>CM062812.1:953756511-954085061 GCA_031772625.1 Pinus tabuliformis | reverse complement strand
TCAAAAGCAGTGCGATGGCCTCCGAAAACCGCCTCCCTGCATATGCCAAAACATCACTATTCACATTTATGAATTTCCGCGCCATTCTAAAAGTTATCCATTAAAACCCCGAAGACCCTTGTTTTCACTCTTCGCTCGTTTTACACAGTGAAACCAACAAACCCTTCCTGTGCCACCCTGAACCTCTACAACTGAATTTAACCTCCAATTACCTTCAAAAACACCTTCGAACTCCGTCCACAGACATCTCAAGACCAGTAAAGCCATTCATTTCCTACCCTGTCAACCTATGTTTTGTAATAATTGTTTTATTTTGCAAGTGATTAGCAAAAGACTAGAACCTTGGATAAACAGTTTTGATACTAGTCACAAAACCTGTTTACTCCAAGATTCGCAAGGAAATCTATTCAAAAGCCTTTATTCAGAAGAAAAAGACAATTATCACAAAGCAGAGCATATAGTTAAAAGAGATAAACAGAGGATGCAGATGAAGACAAACAGATGAATATACACAAAGATGATCAGTATCCTACTACCACATGCTGATACATAGAAAAACTAAATGATTTACTGTTGAAATACACAGTAAAAGTTTAAAATTTATAGTAAAAGTAAAAAAACACAGTAAAAGGATATTGACAGGTCTAAGGTCAAAGTGTATTAGTTGAAAGTGTATCAGATGAAAGTGTATCAGGTGAAAGTTCATAAGTAAATATTACATCCAACGTGAAGACCAAACAACCAAGCAACTTAAAGGAAAAAGATTAGAGACTAAAGATAGTAGAACCTAAATAATAGGGACAACAAGCAGCAATTCAAAAGTTGTCTCTATCTTCTTGCATGAAGATATTTCCTTTTCCTAGATTAGTTCTCAATGCAGTTTGAGATATTTTGTAAATTCTTATTGTATAAATACTTCACAATTCGAAGTATTTAGGGTGGATTACTATACATTTGTAGAGTTATTTTGATCTTAAACCTAAGGGTGATTGTACCAATTTTCAAGTCAACAGACTAGAGCAAGTAATAAAATCATTTCACTACAGGATTCATGAGATGAGCTATTTGCAGTGAAGTATCTTCTTTGTCTAATTTTGTTACTTTCTTATGTGTTTCATAAACTTAAATGTTTTCCAAATTTGAATGAATTAACTGGAGATATCACTTAGAATTTGTTTAAGTACACTTTGTTTTGCACAGTTAGTCATTTATATGTTTTCCTCTGATACCCGGATTTGAGAACCCTTAATTGCTCTCCCATCCCGGTTGACCTCTTGCATTCTCTTCATGATTTGGCCTAGGGAACCCTTAATTGCTCCCTGGATCCGATTGGAAACCATTTCACCATCTAGCCTTTGAGATCTGTAATAACTCTCCTATATTGCCCTGTACATATTGTCTTTTAGAGCTGAATCCAGTCTTGTTTGTCTGACTTTTGACCCCATAGCCCAATCGTAAAAGACAACCCTTTTTCATCTAAGTAAGTGATCCCACCACCCAAATTCAAATCAAAACCCAAGTGCAATCATAACTAGCCTAAAATCAATTAACTAAAACAAAGTTAAATCATAAAGAGAGAGCCCTCTTTGAGCATCAAGAAGGCTAGGTCCTTATCTCCAAAAGTGGTTTGTGGTTACCTCTATCATTTATTTCTTCAACAACTTCAAAGGAAATTTTGGAGTGATAACAATGTTTATGGTAGTTCATTTTTTCGTTGATATCATAGTAGGATAAAGGACTCCCCTGGAATGGGACCTTCAGAAAAACTGAAAACATTGAGCTTGAATAACAAAACATTTCCTATGAAACCAAGTGAATTGTGAACCATGATATGTGATAAAAAAATAAAATTGGAGTATATAAATTAGTACCTCCATTCATCAAAGTCACCAAGGCACTACTTATTTTTGCAATCCTGCTAAAAAAAATTTCATTGTGTTAAAAGAGTAATGTTTATTTGTGGCTATCATCTATTCACAAAGCTACTTTTCCACCAAAGGAGCCACTTGTCTGGAATCCATGTGGGGTCAGTTTGACAAACTCGTGGTCTCTATGGAGAACACTAATATACACAAGTGATATTCCACATTTGAAGTCCAACCATTTCTTGAATCTTAATACTTTGTTAGGACAAATAGTGACAAAATTGTGATCTTTTATGGATTTTAATTTATGGTTTTAATGTTTCATAGTACACTTTTGGTACATGAACAAAATATTTGATGAAACCAACTTGGATTTTGCTTATGTTTTTGCATGTATGTTGGCTTATCACCAATACATGGGTATTTGTAATGTATTTGTAATGTGATATAACAATTCTTGTAATGTATATCTCTATATAGTCCATTTATGGTGAAGATGAGATGCTTGATTCTGGTTATTATATTGGAATACACTTACATACTGAGTATGTCACCATACCAATGTCGTCTTTTCATTTAAAAATATGTAGGAAACTAGTGTCTAATGGAAGTAATAAAGAAGACAATAAAGGAGAGGACGTGTCGTCTGATTCACGTTTGAACAAACATGTACACGCCGAATCGAATGTAGGGAGAGGAGACACTAAAAAAACTGCAAAAACCATATGCAATGACATGCTAAAAATGTATAAGGGAGTGGAGCCACCGAGAAAACCCATAGTCTATGCGAAAACCATATGAAATGACATGCCAAAAACATATAGGGAGCGGAGCCACCGAGAACACTCACATTCTATATGAAAACCATATGCAATGACATGCCAAAAATGTATAAGGGAGTAGAGCCACCAAAAAAAATCACAATTTATACGAAAACCATATATAATGATATGCCAAAAATGTATAAGGGAGCAGAGCCACCGAGAAAAATCACAATATATGCAAAAACCATATGCAATGACATGCCAAAAATGTATAAGGGAGTAGAGCCATCGAGAAACCCTCGGTTTGCCGCAAGAATCGAATGTATAAGGGAGCAGAGCTATCGAGAAAACTCATGGTCGAGCAAAACTCATGGTCTACATATATATATATATATATATATATATATATATATATATATCTATATATATATATATATATATATATATATATATATATATATATATATATATATATATATATATATATATATATATATATATATATATATATATATATATATATATATATATATATATATATATATATCTATATATATATATATATCTATATAGATATATATATATATATATATATATATATATATATATTATATATATATATATATATATATATATATATATAGATATATACATATACATATATAGATATATATAGATTACGCATATCGCTGTCGAATAATCAAGGACATAGGTAGGTCTTGTAGTGGCTACAAACACCCTCCAAAATTTTTCCTTAGCTTCATTTTGGAGCCTCCCTACCAACCATTCTTAGCAGCATGTCTTGCATTGTCCAAGTACATATGCTTTAGTTGAGTTTCAGTGGCTTATCAGCTTGTGTGTGACAACTTGTTTTCCTCCCACCCACAGGCTGACATTTCAGAACTTGGTCAGTTTCTGGTTGTGATGTTCACTTGGAAAATTGCGCAATTCTAGAAGGGAACCATCCTTACCTCAGGAAATTGCGCAATCCATATGGGCTTCCTTATACTCTCCATAAATGTGCAGAATAGTTAGGAAACCTTCCCTCTGGAAACTGGGCAATGCAACTCATCACTAAGCTTTCTCTCAAAAATTGTGCAATTTTGCCTGACAGACATGGCTTCATTCCAGAAATTGCACAATGCCTGAGGGACAACCAGACTTGCTCAACCCAGAAACTGCACAAAAGATACTCCAAGGCTTGTAGGTTGTTTCATGTGCTCCCAAGCTGACTGGTTCCCTCTAGGACTAAGAAATCTTGGTTTGAATGCATGGGCTACTTTTCCTGAAAAAAAAAGAAAAAAGAAAAAATAAAAAATAATCCCTATATTTTAGGGATTCATTTTTAGCAGCTAGAGGTTACATGCAAAAGTTGTTTTAGAAACCTCCCCCCAAGTGTTGCTTTGTCCTATATTTGTGACATGTGCGTCACAAGCCTCGATCTTGTCAAAATTAATTATTCGACACCTCAAATATCATTCCTCACATCTATCTTGGAGCTCTGTCATCCCACATCACATCTACGAGCATTTGGCACATTTATCTCAGCTTTTTCTGGGTAAGTCTTATTTTCATGTCTTTTGCCATTTTTCTATCACTTTTTGTATTTCGTTTTGTGTGAGTGTTGTTTTCTTGGTTTTGTTGAATGCTTGTTGTGATTTTAATGCACGTGATCTTGTAGAAGGATCGCTTCAAGTTTTTCATTGCATATCACTATTTTCACATGCATGACACTCTTTATGCACTGACGGTCGCTGTTGCGGTGACTCGCTTCACACACTTTCTTGTTTTCCCATTTTATGAATCTTGCACTCACTCTTTGCATGCATGATCATTCACTCTTGTTTACACTTAGCTTCACCATGCATTCAGACCTTTTCATGGTTTCATTCGCCCGTCGGCAAGTTCGGGCTGCCTTGGCCCGGACCTTGCCTTGCCCAGCTTGCAATACACATTTCTGAGAGTGAAGGCTCTACCTTCCTCCCAGAAATTGGGCAAATCTGGCCCAACACTGGCCTCTAGGCTTGCTCTGGCAAATTCTGGGAGGAAGTGCTCTGCTGGCCCCTGGAATTGCGCAAATGCCTTTTCTGGATTACAGTCATTGCTAAATGAATGCAATTTCAGTCCTCAACAAGCTAGGTTGGAATGTGCATTACACAATGTTAGTAGTCAGTCAGCCCGCTGAGAGTCCAGAATGTGCCTTGTGCAGTTTTGGCAGTCAGTCTTGTAGCCTCTCGATGAAAATTGTGCAATCTTTCTAGTGAGTCACCCAGGTGTGTTGCATGTCAGTCCGCAAGTTTCTTTTGGTTTTTAGTTGACAGATTGATTTCCATGAGTGTTTCTATGTCTCCTGATATCACAGGTGTTTTTGTTTCTCTCATTAGTATAAGTACAATGGCCTCCAAGAGAGTAGGGTCAAAGGACATTGTCGAGAGTGCAACTGGAAATGTAGTTGAGAAAGTGTCTATGAGCTTGCCTATATATGAAGACACCAAGTTGTTCATAGAAAATGACATCAAGATGAAATGGTAGGACATCAATGACACCTTTTCAGAAACATTTGAGTAGAATTTGGAAGACCGTAGGGTCTATGTCAACATACACAAGTCTTGCTTGTACCAGATTACATGCAAGTATCCCACGTTTCCATGCGCAGACATGATCCACTGGATTGTATCGCATACTGATCCAAAGAAAATGGTGTTGAGCAGCATCAGTGGAACATAATTTTCTAACTTCACGACAAAGGATTTTCAGGAGATGTATCACTTGCCACAACTGGTGATCGCGATGGATACGCCCTTCCCCAAACCTAGCAGCAGTGAAAACTCTAGAGACATCTTGAAGAGTTGGGTGAAAGAGCTATCCAAGTTCAGGAAAACACCCAACCAAATTTACAATACAAAGATATTATGGAATGAATATTAGCTCTTGGTCATCTTCGCATGCCGCTTATATGACCAAGAGAGCACAGATACCTTCCTGCAGAGTTGGGTGATCATGTTGGATCAACCATGAGCAAATGAAGACCTGGCAACTGGTTTGACATGTTGGCTCTCAAGTTGAAGGAATAGGTAACAGAAGCCCGACATCCACCCAAGGGTCAACAAGCAAAGATATACATGTTCGCTTACATACTTGATGTAGTCTGTGCCCATCAGCAGCTCCTAGGCTTGGGTTGGGCATGGACACATTCAGAAACCTCTGTGCACACTTATTCTAGGTTATTCTCATAATGCAGCTTCCATGGAGTTAGCATACATTTATTAGACCACTTCACCACAGTAGTATACATGATGATATTTGAGCAGGATCCACCTTGCATGTCGCAGGAAACGTTGGAGGCATTGATTGACATAGCAGATTGGTATGCGTCACCCTTTGGTACCTTCATCCGAATGTACAATGGGGAGAAGGCTCCACATGTTTTACCGAAGTTTTCCATGGATAAGATGGTCATGAAGGAAGTGTCATATCACTTCTCGACAGGGCTGTCAGCGAGACTACACATGAATAAGAAGGCACCTTGGCCTGCTCTTCCTTTGCGGATTGGGTTGTATGAGATCCAGAATCTCAATCATGCTAAGGCTGAGACGAAGTAATTCAAGAGATTCACCTTCAACACCAGAAGTTTCAATCTATATGACCCACATTGCTTAATGAAGGACCACTGTGCGAGAGTGCAACATCCTTAGATCCACGGGGTGTGTCACTAGCCTGAGGAAGACCCATGGAGATACTATTATCACTTCTCTAGGCACAATGAACTGGTATATCTCTTCACATCCTTTGGCACCGATCACATTGGCTGGTATATCTCTTCACATCTTGATGAAGAGTGGGCCAATAGTAGCCTGCTTGCAAGATTTTGAAGGCAGTCCTATTTGCTGCAAAATGGCCTCCACAAGGCCTGTCATGATAGGTTAGGAGAATGTCAAAAACTTCCTCCTCCCTGACACATCTTCTCAAGATTTGATCTAGGCCAAGTTTGAAGAGATTGCCCCTAATCCAAGTGAAAGGGGTGCTTTTCCTCATGATCTTGCTCTTCTCTTTTGAGGACAGGTGTGGTGGGAACTGTGCTGAAACCAAGTAATTTGCTATATCAGCAAACCATGGAGAGAGTACTGAGATAGCAAATAGGTGTTCATCTGGCATTTGATCATCCACCATTCCTTCTTCACTTGCAAGAAAATTTACTCTAGACAAAAAGTCAGCAACAACATTTTCTTTACCAGGCTTATCAAAAATGGTTAAATCAAACTGCTGCAGTAAAAGCAACCATCTAATAATGTGAGAATTTACATCTGGTTTATTCATTAAATACCTAATTACAGCATGATCAATGTGTACAAAGGTTTGATAGCCTGTGATGTAATGTCTGAATTTATTTAAGGAATGCACTACAGCTAGGAGTTCCTTCTCGGTTACCGTGTAGTTTAACTCTGCCTTTGACAAATTTTTACTTATAAAGTATATGGCATAAGGTAACTTTTCATCAATTTGTCCCAAGGCTGCTCCTATTGCTTTATTCGAGGCATTTGTGTGAATGTGGAAAGGTAGGGCCCAGTTTGGGCCTCTCAAAATTGGGGCAGTCACAAGTTTGCTTTTCAAGGTATCTAGAGCTTCTTGACAGTTTTCAGTCCATATGAACTTGACATGTTTTCCCAAAAGACCAAACAACGGAGAGGCTAACTTACTGAAATCTTTAATTAATCTTCTGTAATATCCTGCTAAGCCTAGGAAACTTCAGAAATCTCTCACCTTTTGAGGAGGTGGGACCCTTTGGATGATGGAAATTTGTTGGGGTCCACCTGCAAGCCTTGTTGAGATATTGCATGACCTAGCACGGTCCCTTCAGTCATAAAAAATTTAGATTTTTCCGGACTAAGGGACAGGTTCATTTCACTACACTTGTCCAAAACTTTTCCTAGGTTAGTTAAAGCTTCTTGAAAGTTAGAACCATAAGGAGTAAAATCATCCATATATATTTCCATTGCATCATGAACCAGTTCAGAAAATATACTCAATACTGCTCTCTGGAAATTGGCTGGAGCGTTGCACAAACCAAAAGGAAGGACCCGGTATGCAAAGGTACCCCAAGGACAAGTGAAAGTGGTCTTATCTTGGTCTTCCGGGCTGATTTGAATCTGATTGTACCCGCTAAACCCATCTAGGAAGGAGAAAAACTTTTTCCTCGCCAGACCATCTAACACGTGATCTATGAAAGACAAAGGAAAATGGTCCTTTTTAGTGGCCTTGTTCAGTTCCCGATAATCGACACAGATTCTCCACTTACCATTTTTCTTTGGCACTATCACCAAAGGAAAGACCCATTCACTGTCAGAGATGGGGTAGATGAATCCTGCATCAAGTAATTTTTGCAATTCTTCCTTAACAATGTCTTTAAGGGCTAGATTCATCCTCCTTTGAGGCTGTCTGATTAGTTTGCAATCTTCCTTAATGTATATGTGATGGGTACATACTGAAGGGTGCACTCCCTTCATCTCCTTATAACTCCAGGAAAAGGCATCTAAATGTTTCCTCAATAAGCTGCATAGTTCCTTCTCCTGGGAAGTGGATAGGAATGAGTTGATTTTCAAGGTTCTTTTTGGGTCGAACTCTATATTCTTAATGTAGAGAGAGGTCGAGTCAGCCACACAGAGATCAATTAAGGGATTGTCTTAGGTTTCTTTCACTAGATCTTCTAATGGAAAAATATTCGGGGGTGGCTTCTGAATTAAATTTTCAATGATATCATCCTCATTTTGCGGTTTCCCCCCCATGATAGTTTCTACTGCACACAGTGGTGCAGAATAGACTTCATCCTCATCCTCCTCCTCCAACCAGAGAGGTAGATCATGTTCTAGAAAGGGTTGGGCAGGAGGGTATAGGATTAGTTGCTTGGACATATGCCCATTCTTGATGGTCATGTTCCTAGCCCGACAACTGATGTAAGCATCGGCAGTGGCCAACCAGGGTCTTCCTAGGATGAGAGGATACCCAGTGAGCTTTGCCTTTGGCTGGAGAACTAAGAAATTAGCAAGGTACTCCCAAGAATCAATGGAGACCATCACATCCTCCACAATCCCTTCAGGGGTCATGGTGGAGCGGTCTGCTAGCTGTAGTACTGTCGTGGTCTTTCTCAAGGAGCCCTGGAGGTTGAGTTTGAGCATGGTGTCCTTTTTCATCACATTAATGGCAGCTCCCAGATCAATCAAGGTATGTGGGATCATGGTGCCATTGATGTGGACATCAACTACTAGGCTTCCAGGGTTCAAATATTTCAGACAGATTACCTACCCCAACAACAGGTCGAATAGTCGTCCTATGACATTGATGGTTGGGGCATCTCTTATGCACCTGCCTGGATGCTTCAAGCACTTCTCTTTGATCATCTTATTGTATATAGGCACATACTTTATGGCTTGGAGAAGTGGTATCTTTACACATAACTGTTTCAATTCTCCCAGAAGTTCAGTTTCTTCTGGGGTGGGCTGTGTTGTCCCGGATAGTCTCTCAGTAAAGAGTGGAATTGATTTTGGTTCACTTTCCCCTTTATCTTCCTTAACCTCCTGAGGGAGAGGCTGGCTATCTAGGAGAACCTTCCCAGATCATAGGTTAATCTCCTGAATCTCCATAGCATAAGTTGGGCATGATGGTTCCCCACTATATACTTGCTAGGCCTGTCTATTGTTCGGGTTCGGGTTCGATTGAGCAGGCATTTGGGGTTGCCTTGGTGTAGCAGGAGGCAATGGTTGTGGTTGAGCAGGTAGTGGAGGCAAAAGAGCAGGAGGAGAGTTGTACTAGGGCCTCCACCCCTGATGAGATGCATTCCATTGAGTTTGTGGCTGAGCATAGGAGTGAAATGAACGAGCAGCTGTTTGGGCATGGTATTGAGATGGATAGGACCAAGGAGGAGGTGTGGACCAGGAAGGATGAGCAGGAGGGCCCCAAGAAGGTATGGAAGTGGCTTGGTTGGGGTTGTAGTATGCCTGAGATTTCCCTTGCATCCCCTACTGGTATGGTCTCCTTTGGTTCATGAAATAGAGTGGTTCAGTGTCTCCTTTGGCCCCTTGGTATACAACTTTAAGTCTGGGCAAGGAAGGGCACTTATCTGTAGAATGATCTTCTTCACGGACTGAAAAAACCTCTATAGAGTTCAATGGAAATTCGTTCCTAGGATGCATTTTGGTGCACCTAGGACAAAAAATGGCCAAAGCCCTCTCTGCTTCCTCTTGTTTCCTTTTGATATGAAAGGTATCCATTTGCATGGCAAGAGTCTGTAGCATCTCACTCTTGAAGTCTTCCAGCATGTTTCCAAGTTCACCTTTGAGGGATGAACTGGATGAGGAGGTACTAGGTATGGGTTGACTCCCCCTACCTCTCTTTTTGGCTGCCCTAGAATGGTTTCTAAAAATAGTCTTTATGTCTTCATAAGGTAGTTGGTAGATGTCTCCCCTAGCCAGTAGATGGAGGGTGTCTAGAAGGTCTTCCGGAATTCCCCTGAGCAGGACCAACTTTAGATATTCAGGGTCAAGTGTGCACCTGGCTCTTTTATAACTAAGCTGGAACCCCTCTTCATAATCTTCCAAAGATTCATCACTTCCCATGGTCATTCAGAAGATTTCTTCCTTGGTGTCTTTTGACCTACAGTAGTCTCGATATTTGTTATTAAAGGCCTACTGCATCTGAGCCCAAGTTGTGATGTTATTGCTAAGCAGCCCCATGAACCAGTGCAATGTTGCATCCTTGAGAGTAGAAGGAAATAGTTTCAACATTTTCTCATCTTCTGCATAGTCATAGGTTCGACAGATAATAGAAAACTCAAACAAAAAGGTGTCGGGATCTTCTGTATTCAATCCATGGAAGTGAGGTAGGGCTGAAGGGCTTATGTTCTTCATTTTAGTGTCCCCATTGGTCTCTCGGATGGGAAAGGTACCCTCTACTCTTTCTCCATTCCCCCTAGCATTTTTGTTTTCATCCATTGTCTCAGGAGGGAGGTTTTCTTCTTCTTCTTCCCCTATAGGTTTTTCAAATATCTTTGGTTTTTCACCTAAAGGTTCTTCTTGATCACTGCCACCAAAGAAGAGATAAGGGTGGCTATGTGATGTGGTGGGGGTGTTGGGTAAGAATTTTCCTGAATTCTCTCTATTCCTACGAGGCATGAAAGGAAATATTTTGGTTGATTTTTGCTTTATCTGCTTGTACTTGCAAAACTGAAATTGATTGAACAAACAAATTGCAACTAACTAAAATGAACTTGCTGAAATGAAATTGCAGAACTAAAAAGGAAAGCAAATGAGATGCAGAAAGGAAAGCAAGGAAATGACTAATCTACTTTTGCTGAAATGGAAATTGCAGAATTGAAAGGAAAGCAAGGAAATGACTAATCTACTTTTGCTGAAATGGAAATTGCAGAATTGAAATGAAAGCAAGGAAATGAAGAAATTGAAAGAAACAACTACTCTACTTTTGTTGAAATAAACTACTTAGCAGAATGTTGCAGTAGAAAATAGAAGAAAGCAGTAATCACAAAATACTTTGACTCTTCCCTGGCAATGGTGCCAAAAAGTGGTGAGCACCAGTATTGCAGCAATAATGCTGCAACTCCTGGGCTTCCTACTTTACTTTTATCAACCCGGTAGTTCGTAACAAACTTGGAAGCGATGGTGTTGTATGCACAAGTACTATTTCTTACTGGAGGCTGTCACTTGGTCAGCTGGTGAAAGATCACTAGGAGCTCAAACCAACTTCTATGAATTCTAGAAGAAGCTTTATTGTGATGAAAGAAAGGAAAGCTTACTCTATAGAGGCTACTCTACTTACAGAAAGAGAAAGAATACTGAAATGTGGAGTAAACCTGGCAAACCCTAATTAACCAACTAATCCTACTTTTGCAGAAAGAGAGATGAGAAACCATGAAATGAATTCCATTACCTACTTAGGAAGTAAACATCATCTACTCAAGCTATTTCTACCAGGAAATGAGAAAAAAACATCTTTTTGGATTTTTATGCATTTTTAAGTGAAATTGTCATGCATGTAATTTATTTGTTTGTGAATGTGGCAGTGATTAGGTGGCAATGGAGGGCGACTTTGGAGTTTGCAGAGGTGTAGGAAGGTGTGGAGGGGTCCGCAAAGGTCCCAGGTGGCCTTCTGGAGGCTTTCCCTGCAATCGGACTTCAAAAAGTCACCTACAGGAAAATCGACAAGAGGCTACAGGGGATCTACAGGAGGTCTACAGGAGGATGCCAAGAGCTGTTTTAGAGGTTTTGAAGGTGGGAAAATGGGTGGAAAGGGTAGCTTAAGGATAGAGTGATGTGTTAAGGTGTCTAGGGTTCATTAAGAAGGATCAGGGAAGAGAAAGATGGTTGGACTTTGTTCAAGGAAAGAGAGGACAGTTCATGAGAAAAGTGCAGAAAACTAAGGAAGATTTGTGAGGGACTCTGGATAACCTGTGGAACATAGATCAAAGTGAGATGGTGATGGCTGATTGGCTAACTTACTGTAAGTAGAGATGTACTACAAGAGAACTGAAAATCAAACACTGAGACTAAGCAAGCAAAGAAACTAGCTACACTAAAAAAACAGAACTGTTCATCAAGCTAGTCTAAATTCTGATCTAGGAAAGTAAATGATGAACAATGCTATATGGAAAGAAAGCATGGAAGGAAATTTATTGCAAAGACAGAAATGAGCACAGTGAAATAGATCTACAACAAAGCATGAACCTTCTAACAAGTTGCAACACTAGAAATCCTATGGAAAAGGCAAATCTGGGTTTTTTGTGGCAGCAAGAGGGTCTTGGCCTCAGTTCATGGTCCCAAAGGGAGGAAAGGAGGACAAGGCTCTATTGATGGCCTTTTTGTATCTTTTTCCTATCACTGTTCAACCTGCTACAACAAACTAAAATGGAAACAACCTTTTAAATCACCAAAAGTAACCTATTCTTAACTAAGAAAGAAATCTATCTAACAACAACTAATTCATAAACTAAAACAAAGCATATAAATACAAGACAAGAGGTTCTTGGCTACTTGGATTGGGCCCTAACCCAAGAGATTCAGCCCTCTGAGGTAACTCAGTGCTATCTCAAACAAGATCTCATCTTCATTATCAAAATAATAATAGGATTACATGAAACTGTCAACAAAAGTAAGCTCGAAGTTGAGCAGAGAAAAGCTGCAACAAAAGTTTGAAAATTTGACTAACATCCAACAACCTAATGAGGCCCTAGGCCTCTCTACTTATACAACTAAAGCTCCCAACAGCTTCCTTAAAATCAGGGAGGCTTAGCTCCCAAAACTTGAGATAAACAAAAGTTATCCTCCACTTGCTCGGCTGCCTCCTTTGTGCATTGATGTGGTTGCTTGTGCTCCGAGATTTCTGAAGGAGAATTCGAAGTAGGGAGTCATAAATGAGGGGGACACCCTCCTATAAATCCTCTCCCTTGTCTTCTTCAAATATTTGCTACCAAATGTTCATTAAATCTTTGACTTTGTCTCCAAAATTGACCAAAAATCTGCATTAAGCACACATTAGACTCCATGGCATAATGACCAACCCAACTCACTCTAATAGCATAAATATGATCAAAAACATGTAATAAACTAATGAGAATGGTGGATTAAGCTAAGTTAAGAGGCAAAATGAGCCCATATAATTACCCATTTATGGGGCTCATCACATGCTCCTTCCTTGACATTTTGCAAAGTGACACCCTTTATACCAACAAGGACATCTTACTTACCTCTGCACGGAACCGTGGTCAAGGCGATATCGTACTACCCACTACTGGGATTCCTACACCAAATGGTCTAAGGTCTAGTTGGGACTTCTTACCAGGGAGTTCCCCTGAAATGTTGTCGAGTCTAGGATCGTAAACATTTTTGCCACTAGAAGGAGGGATATATGACAAGATGAGTCCTCACATCCTGTTTTGAACCTTCGCACATCTGTCATAGATATCATTAGAGTCCACCCTCCGCGATGTCTGTCTAACACACAACCCATTAACATCATGAAGGAGTTTTATGATCTCTTATCTAAATTCATGTATGATGGTGAAGGCAAAGTCGCCTAGCCTAAGAACTTACATGAATTCCTTATTTCTTGAAGGATGCAAATGAGTTTGATGAAGTCGAGGTCAGCATGTTGCTTTCAACCACAATTTGTGAATCCCCACAATGTTGGTGCGCAACTTGCCTCACAATTGTGTGCACTCATTTAAGTAGTTTAGTGATCTAATCGAATATACTTTCCATCATTTTGATCCTAAACCTCTTGAAAAAAATTGTTAAAACAAAGAAAGGCCCCGCATGAACAACCTATGGATTTTTGGCAGCACTTCTGTGTACTCTAGTTTGAAGCTACGAAAAACTACATGAAATGCCAATATCTTTGGGAAAGATTTGAATATTTTCTTCACAAATCACTCTATCCTAAAATGAAGTTGAATTTCAAACCCCGCTCAGCATACTTCGATGATGGAGCTTCTTAATCACCAGCGGACATAATTTATGTCGCAAGTGATTGTCCACCTTCCCCTCATCAAATAACTCCACCACCACAAAGTGATGTGGGAGGACATGCACACATGTTTCCTCAACTATTACATCCTCCCATCATCACTACTCTCAATTTCTGCATAGATTTGGTTGGGAGGCCCATGGGTTGTCACATTCATTTTTTACCTCAACCTCCATCTCCACGTTCTTTTGATCCTCTAGATTGCATAGTCTTGTGTTCTTCTGTTTCAGACTCTACACCTGTTGTGAACAACAATCAAGTTATCGACGGAGTTGATTTTGCACAACCAACCTGCAATGTCATCTACGATGAGTATGACTGGGAATTATAACATTAACTCACGGTGAAGGAGGATCTCCTTCTATCTATGCCTCCTCCACTTTTTCCTGACATCTTTGGTGATTCTGTTATCTTTGATTTTCCTTGTGTGAATTCATCCACAGAAGCACATACTTTCGATCATTCGCAAAACACAATCAATGTTAGTCCATAATTCGACAGTAGAGAGGACAAATTCTTCATTGAAAATCCACTTGATTTTTCATCTTCCTTTTCTTGAAACACAAAGGTTGAACATTCTTGCTTCTCATTTACCCCTCTATTCGATCTATCTAATCATGAGGATGTCGATGAACTCATTGATTTTTTTTATCGTAGCTATCGTGATCTATTTACTCCCGTATTCGATCATGATGTTGATTCTATCATTGTTGATTTTTCAAAGCCACCCGTTTATGATGATCTATCTATTGATAAAGTTGAAACCTTGCAGGCTATCGAGGCACTTCAGCTTGAGATGATTGTTATGTCAGGCCCTCACTATCCTTAGGTTAGTTTCACTTCCAATCAGGAAATTGTTGAAATACCCAAGGCTCCTCATCACTCATCTATATGCATTAAAGATCAATCTAACACACATATTTCGCTTCCTCCACTTGAATCACATGATCCCATCGCTCATGAATTGGAGGAATCTTACACAACAAGCACACTTGTATGACACAGTTGTCTATGTTTATCATTTTTGCTTGCATGTCACATTCAAGAGAGTGCATATGATTAACATCTGCACGCAGTGTGTCACAACACCATGGTAAGTCCACAGTGTGCATGTCATGCACTTTCACTTTTTTATTTTCTGTGGATGCATTTAAACTCAGAGTGTGTTTGTTTTCATTGTTATATCTTTCATGTTTGTTGGTTTGCTTAACTGTGTTGTTCGCGAACCATGACTTCACCAACATGGGTCAACTAATGCGCTGATTTATCCATTGGAAATATCACTTCATGTGATCAGACCCATGCACCGTTAGCTTAGGATTAGGAGTAGTGTTTTCTTTTGTCTCATTTGATTGCATGCATGTTTGATTTATTAATTGATTTGTTTATTTTCTTGCCTGCTTGCTTTGCTTACTTGCCTTGATTTTTCATTTGCTTCAACTCTTTGTTTTGCTTTGTTTTATTTTCTTGTTTATGTTTGTAGGTTAGTTTCACATGGAACTGTGTGTGATTCTTGAAACAAGTAGGGTAAAGTACAAGAGGAATTGTACAACTATTAATACTTGGTTATTTTTTGTCTTCTCTCTTCATGTCAAACTTGTTGTCTTTAGTCAATGATACACCAATGGAAAATACATTATGTTCAAAGTGAACCTTGGTGAAAACACAATGCTTGCATGCTAACTAGTACCACCTACTCTAGTCGGTTGTTTTGGGTTAACCCTTGTCAGCTCAGTCAAGTAGAGTAAGGTGAAGGGGAAAACCTTAACAAGTATGTCAAAGGTATGTACAAAATACTTCTTTGAAGGAACAACCCCTTCTGCTCTCAATAAGTCGGGATCCCTCTTCCACCTCTGAAATGAATAAGTGATATGCACGGTTCTTGAAAAATGAAAAATGAGAAAATGAAATGTGATTTTTTTTTTTTAAATGAAAAAGGCGAAAGAAGAAAAAGGCTTCCTACACTTAGAGGTGATGCAAGTAACTCCACCAAGGTACTGAATAGTCTCGCTGGCAGCGGAGCGATGCTTGTGTTCCTGTGTGACTCCGTGGGGGTACTATCCAGGCTTGTTGGCATCAGAGCAAAACCAAAGATGAAACTTAAACTTTGATTGTCATATAGCTTGTGTACCAATATACCCCTCATCCCCAATCGAAATAACTGTGTTGAATTGGCTTGGAATGTGTGTTGACTGACCAAGAGCATGGCAGGTGCTAAATCGTTCAAGAAAGCTAGTGTGGAAACCAAGATGATCAAAGAACTGAACAATACTTGAGGAGGAGTTAGACTTTATTTTCATGGAACAAGGTCCATTTAGAGAGCTGGCATTCCACCAGTGTGTCGCCAAGTGTTGTAGCGGCTACAACCACCCTCCAAAATTTTTCCTTAGCTTTGTTTTGGAGTCTCTGTACCAACCATCCTTAGCAGCATGTCTTGCATTGTCCAAGTACATATGCTTCACATGAGTTTCAGTGGCTTATCATCTTGTGTGTGACAGCTTATTTTCCTCCTACCCGCAGGCTGACATTCTAGAACTTGGTCAGTTTTTGGTTGTGATGTTCACCTGGAAATTTGTGCAATTCTGGAAGGGAATCAACATTCCCTATGGAAATTGTGCAATCCATCTGGGATGCCTGCTACTCTCTAGAAATGTGCAGAATAGCTAGGGAGACTTCCCTCTAGAAACTGTGCGATGCAGCCCATCATTGGGCTTGCTGTCAAAAATTACACAATTCTGACTGACAGCCAGGGCTTCAGTTCAGAAATTATGCAATGCTTGAGCGACAACCAGACTTTCTCAACCCAAAAGATGTGCAAAATCTACTCCAAGGCTTGCAGGTTGTTTCATGTGCTCCCAAGTTGACCGTTTCCCTCCAAGACTAAGCAATATTGGTTTGCATGCATGGATTTCTTTTCCTGAAAAAGAAAAAAAATGAAAAAAAGAAAAAGGAATCCCTAGATTTTAGAGATCCATTTTTAGTAGCTGGAGGTTACATGCAAAAGTTGTTTTAGAAACCTCCTGCCAAGTCTTGCTTTTTCCTAGATTTGTGGCATGACCATCATAAGCCTCGATCTTATAAAACTTATTTATTCGATGCCTCAAATCTCATTCCTCACATCAATCATAGAGCTCTGACATCCCAGATCGCATATAGGAGCATTTGACACATTCATCTCAGCTTTTTCCGGGTAAGTTTGTTTTTCATGTATTTTGTTGCTTTTCTGTCGCTTTTTGTATTTCAGTTTGTGTGAGTGTTGTTTGCTTGGTTTTGTTAAATGCTTGTTGTCATTTTAATGAATGTTAGTTTGTAGAAGCACTGCTTCAATTTTTTCATTGCATCTCACTGTTGTCACATGCATGACACTGTTAGGCCCCTATACTACTAGTGTAACCCCTTGTTGTTATTAGTACAACCCCCTTATTATATTGTTGTACCCATGTAGTCCCCATATTGTTAGTATTTTTCCCCATAGAAACCCACAATTTTTATTATTGTGCCCTTACATTATTATTGTTATGTCAGCTCCGTTTATATTATGACTCCTTAGACTCCTATATATAGAAAGGAGGTCTTGTCATTTGTATCATCCAAGAATTGTTCATTTGTGTAATGTAAAGGAGGTTTCCCCCTCGAAGAAGCTGAATTATAAGGCATTGATCTATCTTTTCTATCTTTTTGTGAGCTGGTTTCATAACATTTGGTATCAGAGCTTTGGATTCTAGGGTTTTGCTGCTCTGAACAGGTCATCCTGGCACTTTCGCTATAACTTTTTTTCTGCGATGTTTCAGATGCTAAAACAAAAACCCATTTGGGTTAAAATCGTTCTGAACATAGGATCCAAATTTTAGTGGTTTTTGTGCGATATTTGCAGAGATATGATCTGAGGAAGTTGGCCATTTTGCAGACTCCCGAATTACATTCCAAACAGGTGACCTAGAGAAATAGTCATAACTTTTGTTTTGAGCATCAGATTAAAATTTCACAAGAAGTTACAGAAAGAGGACGGACTGTAGTTTCCTATGTATATTTTTTAGATCCAAAGGTCAAAACAGTGACACGTGGCACTTCATACAAGTTTGCTCTTCTGAAAAGGTATATAATCAGGTCATCTTGGGAGATTTTTCATAACTCTTTCTTGGAGAATCTAAATTTGATCAAACCAGTGGCATTGGAAAGAGGACACAGAGGGATACTGTAGGTCGTAATTTTAGAACTTAAATATACAAAAGTACAGAGTTACAGTCGTTTCAAGATCGACCTCCTAAAATCAAGAAAAAGCGATATGAGGAAGTTTGATGGCAAGGATCTAGTAAATTGGATACTACAGATGGAGAAATATTTTGGTATACATGGTGTACCACTATTAAAGAAGGTATGTATTGCATCTTCATATTTAGAACAAGATCAATTTTTATGGTATAAAGGGCTTTGTTCTCGTAAACAACTTGTTACGTGGTCAATTTTCACGGAGGAAATTATAGCACATTATGAGAATACAAAGAGCAACACCACAACAATTGGAAGAAAAAAGAGAAAAAGGGCTTTGTTACAAAGTGGAAAGAAAAATTATGGCAACAAGGAATTCTACCCCTCACAACTATAAAGATGGAAGTGTTGTTTCTCCTAGCCTTCCACAACCTACAAGGGTTACACCACAACAATTGGAAGAAAAAAGAGAAAAAGGGATTTGTTACAATTGTGATAGCAAATGCACTAAAGGTAATAAGTGTGCTAAGAAGACATTATTTTACATAGAGTATGAAGAGGAGGAAGAAAAGGATCAAGAAACATCAAAAGAAGAGGATATATGCCAGGACCCAACCCTAGAGAAAGAAGAAATGAATCCGACCATATCTTGTAAAGCATTGGCAAGAATTACCACTCCTCAAACTCTCAAGATAGAAGGACATATCAAGAAGAAAAAGGTTCAAGAAGTGAAAGATCACATCAAGAAAGAAGAAATGAATCCAACCATATCTTGTAATGCATTGGCCGGAATTACCACTCCTCAAACTATCAAGATAGAAGGACATATCAAGAAGAAAAATGTTCAAGAAGTGAAAGATCACATCGAGCATCAAGAAATGAATCCGACCATATCTTGTAAAGCATTGGAAGAAATTACCACTCCTCAAACTCTCAAGATAGAAGGACATATCAAGAAGAAAAAGGTTCAAGCAGTGAAAGATCACATCGAGCATCAACAACAAGTTCTCCAACTTTTAAAGGATAATGCCACTTTGGTGCAAAATTGAATGAAACAACAGGTAGATCAACATCATAGTGAAAAATGTTTTGATGTAGGTGATTGGGTATTTTTACTGCTACATCTCAAGCAAGCTATTTATGAGAAGGAAATGTTGGCAATACTACATGCAATTCAGAAATGGCGACCTTACCGAATGGGAAGACACTTCAAGGTAAAAATGGATCATGATAGTCTTAAATACTTTTTAGAACAACTATTATCTTTAGAAGAACAGAAAAAATGGGTCACAAATATGTTGGGTTATGACTTTGACATCATCTATAGAAAAGGGAAGCAAAATTTTGTTTCAGATGCACTCTCAAGAAAGGATGAGGATGTGGAAGCATTGTTTTGTGCTATTTCTATTATCCAACCAGATTGGATAAATGAAGCAAGGGATGAATGGAAGAAGGATGAAGAAGTATGGCCACTCATTCAAAAGTTGCAGAAGATCCCAATTCAAACAATATTGCCAGAACTTGAAGAGGAAGGAAAAATCATATTGGAACATGGAGCAGTCACAAAAACAAGAACCCGACAGCTACGAAATCGATCAATTTCAAATTATCTCATCAAGTGGAAGAACTTACCTGTTGAAGATTCCACATGGGAGGACAAGAATTTTATACAAAAGCATCAAGAACTACTCAAGCGTTGAGGACAACACTTTTTGAAGGAGAGGGGCATGTTAGGTCCCTATACTACTAGTGTAACCCCTTATTGTTATTAGTACAACCCCCTTATTATATTGTTGTACCCATGTAGTCCCCATATTGTTAGTATTATGCCCTATAGAAGCCCACTATTGTTATTATTGTGCCCTTACATTATTATTGTTATGTCGGCTCCGATTATATTATGACTCCTTAGACTCCTATATATAGAAAGGAGGTCTTGTCATTTGTATTATCCAATAATTGTTCATTTGTGTAATGTAAAGGAGGTTGCCCCCTCGAAGAGGCTGAATTATAAGGCGTTGATCTATCTTTTCTATCTTTTTGTGAGCTTGTTTCATAACAGACACTGTTTTTGCACTAACGGTCGTTGTTGTGGCGACTCGCTTCACACACTTTCTTGTTTTCCTATTTTTTGAATCTTGCACATTCTATTTTCATGCACGATCATTCACTCTTGTTTGCACTCAGCTTTTCCATGCATTCATACCTTTTCATGTTTTCAGTCGCTCGTCAATGGGTCTGAGCTGCCTTGGCCCAGACCTTGTCTTATCCAACTTGAAATGCGCATTTCTAAGAGTGAAGGCTCTACCTTCCTCCCAGAAATTGCACAAATCTATCCCAACACTGGCCTCCAGGCTTGCTCTGCAAAATTTTGGGAGGCAGTGCTCTACTAGCCCCCGAAATTGTGCAAATGCCTTTTGTGGGTTGTAGTCATTGTTGACTAAAAATGCACATTGCGCAGTTTCAGTCCTTAGCAGGTCAGGTTGGACTGCGCATTGAGCAATTTCAGCATTTAGTCATCCCACTAACATTCTGGACTACTCCTTGCATAGTTTTAGTAGTTAGTCTCTGACCTCCCAGTGAAAATTGCGCAATATTTCTTGTCAGTCACCCAGGTGTGTTGCATGTTAGTCCTCAAGTTTCTTTTTGTTTTCAACTGATAGATTGCTTTCCATGAGCATTTCTATGTATCCATGTATCACAGGTGTTCATCTGACTCTCAGTAATAGAAGTACAATGGCCTCCAAGAGAGCAAGGTCAAAGGACACCATCGAGAGTGCAACTGGAGATACAGTTGAGAAAGTATCTATGAGCTTGCCTATTTTTGAAGACACCAAGTTGTTGATAGACAAGGACATCAATATGAAATTGTAGGACATCAATGACACCTTTTCATGCACATTTGAGGAGAATTTGGAAGACCATGGGGTCTATGTCAACATACACAAGTCTGGCTTATACCAGATTGCATGCAGGTGTCACACATTTCCATGTGCGGACATGGTCCACTAGATTGTCTTGCATAATGATCCAAAGACAATGGTGTTGAGTAGAATCAGTGGAACATAACTTTCTACCTTCAGGGTGAAGAATTTTCAGGAGATGTATCACTTACCACAACTAGTGATCATGATGGATACACCCTTCATTAGACCCACCAACAGTGCAAATTCAAGCGACATCTTGAAGAACTGGGTGAAAGAGCCATCCAAGTTCAAGACAACACCCAGCTAGGTTTACAATGAAAAGATACTACGGAAGGCATATCAGCTCTTGGTCATCTTTTCATGCCGCTCATACAGCCAAGAGAGCACAGAGACCTTCCCACAAAGTTGGTTGATCGTGTTGGATCAACTGGCGAGCGAAGGAAGACATTGCAACAAGTCCGACATGTTGGATGTCAGGTTGAAGGAACATGTAACAAAAGCCTAACATCCACCCAAGGGTCAGCAAGAGAAGATATACTCTATGCCCGTTAGCAGTTCCCAAGCCTGGGTTGGGCATCAACACCTTCAGAAACCTCTATGCAGACTTATTGCAGGTTGTTCTCCAAATGCAGCTTTTGTGGAGTTATCATAAAGTTATCAGACCACTTCGCCACCCCAGTATACAGGATGATATTTGAGCAGGATCCACCTTGCATGTCATAGGAAGCGATGGAGGAATTGATCGACATAGTAGATTAGTATGCCTCACCCCTTGGTACCTTCATCGGGATGTACAACGCGAAGAAGGCTCCGTATGTTTTACCTAAGTTTTCCATGGATAAGTTGGTCATGCAAGAAGTTTCATATCACATCTCGGCATGGTTTTCAGTGAGACTACACAGGAATAAGAAGGCATCTTGGTCCATTCTTCCTTTGCGGATCGGGTTATATGAGATCCAGAATCTCAAGCATGCTGAGGCCGAGACGGAGGAATTCAAGAGATTCACCTTAGGCACCAGAAATTTCAATCCGTATGACCCGAATTTCTTAGTGAAGGACCACTATGCGAGAGTGAAACATCCTTGGATCCACAGGGCGTGTCATTGGCTTGAGGAAGACCCATGGAGATACTGTTATCACTTCTCAAGGCTCAATGAACCAGTCAGCATAGCTGTAGAGTGGTTAGCAAAGTAGAAAGTAGCAACATCTCTTAGAGCAACATCATCAGCAGCAACAGAGGGTAGCAAACCCACGCATGACAAAGGCAAGAGGAAGGTTTTTGACTTTGCAGACGCAGAGAAAAGATGTGAGTGAAAATCAGATCCACTTGTGTTGAAAGAAACTTTGGAGATTAAGGCTAAGAGGTGACAACGCGATAGAAGGATCGAGCAAAGGAAAATATAGAAACTAAAGATGGAGCAAACAGAAAAGGAGTTGCAGAAGCTGAAGCGGCAACTTAGGGAGGAACAAGAGTTGCGCAGAAGAGAGAAGGAATCACAACAGGAATAGGAACAACATGAGGCGCAACATGCACATATTAATGAAACTACGCCCATACAGGTTATTGACTCATCCAAGCAATTGGCACATAGCAGATAGGGTGAGCAATCGTAGGAGAAGGACTTTGCTCAGGAGATTGAATAGATGATAGAGAAGATGGACACAGATATGGTTAAACCTGAGTTAGATTAGGAAATTCACCTCATGCCTCAGAACCAAGAGGTCACCCCACTAGCTTCACTAGATCCGGAGGCAAAGCAAGTCCCAAGCGATCAAGGAGACACTAAAATCATTGAAGACAATCTAAAAGCGGAGATGCACAACATATCTTTCAACGAGTCACAACACAGAGTTGTGCAGTAGCGCAGAGTGCCTACTCTGAATCTCCATGTATATCCCATGTAGTTTGAAGAGTGAGTGATTGTACTCGATGTGCGCACACATCCAGTCATATTGGTCGATGCTACCAAATAATATGTCGAAGCCACCAGCTCGAGTGTTAGATTATTAATAGATGAGAACGAGCACATGGCTAAGGAGTTAGAAGTGGCCAAGTAAGGAGGAGAGCATGTTACAAAATCCGCTAGAGCAGATTTGAGGAGAGTGATACTAGATGAAGTATCATCTCTCGAGACAGTCCTGTGGAAGTTGTACTCCTGATTCGTCACCATGCATAAGTCAGTTGTCCATCTCAATGGTTGGCAACAGATATGTGCTAGGAGAGTGCACATCTTACCAGATCTTCACACTATTGTCGATCACGTGCAAATATGGACAATGAGGTACAAAGGAGCCCCATTGCACTTGGCAAAGATGATGAAGCCAAAGGTGGTATAGTTGAAGGCACGCATCCAGAGTTAGATCTGGAACTACGAGGAACTCTCGTTGTTCATCACCAATTTGCAGGCTTCACATGCATGAGTGTTCAAGCGCATCGATGTCATTGTGCGCACGCATGCGATCCCATCCATTGGAACACTCACTGAGGCGAAGTTAAAGAACCAATTCTGACTGGAGCTGGACATGCACTTTGATCAATTGATGCACGTAGACACCGGCGTAGACTTGCAAATGAGCGCAGACACCATGCATCAATATGTTGTTGGTCTAGATGCACTCAAGACTATGATGCACATGTTATCTCACGAGTTGGACAGAGGTACCAAATCAGTGTGCCCAAATGCAACGGAGGCAAGAGTTCACTTTCAGAAGGATGTCACCATAGAGCATGCAGACACCATAACAAACTACCAAGCGTGGAATTAATTCGCCATCGTCGATCATCATGATGATGTCAAAGAGTTAGTCTTCCCACAGTTTTGTGAGTCTTAGTGATGTCTTGCATGGATTACTCAAGCCTATTTTTGTCTCACATGGGTACATGTGCAGATTGTAATGTAAACATGTTGTAAAAGTGAAAGACCAAGTGTCAATAGTAGAATGTAACAATCATGTAGTAGTTGAAGAGTCATGAGGGTAGGTGAAGAGTCACAAAGGAGAATGTCAAGGGTCACCCCACCCTTTTCTATTTATAGAACCTCATAACTCATTGTATAGGATTTTGGGATCCAATCTTCCTATAGGTGTAACTTAGAGAAATCTTGGAGTGTATTATAACGAGCCTTGGCTTCTCCACAATGCAGAGCTAGTACATCTCTTTGGAGGAGCAGGCGACAGTGACTGTAATGTTCTGCTATCGGGGCTAGTGGAATCCATGGTTATATGTATGATTGGATCTTTCACTCTTTTAATATAACAGAGCCAGCACGTTTCATGAATATGTTGTTATTGTAGTTCGACTCTCCTGGTTACTTTAATGATGTATGTAGTTGTTATTTACGCATGTATGTATGAACTATTCTGTATGTGTTTTTATGAATCTTATCGAAGTGTGTTGTTGGTATAACCCATCACTTTTGATCACCGACTATCCTTCTTTCCATCTCGTGATGTCTTTCTGCTCTTGTGTTCCCTTTCAAGCTACGTGATATCACAGGTTTCTAAGGGGCACACTCACTCCCATTTCTGTGTGTTAGATCTTTTCATTCTCCTTCCTTGACTTGCTACAAGGTCACACGCTTGCTACCAACAAGGACATCTTACTTACCTCTACGTGCAACCGAAGTCAAGTCGATACCGTACTACCCACTATCAGGACTCCTACACCAAACAATCTGAGGTCTAGTTGGGACTTCTTACCGGGTGTTGAGGCCTCAGAAATCTGTGGCAACAACAAGGGGGATAACCACCTGGTCCGGACCTTAAAGCAGCTCCTTTTCTGTTTGGGATAGTGGCTCCGACTGGGGATGATGGGACCAGTTTCCCAGTGTTTTTAGGTTTATATGATTTGTGGGATTCTTTCAAATGATTCGCAAAAGAATAACTAAAAACTAACACAACTTTATTCTAAGATGAAAAAAATTGAATTAAATCTACTTTAATTTACCTAGGTATTGTTGGTTTTATGCGATATAAAAAGATGTCTATGTAATCTATGATGATATAGATCAATTGTAGACTATATAGAGTTAATATATTGTAAGATAATTCCCTTAAGAAAATAGTTAATCAAAATAATTCTGAAAAACATATCGCATATTCTAATGATCGTATATAAAACAGTCCATTCTCTATTCTGATATCATACAATAGTGAAAATGATACTTCAAACAGAGGTGACAAATTTCATACATAATTCATGAAAGATAAACTTATCACTAATGCTAGAACAAATATGTAGCAAACATGATAATAGTACCAAATGTGTGTTATTCTGCTCATATGACCAGTGACAATAGGCCACAATCAATCATCTACCAATGAGTATCTCAAAGAATACAATAGTGCATCAACAGCGATTAACAAAAAGATATGTAATTGAAAAGACCATGTTCCATGATTTCATCAAGGAATCTATAAACTTACGATAGCGCATTCTTTGTAAATGTTCTTAATAAAATTCTGGACCCTTCTCTAAATGCATGAGAAGGGTTTAAATAATATTCTAATTAACTAAAAATAAATTATACAAAATATCTATGAGGAGGTTTCAAACAACCTTCCTCATTCCTAGTATCCAACTTTCCAAAAATAAAACTACTAAAAAATGACTCAGGTCTTTCTCGATGAATCACCGCTGCCAGCTTTGCTTATCAACTCATAAATGTTGGACAATGGCCTGACTTATGGTGGCATCCCGAATTTTTTTCTCAACTGCCCTGGAAATATAACATTGTGTAAAGGTGGCAGCATTCTTTGTACTGAATCCGAGGAGCAATTCAAGGTCATGATCTGACTGTGTGGTTTGACCAAAAGTTGCCGCATTGCTTCCCAGTCAATTTTTGATAGCTTCTCAATTGTTTCTTTCTGTAGCTGACTTTTATTCTTTCAATTCTCGTCTAATGCTTTAAGATTAGGAAGTGATTTTGTATAACTTTCCTTTATGAGGTTGGATGTGTGCAACATGTGATTTATTGTTTTGATAATGCTTTTTGAAATGCATGATGCTCTAGCTATTGCTAATTTAGCCTGTTTCACCTGTGACTCCCAGTCAGTGAATAGAATATCCTTATGTCTTTCGTTGATCTTTGGGAGGCTTGACCTTTTCCCTTCATCTGAATCCTGTCATTCAATATAGTCAAAGATCTTAGAATTGAGTTCATTGAACTCAATTCTTTGATCAATAATCATGTTTGTTAATTGTTCACTAGTATTCAGATGTGGAATGATATTTAATATATGTTGGAGGAAGAGTTGTTGTTGCTTTAACAGTAAAGTATTCAGTGATAAGGCCTCATTAATGAATTCCTCTGGAGTAGGAATATCCTTAAATTTTTCTAGGTCACTCTTTAGCTCCTGGATTTGTTTGTTTTTAGCAAATAATTCATTTTCATGACTTGTTCTCCATACTTCCATATCCTATTGTAGCTTTTGAAGTTGCTCCTCTTCTTGATGGTTCGCGTTGGCTCTTTCTTCATCTAACTATCGCAGCCTGTAATAGTGTGATCTAGTCATCTTTTTCTTTAATCAAAACAGAGACTTTGATTGCTTTGTCAATTTTTGTTGTAGCATAGGCTTTGGAAAATTGAGATAGCCGAGTCAAATGTTCAGTCGGATTTATTTGTGTCCTTCCATATGACATCCATCAATTCATGTTCTAAAGGAGTTTCGACTCTCCTTCTCTTTCTCTGTCTTTTTACAACAGCTTTATGAAGAGGTTTGTAAAAGACATCTAGAGGAGGGATATATGTTATATTCAAGACCATTTCAGTGGTTGGGTCTGCAAGAATTACCTCTGTATCTTGGAAACTTGTTTTTGGACCTTCAGTTGTCCTTGTTGCTGTATCTATTTTCCCTGGTGGGGTCTGAAATCTTGTGGGTTCTTGTGTTGATGATACCTTAGGGGTATCATGTAGTTTTTTATTGAATGCATCCCATATTTTTTCTAATACATCTGCTTCTGCTTCCTAATCTTGTGATGTGCCTGGCTTAATCTGTTCCTGAGACTGGGTTTCAATTCTATAATCAGTAATCCAAAATTCTTGTGGAAGGTACTCTAATCTCTGCTCTCTAAACTCATGGAATCTTCTCAATTTCTCTGGATTTAACTTTGTCTTGACTGCATCCCGAATCTTCTCAAAGTTCTCAGCTAGTTCCAGTAAATCTTCAAACTCATCTACTGTATGAGTTACAGGTTTGATCTTAACTGAAAGGGTGAATTTGTTTGCTACTTGTTGTGGATCAAAATACCTTGATGGTAGAATTGGGAGCTTTAATAACTTCAAATTTTGATACTCTTTATATGCATGACCATAATTAACAAGGGTAAATGACCCACACTGAAGGGGAAAATTTGGCCATAGGGATTTCTTCATTTCCCTCAATGTTTTTGTGAGGCCATTTCCTATTGTTTGGTATGCTACTTCCCTTGCCAATAGTTTATCCGAGACATACATAGGTAGGACATGTGGGAAAGCTTGGCTACATCCTGATATAAGAGAAGGATTCTTCAAGAAAATACCTTTCGATTGCTTGGAGGTCTGCAATAGCTTCTTTTGTGAATCTCGAACATCTTCTATTGAAAACTAATTGATGTAAGGGAAGAACAACTCCCTGGAATAATTGGTGAAAATGTGGAGCAAACTCTTTTTCCCACATTTTCTTATAACTCAGGAAGATAGGAGTAGGATCATTGGTAGTCCATTTCCACCCCATGGTTGGAAAATGAGTGCAGAAAAAAAATAGCATCGAAGACATATGAAGACATGAAGAATTGGGGAACTGCTCTAGAGGAGGCAGCCTTGGTTTGGCGATATTCAGTAATTACTTTGGCCAAATTCTCAGACAGAATGGTTGCCCAATTCATAATGTGGGAATTAACACAAGATCAATCAAAGGAACCCAATTGATCGAAAACTTAGTATTATCGGGAGACCATACAACCTACATAACATAGAGGCTGCGAAATTATAAGGGTTGGCTAAAGAAGTAATGGGGTACATACCCACTTTATCTTGTTTGAATTTATTGTCTCTTCTCCTCCATTCCTATATCATTTGAAATGGGTCTTCATTTTCCTTTACATTCTTGGCAACAAACTGTTTGTCGTAAATGTCCTGGGCATCGGGTAGCTTGTACATTTGTTGTAAATCTTCGGCTCTGTTACAGGAAAATTTGGACACATCAACCCCGACTTCCAGATCCATATTATTAGGGTCCATCAACCCCTAATTCAGTTGTTTTCATTCCCTAATGAAGTTAACCTACATCATGCTTGCCTCTCAAGAGTTCCATGACACCATTCATCCAAAAGATTCCCCTAACGAGATCAACACAGGTGGCCTTATATCAAGCTGCAATGCATTGTAGAAACTACACTGTCTGGGTGTTATGCATCTCACCTAGCCTTTGTTTCACTTGCGATGAGTGAGATTCATCGAATTTTTGAAATGAATCCATTGGATTCCTCATCAAATGGATGCTTTTGGAAGTTTCTAGATGGATTGGGCTCACTTTTGGATGAGGAAGGAGATGAATGAACCTTAATCCATTATCCCTTCCTCCAAGGAATCACTTCCCAATTTTCGCAAAGCATTCATGAGGGACATTAATGGCTTAACCTCCTCCATTTAGCTATAAATTGACCATGCATTCAAAGGCTGGTCTAGGTTGGAATTTCTTGAGCTAAGGAAATGTTGTTTGAATGAGATTAATAAAAGTATTGTAATGATGTCGAAATGTTGCTTCATGAGGAGAGAAGGGTTTGAAGCTAGAAGGATGACACTGAATCAAGCATGCATCTACATGGGTTGTAATCTTTCCTTCTATCAATAAAGAATTCTAAGCTTTTTCCATTCATGTGTTTATATATGATGTATATCATATTCTTGATTTAATGATATGTTTAGTTAACATATCTTCATTGTTGTATGCTTTGATGGGTTTCTGTCCCAGCTTGTGTGCAGGTACTTTCCAAGCGAGTTAAGTATAGAAAGGAGTGGTGAAATCGGTCAAAGGAGAGAGGAATTGAGTGAAAGTTATAGGTTGGTACCTTTGTTCTTCTTTCTCTTATCTGTTAACTATAGGAAAAGCGATGAATTACTTTGTCTGTTGTTTCTAGACTAGCTACTAGGTCTAGAGGGTTAGGCATTTGAAGAACACTAAATTTGCCCAAAACAAAATGGCGACTCAACTGGGAACGATCCTATCCCTTATAGTAGCTTATCAATCTCTTAAAACACTTTGACATACTGTACCTTCTGTTATTCATCGAATTCAAATCCAATTCACTGAAAATTGAGTCAATTTTGAGCATAAAATTGTCATACAGTAATCATCGCACTTCGGTGACTGGCACAGTGTGATGCAGTGCACTTCCCACATAGATCTAGTGTGATGCATCACACTGTCTCTAACTTTTGCCTGCGATGATCCCTTTAGGGTTAGTTTTCCCATCTAGGAACTGAAAATTTTTGTCAATTTTCATCAGTTTGAATTGCTTGTTGAATGTAAATGATGTCTTATCTCTGAAAACAATTTTTTCGTCTCCTTAAGCCAGCCCTACTTTGATTGGATTGATTAATGTTTCTTTAATGTTTTCTTTTCATTATCAGTCTATAGTCAAAGTAAGTTTTTTATCGATTATTTTTGTCGATATAAAAGTGTTGTAAAGTCGTCATTTTCTTCGAAAAAATGAAGTGTCGTAAAGTCTTCCTTCATAAATAATCGATTGATTTATTTGTGAATTTGATTTGTATTTTCATTTAAAGTGTCGAAAATCTTCATTTCTTTAAAATCAAAAGTGTCGTACAGTCTTCCTTTCCCTTTTAAAAGAAATTGTCACAAATCGTCATTTTTTATGAAAAGAGTTATGAATCGTTTGTGCATTAGTTTTTCTTATTGCATCATTCACATTAAGAGAAACTAAAAAGAAAAACATGCATTGTGCATATTAAAGTTTGTGAATGCTTGAAAGGAATGGTTTAGGGAATTGCATCTAGTTTGTGCTCTTTGTTGCTTGTTCAAAAAGTACTTGTATGCTCTATCCCTCATAGCTAGGATTTTCATTGCTGAAATTAAATGGAAAGAGTTCTTCCAATTCTAGTTGCATTCTTAGGAATTTCGAAATACATCATGTGGTCAACCTTGAAAGGAAAATTTTAAGCAAGATCAACCTAAAATTTACATCAATTAATCTAATAACGCATTGGAACTTAACGAGAACATCTAGAGGTCTAGGCTAGAGACGTGTTCCGGCATCTTTAAACCTAGTGGCTGTCATTTTCACTGAGGTTGGGTGATTCCTCCTCTTTGATTCGATAAGTACTAGTACGAACTTGTGCTCCTTGTACCATTATGTATATGGTGGGAGACCCCAATAGGTTAAAATCCTTTATCCCTAGGAAGTCGATTATGCCGCCTTACTGATCGCAATGCACCGAACACAGCATTCAGGATGATTGACTGTCGTATGTTAAATCCTTGGTAATTTCTCCTTCATTTATCACCAAGGTGTATATTACAGTTTTGCGATTTGTCTAGTAAACCCTCTTGTCTAGTATCTCCAGAGCAATCACTTTCATTCCTTTTCGACTCTTTAAAAGTAAAAGGATCATCTGAGCACTTGTCCCTTTAGGCTCATTAAACATCGAAGGCGACTAGAGTCATCTTTTGCTTTTTCTCGACTCTTTAAAAATGAAAAAGCAAAGTTGTGTTCCAGTGTTGTAAAAATTAATTGACCGTGGATAACATCCTCCACGCTCACTCCTTAGTTGATCTTAGGTTGAAACATATGGCGAAAAATTTGGAGTCCACGAATCAAGGAATTCCTTTTGATGGAAATCCTAGTCCTTTTCCTCCATTTGGAAATATTGGTGCTCCATATATGGCTACATTGTCCCTTCCAGGGTTTACCATTGGTTTGCCAGTATGGTTTTTTCAACCTCCTTGGTTCAAAATGTCGTGATTTCTCTACAATCAAGTACACCTCCAACTGGAAAAAATCAACCTCCAGTTGATCCTAAGGTCGACCCTTTGCCTTCTTCCTCGATTGTTTCTTCCTCCCCTTCTTCCTCTTCGCCTGGTGAAAGTATTGGTACTAGTAACCAGGTGGCTAAGAAGAAGAAGAAAGGGAAGAAGAAGAAGAAGAAGCAAGTTCAGCAGAGGGAAAACCAAGCAACCATTGCTTTGAATGCAACATCAAATGAGAAACTGTCCATCAAGCCTCACAAAGTTCGATATCCATGCAAACTTTGTGTGGGAGACCATCTTCTTCGAAATTGTCCTGATATTCCTCAGATCTTAGAAGAATGGTCTTCCTGTTCACATCATCCTGTGTCATCAACTTCTGGAGATCATGTTGGTGACACACCATCAACTAGTGGCAGTAAAGATCATGGAAAGAAGGGAAAAGTTAAGTTTCCATGTAGGTTATGTGAAGGGAATCATCCCATTCACCTTTGTCCCTATTTGGATGAAGCCAAAAAGGTGTTGGATAATTGTCCTATTTCACCGCAGCGACTTCCATCTGGTTACAGGAAACTATCCCTTAATCCTTCACTAGTTGATGAATTGACTGACTCAAATCAACTGTCGGTCAAACCCACTCTCTCTGAAAGTGAATCCTCCGAGTCTATACCCGACCCAAATCAACAGGTCGAGGTAACAGTTGACCCGATTTCATCTTCAGCTAATCATACCTTTCCCGAAGAGAGTGAAAATGATACCACTCAAGTTCTTTTTGTTTCTTTAGATTCAAATGAGCTTGGGGGCAATCCTCCTGTTCCATCAAGACAGGAGGAAAATCCTCCAGTTCATGTAACTCAAGGGGTTAATCCTCTCATTTCTATGGTACCCCCTCCAGGTAGTCTAGTCACTTCCTTTGATTGGAATCAACTAGTAGGATTATGCCTTCCTTCTTATGTGCTTTCCAAATCATAGTACAAGTTTGTAATATGATTGTATCGGGCACTATTATAGATTAAGGTGCATCAATGAGTATCCTTTCCTCAACTGCTTGGCAAGCGCTCGGTTCGCCACCACTTGTGCCAATTACAGAGAATTTGTTAGGTTTTAACAGAGGAATGAGTCAACCATTAGGGATCCTCCCTCAGTTACCTATTACTTTGGGAGGAAAAACCATTTATCTAAACGTGATGGTAGTCCCAGGCCCATTAGATTACAATTTACTTCTTGGGCACGACTATGTTTATGGCATGGGAGCTATTGTTTCCACACTCTTTCGAGTGATGTGTTTCCTGCATCAAGGCAGAATTGTCACCATTGACCAGCTTTCATTTCCCAATCCAAATATGGCTCCCAGTCAACCATCTTCCCTAAATGGTCCATTTATACCAATGGTATCATCCCTGCCATGGGTTAATTATGTGGCAACCTGTTCCATACCTACATCAACTGACAATTAATTCAGTGAAGTTGTACATCATGTACTGGGGGAATTGGAACCAGATCTCTTCTTCATGACCTCTTATGAGTTGTGATTGGTTATGAGGATAGTTCCTGGTCTTGTGTCAACCTCGTTAAAAAATGAAGAGGAATATAAGGATAGTTCCTGGTCTTGTGTCAACCTCGTTAAAAAATGAAATAAGGAATCTGAGTAGAGTTCCTTGTCTTGTGTCAAGCTCATTAAAAAATGAAACAAGGTCCCCTGGAGGAAAGTTCCAAGTTGAGTCTTTGATTAGATCTTGTAAAATCCCAGTCGAGTCTTTCACTTGATCTCGTAAGAGAACCTTCATTCCATCCACTTGATAGCCATGAGTAGTCTACTTAGGTGAATGTAATGAAGCTTGGGGGGCATGCACCTAGTGGTAAAGATAAGTTTCCCTGTAGGTTATGTGAAGGGAATCACCCCATTCACCTTTGTCTATCTGGACAAAGCCAAAAAGGTGTTGGATAACTGTCCTGCTTCACCGCAGTGATTTCCATCTCGTTACAGGAGACTTTCCCTTTCATCATGCTAAGGGCATGTAAACCAATCTCAAGCATAGTTTTTCATTTTAGGCTTGTGTAAAAATGAAACTGAATCCAAGCATAGTTTTTTGTTTCGATCCTGTGTAAAAATGAAACTGTATCCAAGCATAGTTTTTTCATTTCAATCTTGTGTAAACATGAAACTGAATCCAAGCATAGTTCCATATGGTTCAAGCTTGTCTAAAAATGAACCCATTTCCATTTTAACCCTCATGATTGCCATTCTATCAGCCTCTTTTGTCAAATGAGCCTTGGTTGTTTTCATCCCATCACCACCATCTCTTTGGCCAATCATAAACTTTCACTTGGTTGTTTTACCTTTTTTGAGGAACAGTTGCGATGAGTGGTCTTATTAGCCAGCCTCTTCACATAAACCAACATGTTTTAAGAAGTTCCAACATCACCAGAACCAGTTGCTACCTAGACACCACTCATTCCTCAAAATTAGAGTCCTCTTTAAGCTCTTTTCAGACTCTCTAAATATGAAAATATTGTCGAGTGCTTTTCGTTTCTAGCTCGTTAATGGATTAGAATCAATATCTACTCAGTATAGTTTTAATCCTTCTTCGGGCTAAGATAGATTAACTACAAAGAAGATACGTGTTGATCAAACGTGATCAATAGGTCCTCTCTTGTATTGTTTTATGCTTTTTCGGGCTTGAGAGACAAATGTACGAAAAAGAACTTTTGGAGTTTTCTTTTCGTCCCTTTTCAGACTCTCTAAATATGAAAAGGACCGAGTTATCTTTGTTGTTAAACTCATTAAAAAACATTAAATAGTGACAAACTTGTCCATCTAGACAAGACTGAGTTTCACCTTCGCTAGACTCGTTAAAACATCAAATAGCGATGGATTCACCTGAAGGGTGGAATTATACAACAAGCATATGTTATCCTCCTCAAGCTTGATTAAAAATAAAGAGGTACTGGTCAGAAATGACTGGGGAAAATGGAAAAAGCTGGGAACACTTTATGGTAGTAGGTCGCTCTTGAACATGACACTTTCACCTCATCACTGTGACTATGTGGGTTGGGTCATTCAGCTTGATGGTTATCACACCATTGGTCTATCATACCATCCATCACTTTGTTTTGGGTCAATTCTACCAATTCACTTCAGTGTCACCGATATGTTCAAGAGAAGTCATTCAGTTCAAAACTTCATCCTTTACAATACAGTAAACCTTCATTTTCATGCCCGCCATTCCTGAACCTTGTGTCGTAAGTCAATGTTTCATCTCAAAAATTATTTAACTCGTTTCATGTCGTTGGTGTGGGATACATCAAGGTCCACCTGCGATGAGTTGCTTCTTATCGACTTCAGCACATCATCCAAGAAGTTGACTTAGAAACACCCCTTCAGTACCTTGAGACTTGCATACATCAATGGCAAGTTTCTCGCTTCCGGCGATAGGTTGACATCAATGGCCTTCGACCGAAAGACTTCGTTTGGTGTTCGACATCAAATCATTTATTCACACCATGTGAAATGTACTGCAGTACCTTGAGGGTCATTATCATTATCGGTGATTCCTCTCGTGTCTGTTAACAACTTACATCATTGGCTGGTAATCAGATGATGTCTCTCCATGTTCGACTTCAAATCATCTATTCACATGGTTAAACTTGTACTTGAGTGAAAGGATGGACGAGATTGAAGACCCTGAATCTATTTTCATCCATCCGGGCTGCGATATATTTTCAGGAGTACTATATCAAATGTACAAATGGCCTTACATTCACGGTCATCCATTCATGGGTCTATATCTGTAGACGACTATACTTGTACATATAAGGAAAGTTTATAAAGCTGAGCATGGGTATGCCTTCCCTCAGCTAAATTTTGAGAAAAAATCAAAGTATCATGATATATGTATTGTAACTGATGCAGGCCTCCTTCCGTTTCAAAACCTTCTCTCCAAGTGGTAAAGCATCTCACTCGACATGTTTATTTTCGACTTCATTCTTTAGGGGGCAACTATTACAGGAAAATTTGGGCACATCAACCCTGACTTCCAGATCCATATTATTAGGGTCCATCAACCCCTAATTCAGTTGTTTTCATTCCCTAATGAAGTTAACCTACATCATGCTTGCCTCTCAAGGGTTTCATGACACCATTCATCCAAAAAATGCCCCTAAGGAGATCAACGCAGGTGGCCTTCTATCAGGCTGTAATGCATTGTAGAAACTACACTGTCTGGGTGTTATGCATCTCACCTAGCCTTTGTTTCACCTGCGATGATTTAGATTCATCGAATTTTTGAAATGAATCCATTGGATTCCTCATCCAATGGATGCTTCTGGAAGTTTCGAGATGGATTGGGCTCACTTTTGGATGAGAAAGGAGATGAATGAACCTTAATCCATTATCCCTTCCTCCATGGAACCACTTCCCAAATTTGGCAAAGCATTCATGAGGGCCATTTAATGGCTTTACCTCCTCCATTCAGCTATAAATTGACCATGCATTCAAAGGCTGGTCTAGGTTGGAATTTCTTAAGCTAAGGAAATGTTGTTTGAATGAGATTAGTAAAAGTATTGTAACGATGTCGAAATGTTGCTTCATGAGGAGAGAAGGGTTTGAAGCTGGAAGGATGACACTAAATCAAGCATGCATATACATGGGTTGTAATATTTCTGTGTTTATATATGATGTATATCGTATTCTTGATTTAATGATATGCTTAGTTAACATATCTTCATTGTTGTATGCTTTGATGGGTTTCTGTCTCGGGTTGTGTGCAGGTACTTTCCAAGCGATTTAAGTACAAAAAGGAGTGGCGAAATCGTTCAAAGGAGAGAGGCATCGACTGAAAGTTATAGGTTGGTACCTTTGTTCTTCTTTCTCTTATCTGTTAACCATAGTAAAAGCGATGAATTACTTTGTTTGTTGTTTCTAGACTAGCTACTAGGTCTAGAGGGTTAGGCGTTTGAAGAACACTAAATTTGCCCAAAACAGGCTATGAAAGAACCTAACACTGCATTTTTCGTTGTTTTGGTAATTCTGTCTTCCACTTCTGTATTTTCTACTACCCATCTTATCATATCTGTGTATGGCAAGAGCCTAGCCCTTGCTGCTATTTGATGGAGGAAAGAGCATGCAGCATCTCTGAACTGTACTCCTGATGGTTCTGTACTGTCTGCAGTTGGTCGAATATCTGTTACTTTAGGGTTTTCACTCTCAAGCGTAGTATAGATAGTTTTCCATGCAGTGGCGCCTCCATCTACGGTGCATACTGTATCTGTAAAAATAGACGGCATATTTGTGCTTTCGGTTTCTGTGATAGATTGCTTGGTATCCTTCTGCATCACCTTCTGAATGGACATCGTTTCAGCAGAGTTCCTATTAAAACCAACAACAATTAATTGTCGCATAAAATGAAAGATTTGATGAAATGACTGAACTTTTTAAGAAAATATCTGGGGAGAGGGTTTAGCATTAATCAACCATAACGAACACCATGATTACATGCATAGGGATGCTAACCGTATTAAATCATTCTAACCTAACTTGTGTCCAACTTAAAAACTATATTAAACATTTGTCAAATTTGTCATATCGCATATTTAAAATATAGCATGAATGAAACTTTGTTAATGGATCTTGCGATATGTGATATGCGATATCACAATATCGCAAGATCGCAATATCAGGATATCGCAATATTAGAATTTTGATAGGTAAAAATTAGGTTCTTGTCATAATATCCTGCGATGTGCGATATGTGATCAGGATGTCGCATGCGAAGTTCAATCGCAAGTCACATATCAATATTTTTTGAATGTGCTTAACTTTGTTCCCAAGGAATTATGCTATTTGCGATTTGCGATGAGGACTTTAATATGTTTTAAGTTAGATTTTAAAAGGGCTCTTTTTAAAGTAACAATTTTTTAGAGTTGGCATTTTATTCAAAAATAGGGAAAATTTTAAAAGTGTCCCCATTTGTATTATATATAATAAAAATGGGGGGGGGGGGGGGGGGGGGGGGGTGTTTGTATAGCACAACAATTGGCGATTCACTTGGGAGAACCAGTTATCTCTGATGAGTTTCTTTGACATTTCTCATACTTTCAAAACAAGCAAATTTTGTAAGAATAAGAATTGTATGATTCATAAATTAAATAGTGTTTCTATGGAATATAAAGTATTCACCCATCTCACTTCTTTTCTTACTCAACTCTTTAAGTGATAAAACATAAATGTCTGTATCAGTCAATACTTAGATTTAAAAAGATAAAGTAGGTATTCTCTTAAAATTGGCTGTATAGTTTTTTACTCATTTATCATAGATATAGCCCTTGCTGCCAATAGGCATTCATAGCCTCGACAGGGTTATCTTTTAACCAAAAATGATTCATAATCCCATCTGAAATTGATTCCTAATTTCAAAATTTAATCAAAATTTTATTAAATTTCCTTTCACTTGGAACATGTTTCTTTTTCATGGTACTTTTTTCTTTAAATTTTCTTAAAAGCCATTATACAGGCTTGGTAACCTGATGGTAACAATGTCATTCACTGGTTGTAATTCAAATTGAACAAGCTGGCTCGTGATGAGACCCCTTGTCTTTTGATTGTTTCAATCATTAGCTATTACCCTGTTATGAAATGCAGTATTGGTAATATCAGTCTAAATTATTTTCCTATGATCATGATAAACAAGCTTGTGATGAGACTTATTATCTTTTAAGTTTTGAATATTTTTTAATTAAACTGTCAAAAAAGAAAATGTTATCAGATGGGGTGAATCATTGGCTCATTTAAGAGTTATGGATGATAATTATAGAGTTGGTAAATACCTTTTTGCAGAGAACCCTTGCTAAGTTACTGGTTCTTTTCTTGATTGGTACAAAAACATCTATACTTTATAAAATCTAGAGTTTTTTTCAGAAACTTAATGCCTTTAGTAAATTCAAAATTTTCCAAAGAAATAAGGTTTATTTAAATCTCATATTTATAACTATCCTTTTACTCTTCTTATTTATAGAAGCGAGAAAAATCAAGTAAACTATCAGAAATTTAAAATTTGAACAGCCAAAAGAGAATAAGTTTAACTCCTAAGAAAAATATTTTTTATGAATTTGCCCATTTACAGGTAAAGATTCTTTCCTACCTGACAAATCTTGTAACAAAATGGTGGATGGGCCTAATTTCTCTATGATTTGAAATGGACCAAGCCACAGTCTTTGGAATTTTGTATGTTTACCTTTTTCCTCATGTGCCTTATCCCACTTCAAAACAAGATCCCCAATTTCAAAAGTTCTTGGGCTGGTGGATGTTGTATCAAATGAAGCTTTAACTATCTATTGATGATGAGCATGTATTGCTTTGGCTTTCTCCCTTTGTTCTTCCAATTTCAGGATTTGATCATGTCTAAGTTGAAGAGAAGAAGAAGGTTTTTCATCAATAAATTGAACTAAAGCAAGAGATGGTATTGTTATGTTTGTGGGTAGAATTGCTTCTTTCCCATAAACCAATACAAATGGAGAAGTACCTATTGAGGCCTTCTGAGTGATTCTATCTGCCCAGAGAGAAAATATTAGTGCTTTATGCTAGTTCTTATGATTTTTCTCTACAATTCGTTTGATAATTCTAATCAGGTTCTTGTTTGTAGATTCAACTAATCCATTACCTTGTTGATAATAGTTAGATGAGTATTTAAGTTTAAAACCTCTTTTCAAAGCAAACTCTACCATGGCATTTCCCGAAAAGTAAGATGCATTATCAAACATTAAAGCTGATGGGAGACCAAACTTGGTAATTATAAACTGATCAGTGAAATCCGTAATGTTTTGGGTGTTAACTACCTTTAATGGGATAGCTTCTACCCACTTTGTAAAATAATCAGTTGCAGTTAGAATATACTTATGCTATTTGGAGGAGCTTGGAGTTATTTCACCAATAATGTCTAACCCCCATTGTTCAAATGGTTGTTGTATATTTACTGGCTACAACGGGAGTGTTGCTTTCCTTTCTCTTCCTGTTGTGTTTTGACATACTTTGAATTTCCTCGCATATTCATGTGCATCTTTGAAAAGGGTTTGACAATAGTACCCGGCATGCAGAATTTTATGTGTTGCGGTATTTCCTCTTAAATGAGCTCCAGCTGGCCCATTGTGCAATTCCTGCATTACCTTTTCAACTTCAAGCTTCTCTAAACACCTTAATAATACAACATCATAATTTCTTCTAAATAACACATCATCAATTAATTGATACTAATTTGCTTTAAGCCTTAGAGCACGCTTAGCTGTATAATTGAGATATAATGGAGCATATCCATTTTTTAAGAAAAATTTCAGATCAATATATCGTGATTGAGAATCGTTGAGGCTTACCTCAGATAATTTCACTTCACTAGATTGATCGTCTTTTGTTAGTAAATGAGAGGCTCCGGTTAGCATTGTGCAAAAACCTTGACCTTTAATAATTTTAGCAGGATGTATTTCTACATCATATTCCTGAAGTGCAGTAACCCAATTCACTCTATTCTCTCCTACTTCTCGTTGGATTAACAGTTGCCTTACAGCGGGGTAAGGTACTATTATCTTAGTGTGTGTTTTTAGGAGAAAAGGTCTGAAATGTTTTAAAGCTTTAAATACAACAAAAGCTTGTTTCTCCACAACTGAATAATTTTAACTCAGCACCTTGCATATTAGAGCTAAAGCATGAAATAGGTGCTTCAACTTTCTAATCATTTAGTTGTGTCAAAACTGTCGCGTAAGAAGTATCAAAAGAGAATGTGTATAATACAAATGGTTTCAGGAAATTGGGAGTTGTTAAGGAAGGAGCCTCAATGATGGCTTTCTTTATCAACTCAAAAGAATCTTTCTCATCTTTTCCCCATTCAAAAATTGAATTTTTTTGGATCATTGACTGTAGGGGTAGGACGATTTGAGAAAAACCAGGAAAAAATCTTTTTACAAAATTAATTTGTCCTAAAAATGATTGCATCATTTTTTTGTTATATGGTAAGGGAATGTTTTCAATTTCTTGAATTCTATCGGGATCGATATGGTTTCATTTCTTAGATACCATGAATCCTAATAATTTACCTTCTGCCAAGGTGAAATAATATTTTTTAGGATTCAAAGAAATGCCGAATTTCTCACATCTCTCAAAGATTTGTTTTAGGTGACTGATATGGTTGTTTCTATGTTTAGAATAGACAATGATGTCATCTAAATATATTACAACTAAATTGTTGATTAGTCCTCTAAAAGCTATGTCCATAGCATGTTGAAATGTAGCACCAACATTAATCAATCCAAATGGCATCTTTTGATATGCATATGTTCCCCATTTTGTTCTAAATGTAGTCTTTAATCTATCATCTGGATGAACCATAATCTGATTGTAACCTGAAAATCCATCAAGAAAAGACATCAATTCAGAACCTGCAACTGACTGCAAAATCTGCTCCATGGTAGGCAAAGGAAAATTATCCTTTTGGCAGGCTTTATTCAAATTTCTAAAATCTATGCAAATCCTAATGTCTCCATTATTTTTTCTCATAGGAACCATGTTTGACACCCATTTCAAATGTCTTAAAGGGAAAATGATTTTGGCTTTAAGCATTTTATTGAGTTCAGACTTAATTTGACTTTCTAAGTTTGGGTGGATCTTCCTAAGTTTTTGTTGGACAGGCTTGTCATTTGAAACCATAGGTATAGTATGTTGAATTATAGAAGTATCATATGTTTTGAGATCTGAATAATCCCAAGCAAAGATACTTTTATATTTCCTTGATAATTTAATGAATGACATCCTTTCTTTGGGTGTTAAGCTCAAATCTAGGTTTATGTTTTGAGGTTTATCAAGTGTACCAAGATTAATCAACTCAAATCTTAGAGTAGAACTCTGTGTTTTTGAATTGGTGGTATTTTTAAACCTATCTTTTAAATCATAGACATCTTCCATCTTGACTACAGATTTGGGAATTGGATTTGCATCCTGTTTATTTTCAATCTGTAAGTCATGTTCATGTTCATCTACAATTTGTCCTTCATAAGGTCCATCTGATGCAAGGTGTCGATTATATCTGTATCATCATTAAACACTCTCCAATTTGTTATGTTATCGGGAATGGAATGCCTAAAAATCAGCTCAATCGAAAATCTATCTGGAATAAATTCTTCTAACGATATCAATTTAGATGCTACATTAGCAAGTAAATCAGCACTTGCGTTTTGTAATCTAGGGACTGTTGAAATATTAAATGCAGTAAAATGAGAAGCGGGGCTCTGAGCTAATTCTTGATAATGTTTCAAGTGTCCAAAAATACAATGGATTGTGTTCCTAACTTGCCTAACAATTATTTCAGAGTCTTCATACACTTGTAAATATTTAACGTTTAATCCTATGGCTTTGTACAGGTCTTGTATCAATGCTTCATATTCTGCAGTATTGTTCGTGCATTGAAATTCGAGTTTGCAAGGTAGCACTGTTTTCTCTCCTTGCGGATTGATTAAAATGAAACCTGCTCCTACACCATCATCTGACTTTGAACAGTCAAAGTATAGAGTCCAGAACAAAGAATGATCTGAAGTTTTATTACTAAGATTAATATATTTAGAAATGTCTGATTGAGAAAAAATTTCAACGTGGGAAGTAACAGTGTTTTCTGGAAAAGGTGAGAATTGTGCATTGAATGATCCAAGGAATGATTCAACAGAATAATTTCCAATAATATTATTAGAGAACACTACAGGCTTGTTCATTCCTTCTAATTCAGTGACTGTATGTTTCATAAATTTTTCACAATCAACTCTAATTTGATTTGGTTTACCAGTATATGGTAACCACATGTGTGACCAATCGGTTGCGAAATGTCCATGTATTTTCTCAGACCAATCCCTGCTTAAAATAAGACCATAAAATTCAGGGATGTTTGCCACTAAAACATCAATCACTTGCAGTACCTTTGGGTTCGATGATAATCTAATAGATACTGATAACATTTCTCCTACAACCTCGAATTTTGTTCTGTCCAATTGAGCTATATGCACAACAGGCTTTTGAGGAGTAACGTTAAGTTTTGCGCACACAGATCTTGGCATGATATTCGAAGAAGCTCCTGAATCGATGAGACAATTATGAACATTTTTATTGAAAATTTCATAAGTCAAAAGGAAAGGAGGAGTGTGAGAAATAGATCTATCACCAATCAGAGCAAGATCATTTGGATTTACCTTGTTTGAAGGTGATGGGGGTTTTCCCATATCTTTGACAGCTTGGGCTATAACTGGTGGTGGTATGGGAGTTACAAGAATTGCCTTGAGTTCTCTCAGTAATATTTTCTGCCTCTGTTTGAGTTTGGTCATTTCATATAATTAAATGTTTGCTTTGGTCTTTTTCATGTCTTCAACTATATTGTATTCCACTGTATCTGAAACTATCAAAGTTTTGGAAGCATCTAGGGGAATAGGATCAGTTTGAACAGTTTTAGATTTCTTACTCACTGCTTTCACCTTTGTGGGAGGAGATTTGTTGGGTCCCTATAATACTAGTAATTAACCCATTACTATTGTAGTTGCATCCCTTATTAATATTGTTGTGCCCCTATTATCCCCATATTGTTATTACTGTGCCCCATAGAATCCCTCTATTGTTATTTTTGCGGCTTTATATTATTATTGTTAGGTCGGCTGGGTTATATTGTGACTCCTTAGACTCATATATATAGAAAGGAGGTTTTTTCATTTGAATTATCCAAGAATTGTTCATTTATGTAATGTAAAGGTGGTTTCCCCCTCAAAGAGGCTAAATTCTAAGGCGTTGATCTATCTTTTCTATCTTTTCTTGAGCTGGTTTCATAACATTTGGTATCAGAGCTTTGGATTCTAGGGTTTCGTTGCTCCAAACAGGTCATCGTGGAATTTTTGCTATAACTTTTTTTCTGCGACATTTCAGAAGTTGTAAAAACAACCCATTTGAGAAGAAATCGCGCTGAACCTTGGGTCTGAATTTCAGATCTTTTCGCACTATATTTGCGGAGATATGATCTGAGGAAGTTGGTATTTTTGCAGACTCCTGAATTACATCCAAACATGTGACCTGGGGAAAATCGTCATAACTTTCTCTCTGGGGATTGGATTGAAATTTCATAAGAAGGTACAAAAAGAGGACAAATTGTAGTTTCGTGTATGCATTTTTCATATCCAAAGGTTGAAACAATGACTCGTGGCACGTCGTACAAGTTCGCTCTACTGAACTAGTCTATAATCAAGTCATTGTGGGAGATTTCACATAACTCTTCCTTGGAGAATCCAATTTGGATCAGACTTGTGGCATTGAAAAGAGGACACAGAGGGCTACTGTAGGTCACAAATTTAGAACTAGATGATTGGAAAGTACAGAGATACATTAGAGGCAATATCGAGCTCCTACAAAGTGAAAAAAGGTGTGTAGATTTTCTTAAATTTTTGCTTAAGCTTGGTTTGAAAATTTATTTTGAAGGAATTCAAAGGGCATAGTAGAGAATTATTATCAGTAACTGATGCCCCGAGGAAATAAAATGCAAACACCTAGTAAGGAACCTGAAAGCTCTAGCATGACTCATGAAGAAGAGGAAGAAATGCTACATGATATATCAAAATTACAAGAACAAGTTCAACAAATGTCACTGTCACAAAAGCTAACAGAAGCTAAGATAAATGGCATGGAAGCTAAGATGAATGGCATGGAAGCTAAGATGGACAACTTGAAGATAGATTTGAACACAAATTTGAAGGCAGGCATGGCAGATTTGAAGACAGATTTGACAAATTTTCTACAAGAAATACTTACCAATGGTGAAAAGGTAGTAAAGGAAACTCATGATGCGAACAAAAGAAATGTTAATCATGATTTATTAGACTCTAATGTGGGATCGAAAACCCACCATATTCCAAAAATCGATATGAGGAAGTTTGATGGCAAGGATCCCGCAACATGGATATTACAAATGGAGCAATTTTTCGATCTCAATAATGTGCAAAACACACAAAAGGTACGTATTGCAACTTTATATTTGGAACCAAATCAGTTTGTATGGTATCAATGGCTTTACTTTGTAAAAAAATTATCACTTGGGCAATTTTTACGGAAGAGTTGATAGCACATTATAAGGATACAAAAAGCAACACTTTTTTTAGCCAATTGATAAGTCTCAAACAAAAGGGTTCAATAATGGAGCACATTGAGGAGTTCCAAAAATTGAACATAAGGGTAAAAGATATTCTAGAGGAGCATAGGATTGATGTGTTCATAGGGACTTTAAAGGATAATATCCAACATGATGTTCACCTTTGGGAACCTGATTCATTAGAGAAGGCATTCAGGTTAGCAAGAAAAATGGAAAGAAAAATTATGGCAACCATGAAGCATACCACTCACAACTATAAAGATGGAAGTGTGGTTGCTCCTAGTCTTCCACAACCTATAAGGTTGACACCACAAAAATTGGAAGAAAAAATAGAAAAAGGGCTTTGTTACAGTTGTGATAGCAAATACACTAAAGGTCATAAGTGTGCTGAGAAGAAATTATTCTACATAGATTGTGAAGAGGAAGAAGAAAAGGAGCAAGAAAGGTCAAAAGAAGAGGATATACTCTAGGAACAAAGCCTAGATAAAGAAGAAATGAATCCGACCATATCTTGTAATGCATTGGCGGGAATTACCACTCCTCAAACCATCAAGATAGAAGGACAAATCAAGAAGAAAAAGGTAATAGTGTTGATTGATTCAGGAAGTACCCACAATTTTATTCATTGTAAGGTAGAAAAAGAATTGAATTGCTTCTTATACCCAGCACCAGAGTGTCAAGTGATGGCTGCAAATGGAGGAACAATAAATTTCTCTGGAAAGTGCCATAATATCAAGCTATCGATGGGATAATATGTATTGACTAGCCCAATGCTTTCCATTCCAATGGGAGGTGTTGATGTTGTACTAGGAGTACAATGGCTACAATCCTTGGGTACAATAGCTTTCAATTTTCAAGAACTTTTCATGAAATTTTCCGTGGAAGGAAAGGAAGTTGAATTAAGGGGTATTGTAGGGAAACCAGGAAAGATAATTAGCTCTAATGGTATGACAAAGCTTCTAAAAAAGGAACAAAGGGGTGTAATTTCACAATTATGTTCGCTAGATGTTTCCACATTGCAATAATATATTTCTCCAGATCTCCAAAAAGTCTTGGACAATCATTCCAAGGTATTTGAGACTCCCAAAGGTCTCCCACCTATTCGTGATCATGATCATGCTATTCATTTGATTCCAGGAAGTGTTCCTCCAAACATCAGGCCGTACAGATATCCCTATGCCCAAAAGAGTTAAATTGAACGTATGGTTGCAGAAATGCTAGAGGCTGGTATAATTCAACCAGTCAAAGTTCTTTCTCTGCTCCAGTAGTATTGGTGCACAAGAAGGATGGATCATGGCGCATGTGTCCGGATTATATGGAGCCCAACAAGCTCACTATTAAAGATAAGTTTCCCATTCCCGTCATTGATGAATTACTGGATGAATTGCATGGATCAATTTACTTCACCAAGTTGGATCTTCGTTCAGGATATCATCAAATCAGAATGAAGACTGAAGACATTCCGAAAACAGCATTTAGAACTCATGAGGGTCATTATGAATTTTTGGTCATGCCTTTTGGCCTTACCAATGCACCTTCAACATTTCAAGGTTTGATGAATTCCATTTTCAAACCATTCCTTAGAAAATTTGTGTTAGTATTTTTTGATGATATACTAATCTACAACAAGTCTTGGAAGGATCATGTTGAACATGTTGACAGGGTGCTACAACTATTGGAGGAGAAACAATTATATGCAAAAAGATCCAAATGTTTCTTTGGAGTACAAGAGGTGGAATATCTGGGTCATATTGTATCTCATGAAGGAGTTAAGGTAGACCCTAGCAAAATTAAAGCCATTAAGGAATGGAAAATCCCCACATCCATAAAGCATCTGCGAGGATTTCTCGGGTTGACAGGGTATTATCGCAAGTTTTTAAGAATTATGGGAGAATAGCAGCACCTCTAACAACATTATTGAAGAAAGATGCATTTTCATGGACTCCAGAAGCAACAAAGGCCTTCGAACATCTTAAAGAGGCAATGTGCCAAGCACCTGTCTTAGCTACACCGGACTTCACAAAAACCTTTATTGTGGAATGCGATGCTTCAAGAAATGGAATTGGTGCTGTTTTAATGTAAGATGAGAGACCCATTTCTTTTGAAAGTCGTCCAATCAAGGGAAAGTTTTTACACAAAGCTATTTATGAGAAGGAAATGTTGGCAATACTCCATGCACTTAAGAAATGGCGACCCTACCTAATGGGAAGACACTTCAAGGTAAAAACGGATCATGATAGCCTTAAATATTTTTTAGAAAAAAGATTATCCTCTGAAGAGCAACAAAAGTGGGTCACAAAGATGTTGGGTTATGACTTTGAAATCATCTACAAAAAAGGAAAGCAAAATGTGGTGGCAGATGCACTCTCAAGAAAGGATGAGGATGTGGAAGCATTGTTGTGTGCCATTTCTATTATCCAACCAAATTGGATAAACGAAGCAAGGGAGGAATGGAAGAATGACGAAGAATTATGGGCACTTATTCGAAAGTTACAACAAGATTCCAGTACGTTTGATACATTTAGCTAGCAAAATGATTCTTTATGGTACAAAGATCGCTTATACCTCTATAAGAATTCCCAACTAAAACAAAACATTCTTATGGAATTGCACACTTCTCCCTTAGGAGGGCACTCAGGATTTTTAAAAACTTACCACAGGGTTAAGAAGGAATTTTTTTTGGATGGCCTTAAATCGATATTCAAAAATTTGTGGCGGAATGTTTGGTTTGCCAACAAAATAAAGTTGAAACAATTAAGACACCGGGTCTATTACAACCTTTATCCATTCCAAGCCAACATTGGGAGGAGGTTTCAATGGATTTTATCACAGGTTAACCCAAGTCTGTGGGAAAGAGTGTCATCATGGTGGTAGTTGACATACTTACCAAGTATGCACACTTTTGTGCATTATCACATCCATTTAAAGCTAGTACGGTTTCTACTGCATTTATGGAAACAATTCAAAAGCTACATGGAAACCCAAAGATTATTGTAAGTGACAGAGATCCCATTTTCACTGGAAATTTTTGGACAGAATTATTTTCTTGTTTTGGTACTCCGTTAGCTCATAGCTCATCTTATCATCCTCAATCTGATGGGAAAACTGAGATAGTAAACAAATGTTTGGAAGGATATCTACGATGCTTTGTATCTGATAAACAGACACAATGGGTCAAATGGTTGCCTCTAGCTGAATGGTGGTATAACACTTCCTTCCATACAGCAACAAAAATGACCCCATTTATGGTACTTTATGGATATCAGCCACCATCCATCACATCATATTTAAGAGAAAATTCTAAGGTTCAAGTAGTGGAACATCACATCGAACATCAACAACAAATCCTCCAGCTCTTAAAGGATAACCTCGTGTTGGCACAGAATAGAATGAAACAACAGGCAGATCAACATCGCAGCGAAAGAAGTTTTGATGTAGGTGATTGGGTATTCCTATGGCTACAACCAAGGAAAATTTTAAGGATGGAAAAATTTCTTGAAGTTTAAAAACATTGGCGAATCTCACTAATCCCTAATATGCAAACTATAAAATTTTTATTGATATATTTGTAAAATTATTCAAATTTATAATGATTTTATATATAGCCTCTATACAATGTTGGCGATTTTTAAGGTAAAATAATTTTATATTCTAAAATTTGGGCGAATCGTCTTTTATAAAATTGGAAATTGGTGAATCTTTTTTGTGGAAAAATCATGGAAAATTAGCCCACTGGGCGAACATTAGCCCCTAAAATTTTCCATGGCTACAACCATATAAGAAAATGTCCCTCAAGCAAGCTAAGAAGGATAATAAATTATCACCAAAGTATTATTGTTGCAAAAGATTGGTACTATGGCATACAAATTGGAGCTTCCTGTAGCTTCTCGATTGCACCCAGTTTTCCATGTTTCATGTTTAAAGAAGGTTATAGGCGACAAGCTCCCAATTCAAACAATATTGCCAGAACTTGACGAGGAAGGAAAAATTATATTGGAGCCGGAAGCAGTCACAGAAAAAAGAACTCGACAGCTACGAAATCGATCAATTTCAGAGTATCTTATCAAGTGGAAGAACTTATCCGCTGAAGATTCCACATGGGAGGATGATAATCTTATACAGAAGCATCCAGAACTACTCAAGTCTTGAGGACAACACTTTTTTTGAAGGAGAGGGGCATGTTGGGTTCCTATAATACTAGTAATTACCCCATTACTATTGTAGTTGCATCCCTTATTAATATTGTTGTGCCCCTATTATCCCCATATTGTTATTACTGTGCCCCACAGAATCCCTCTATTGTTATTTTTGTGGCTTTATATTATTATTGTTAGGTCGGTTGGGTTATATTGTGACTCCTTAGACTCATATATATAGAAAGAAGGTTTTGTCACTTGAATCATCCAAGAATTGTTCATTTATGTAATGTAAAGGAGGTTGCCCCCTCGAAGAGGCTAAATTCTAAGGCGTTGATCTATCTTTTCTATCTTTTATTGAGCTGGTTTCATAACAAGATTTCTATTTCTGATTTGGTATAGTTGAGTCAGCAGATGCTTTGCTCCTTGTAGATGCAGGCATAACCTCTCTTTCTTCTTCGGTAGGGAGAATAAAGTCCCATAACCCATTTAATTTGACTTCTTCTTCAGGCTCTAGTTCTTCTTCAGTTGTTGAGGCATCTTCAACATCTTGATCGGATTCAGAACTTGAAATCACATTTGGGGGTTGAGATGGCGAAGCAGAACTTCTTTTGTATGGGCGATATGCTTTCTTAGGAATTGATGATTCAGCTACTTGTTTCTTTATATCAATCATATCATTTGACATAATTTTCAAGACTTTTAGGAGACCTTCAAGATCAAATGGATCCTTTGGGGTTTTCTTCTTTGTTTCTTGACTAAAAGTCACTTTTTATATTTTCTATCTTCAATCTCAGATCGTTTTTCTAAAGCTATAATTCTCTTTTCTACAGACAGGGCTTCTTTCATGTTTTCTAAAAGAGTAGCCTTACCGGCTCTATCTACAAAAATAGTTATATTAGAAGGTAAAGCGGAAATGTACCACTCTATTTGCACATCAACAACAGGTTTAGAAGCAGTTGGGATCTTGTTTAATAACTTGTTAAATATTGAGTTGAAATCTTTGATCCTTTCACTTGAATTCGTTTTCAAGTTAGAGAGAGCATTGATTAAAGATGCCACAGTTCTATCATCTCCAAATTTTGCAAGAAATAGTTGTTCAAAAGTTACCCAGTCTGTTATAGTTCCTGCTGGAAGAGAAAAGTACCAAGATCCCACAGATCCTTGAAGAGTATAGGGAAACAATCTTACTACAATATCTTCATGCGCAACTCCATTCAAATTCATGGCCAACATAAAATTTTTGATGTGTTCTTCAGCAGGAAGACCATCATCTGGATTGTATTTGGGTAACCACTTCTCTGGATGATCAGGAAGAGGATGTGGATTTTCCACCAACATGGCACCAGGATTAGTCCAAGGTTGATTATCCATAATTTGGGTTGGGATTTGAGAAGATATAGAAAAAGATCCAGAGGTAGTAGGGATGGATGCAGAACTTACAACTGGACTAGTACTACTTGTGGTAGCACTAACTATTTGAGTAGAAGAAATGGAAAGATGAGAAGATGTAAATGGAGCTGTAGTGAATGAGGGAGTGAATGGAGGGGAATTTGATGTGACCTCACTTGTATCTGACTTAGGTTTAGACACAAAAACTTTCTTACACTATGAATGTATTGGAAACTCAAAAGGAGGTATTCCAAGTTTATCACTTTTTGATCACATTAGGATACTAGTTTCTCTGAATGGTGAAGTAACACTTTCTTCAGAAGTTTCAGGTTTATCAGGCTTCTCAGCAGAAATAGATATTCATTCTAATTTCTAAACTAAAGAGTGAACTTCAGGATATTTTGGAGTATATTCTGAAGAAGGTAATTGTCGATATACTTTAGGAGATGAGGGGTAAGCTTCTACAATTTCTGACTTCTGAGTGGGTGACTTAGAACGTGATCGAGAAGTTGTAGGGTTTTTTGAGGGAGATTGACTCTTGTGAAGGCTTCAAGTTTGATATTTAGATTTATATGCCATTCATAGTTGGACCCTCCTTCTAGCGACAAAAATGTTGAGGCCTCAGAAATCTGTGGCAACAACAAGGGGGATAACCACCCGGTCCAGACCTTAAAGCAGCTCCTTTTCCGTTTGGGATAGTGGCTCTGACTGGGGATGATGGGACCAGTTTCCCAGTGTTTTTGAGTTTATATGATTTGTGGGATTCTTTCAAATGATTCGCAAAAGAATAACTAAAAACTAACACAACTTTATTCTAAGATGCAAAACTTTGAATTAAATCTACTTTAATTTACCCGGGGTATTGTTGGTTTTATGCGATATAAAAATATGTCTATGTAATCTATGATGATATAGATCAATTGTAGACTATATAGAGTTAATATATTGTAAGATAATTCCTTTAAGATTAATCAAAATAATTGTGAAAAACATATCACATATTCTAATGATCATATATAAAATAGTCCATTCTCTATTCTGATATCGTACAATAGTGAAACTGATACTTCAAACAGAGATGACAAATTTCATACATAATTCATGAAAGATAAACTTATCACTAATGCTAGAACAAAGATGTAGCAAACATGATAATAGTACCAGATGTGTGCCGTTCTTCTCATATGACCAGTGACAATAGGCCATAATTAATCATCTACCAATGAGTATCTCAAAGAATACAATAGTGCATCAACAGTGATTAACAAAAAGATATGTAATTGAAAAGACCATGTTACATGATTTCATCAAGGCATCTACAAACTTACGATAGCGCATTCTTTGTAAACGTTCTTAATAAAATTCTAGACCCTTCTCTAAATGCATGAGAAGGGTTTAAATACTATTCTAATTAACTAAAAATAACTTATACAAAATATCTATGAGGAGGTTTCAAACAACCTTCCTCGTTCCTAGTATCCAACTTTCCAAAAATAAAACTACTCAAAAATGACTCAGGTCTTTCTCGATGAATCACCACTGCCAACTTTGCTTCTCAACTCACAAATGTCGAACATTGGCTTGACTTGTGGTGGCATCCCGAATTGTGTTCTCAACTGCCTTGCAAATATAGCATCGTGTAAAGGTGGCAGCATTCTTTGTACTGAATCCAAGGAGCAATTCAAGGTCATGATCTGACTGTGTGGTTTGACCAAAAGTTGCCACACTGCTTCCCAGTCTATTTTTGATAGCTTCTCAATTATTTCTTTCTGTAGCTGAATTTTATTCTTCCAATTCTCGTCTAATGCTTTAAGATCAGGAAGTGATTTTAGATCACTTTCCTTTATGAGTTTGGATGTGTGCAACATGTGATTTACTATTTTGATAATGCTTTTTGAAATTCCCGATGCTCTGGCTATTGCTAATTCGTCCTGTTTCACCTATGAGTCCCAGTCAGTGAATAGAATATCCTTATGTCTTTCGTTGATCTTCAGGAGGGTTGACCTTTTCCCTTCATTTGAATCCTACCATTCAATATAGTCAGAGATCTTATAATTGAGTTCATTGAACTCAATTCTTTGATCAATAATTATGTTTGTTAATTGTTCACTAGTATTCAGATGTGGAATGATATTTAATATATGTTGGAGGAAGAGTTGTTGTTGCTTTAACAGTAAAGTATACAGTGCTAAGGCCTCATTAATGAATTCCTCTAGAGTAGGAATATCCTTAAATTTTGCTAGGTCACTCTTTAGCTCCTGGATTTGTTTATTTTTAGTAGATAAGTCATTTTCATGACTTATTTTCAGTACTTCCATATCCTGTTGTATCTTGTGAAGCTGCTCCTCTGCTTGATGGTTCGCGCTGGCTCTTTCTTCATCTAACTGTCGTTGTAATAGTGTGATCTGGTCATCTTTTTCTTTAATTAAAACAGAGACTTTGGTTGCTTTTTCAATTGTTTTTTTAGCATAGGCTCCGACAAATTGAGATAGATGAGTCAAATGTTCAGTCAGTTTTATTTGTGTGTCCTTCCATAGGACATCCATAAATTCATGTTCAGAATGAGTTTCGACTCTCCTTCTCTTTCTCTGTCTTTTTACAACATCTTTATGAAGAGGGCTGTAAAAGACATCCAGAGGAGGGGTATCTGTTATATTCAAGGCAATTTCAGTAGTTGGGTCTGCAGGAATTACCTTTGTATCTTGGAAACTTGTTTTTGGACCTTCAGTGGTCCATGTTGTTGCACCTATTTGCCCTGGTGGGGTCTGAAATCCTGTGGGTTCTTGTGTTGATGATACCTTAGGGGTATCCTGTAGTTTATCATTAAATGCATCCCACAGTTTTTCTAATTCATCTACTTCTGCTTCCTGATCTTGTGACGTGCCTGGCTTAGTGTGTTCCTGAGACTGGGTTTCAATTCTATAATCAGTAATCCAAAATTATTGTGGAAGGTACTCTAATCACTGCTCTCTAATCCTGGAATCTTCTCAATTTCTATGGATTTAACTTTGTCTTGACCGCATCCCGAATCTGCTCAAAGTTCTCAGCTAATTCCAGTAAATCTTCAAACTCATATATTATATGAGTTACAGGTTTGATCTTAACTGAAAGGGTGAATTTGTTTGCTACTTGTTGTGGATCAAAAAACCTTGATGGTAGAATGAGGAGCTTTAATAACTGCAAATTCGGATACTCTTTATATGCATGACCATAATTAACAAGGGTAAATGACCCACAGTGAAGGGGAAAATTTGGCCATAGGGATTTCTTCATTTCCCTCAATTTTTTTGTGAGGCCATTTCCTACTGTTTGATATCCTACTTCCCTTGCCAATAGTTTATCCGAGACATACATAGGTAGGACATGTGGGAAAGCTTGGCTACCAATTATCCTGATATAAGAGAAGGGTTCTTCAAGAAAATATCTTTTGATTGCTTGGAGGTCTACGATAGCTTCTTTTGTGAATCTCGGACATATTCTGTTGAAAACTAACTGATGTAAGGGAAGAACAACTCCCTGGCATAATTAGTGAAAATGTGGAGCAAACTCTTGTTCCCACATTTTCTTATAACTCAGGAAGATAGGAGTAGGACCATTGGTAGTCCATTTCCACCCCATGGTTGGAAAATGAGTGCAGAAACAAATAGCAGCGAAGACATATGCAGACACGAAGAATTGGGGAACTGCTCTAGAGGAGGCAGCCCTGGTTTGGCGATATTCAGTAATTGCTTTGTCCAAATTCTCAGACAGAATAGTTTCCCAATTCATAATGTGGGAATTAACACAAGCATCAATTAAAGGAACCCAATTGATCGAAAACTTAGTATTATCGGGGAGACCATACAACCTACATAGCATAGAGGCTACGAAATTATAAGGGTTGGCTAAAGAAGCAATGGGGTACATAACCGCTTTATCTTTTTTGAATTTATTGTCTCTTCTCCTCCATTCCTATATCATTTGAAACGAATCTTCATTTTCCTTTACAAACTTTGCAACAAATTGTTTGTCGTAAATGTCCTGGGCATCGGGTAGCTTGTACATTTGTTGTAAATCTTCGGCTCTGAAAGAACCTAAGACTGCGTTTTTCGTTGTCTTGATAAGTCTGCCTTCCACTTCTGTATTTTCTACTACCCATCTTATCATATATGTGTATGGAAAGAGCCTATCCCTTGCTATTATTCGGTGGAGGAAAGAGCAGGTAGCGTCTCTGAACTATACTCCTGATGGTTTTGTACTGTTAGCAGTTGGTTGAATATCCATTACTTTAGGGTTTTCACTCTCCAGCGTAGTATAGATAGTCTGCCATGCAATGGCGCCTCCATCTACAGTGCATAATGTATCTGTAAAAATGGACGGCATATCTGTGCTTTCAGTTTCTGTGATAGATTGCTTGGTATGCTTTTGCATCACCTTCCGAATGGACATCATTTCAACGGAGTTCCTATTAAAACCAACAACAATTAATTGTCGCATAAAATGAAAGATTTGATGAAATGACTGAACTTTCTAAGAAAATATCCAGGGAGCGGGTTTAGCATTAATCGACCATAACGAGCATCATGATTACATGCATAGGGATGATAACTGTATTAAATCATTCTGACTTAACCCGTGTCCAACTTAAAAACTCTATTAAACATTTGTCAAATTCGTCATATCGCATATTTAATATATAGCGCGAATGAAACTTTGTTAATGGATCTTGCGATATGCATTATGCGATATTGCAATATTGCAAGATCGCAATATCAGGATATCGCAATATCGAAGTTTTGATATGTAACAATTAGGCTCTTATCATAATATCCTCCGATCTGCAATATGTGATTGAGATGTCGAATGTGAAGTTCAATCACAAGTCACATATCGGTATTTTTTGAATGTGCTTAACTTTGTTCCCAAAATTATGCAATTTGCGATTTGCGATGGGGACTTTAATATGTTTTAAGTTAGATTTTAAAAGGGCTCTTTAAAAAGTAACAATTTTTTAGATTTGGCATTTTATTCAAAAATAAGGAAAAATTTAAAAGGGTCCCCATTTGTATTATTTATAATAAAAATTGGGGGGTTGTTGTATAGCACAACACCAGGGAGATCCCTTGACATGTTGGCAGGTCTAGCACAGTCAACATTTCTAGTGCTAGAAGGAGGGAGAGATGACAAGTTGAGTCCTCACATCCTATTTTAAACCTTCGCACATCTGTCTGGATATCGTTAGAGTCCACCCTCCGTGATGTCTATCTAATGCACACCCCTTTAACATCACGAAGGAGTTTTATGATCTCCTGTCTGAATTCATGTATGATGGTGAAGGCGATGTGGCCTGGCCTGAGCACTTACATGAATTCCTTGCATTCTTGGAAGATGAAAATGAGTTTGATGAAGTCGAGGTGAGCATGTTTCTTTCAACCACACTTCGTGAATCCCTACAACATTGGTACCACATTTTTCCTCACAATTGTGTGCACTCATTTAAGAAGTTCAGTGATCTAATCGAATCTACTTTCCATAATTTTGATCCTTAACCTATTGACAAAAAAATTTTAAAACAACAGAAGGCCCCGCATGAACAGCTTATGGATTTTTGGCAGTGCTTTCATGTACTCCGGTTTGAAGCTCTGGAAAACCAAATGAAATTCCAATATCTTTGGATAGATTTGAATATTTCCTTCACAAATTATTCTATCCCAAAATGAAGTTGAAGTTCAAACCCCGCTCATCATACTTCAATGATGGATCTACGCAATCACCATTGGACTCAGTTGCTATCACAAGTGATTGTCCACCTTCCCCTCATCAAACAACTCCACCACCGCAGAGTGATGTGGGATAACATGCACACACATCTGTTCAACTGTCACATCCTCCCATCATAACTACTCTCAATTTTTGTGCAGATTTGGTTAGGAGGCCCATGGGTTATCACATGAATTTGTTACCTCAACCTCTATCTGCACGTTCTGCTGATCCTCTAGAATTCATTGTCTTGTGTTTTTTCGTTCCAGACTCTACACCTGTTGTGAACGAGGATCAAGCTGTCGACGGAGTTGATGTTGCACAACCAAACTGCATTTTCATCTACGATGAGTATGACTGGGAATCAGAACATCAACTCGTGGTGAAGGAAGATCTCCTTTTGTCCGTGCCTCCTCCGCTTTTTGCTAACATCTTTGGTGATTTTGTTATCTATGATTTTCCTTGTGTAAATGCATCCATGTATGCATCTACTTCCAATCATTCACAGAACACACCCGATGTCAGTTCATCATTCGACAGTGGAGAGGAAAGATTCTTCATTGAAAATCCACTTGATTTTTCATCTTCCTTTTCCGGAAATGCAAAGGGTGAACATTCTTGCTTCTCATCTACCCCTCTATTTGATTTATCTGATCATGAAGATGTCAATGAAATCATTGAATTTTTTTATCATAGCTGTCGTGATCTATTTACTCTTGTATTTGATCACGATGTTGATTCTATCACTGTTGATTTTTCAAAGTCACCTGTTTATGATGATCTATCTGTTGATGAAGTTGAAACCCCACAGGCTATTGAGGCACTTTAGCCCGCACTGATGGTTATGTCAGGCCCTCGCTGTCCTGAAGTTAGTTTCACCTCCGATCAGGAAATTGTTGAAACACCCAAGGCTCCTCATCACTCATCTATATGAATTGAAGGTCAATCTAACACATAGACTTCGCTTCCTCCACTCAAATAACATGATCCCATTACTCATGCATTGGACGAATATTACACATCAAGCACACTTGCATGATGCAATTTGTCTATGTTTCTCATGTTTGCTTGCATGTCACATTCAAGAGAGTGCATATGGTTAACATCTACACCCAGTGTGTCACAATACCATGGTAAGTCCACAGAGTGCATGTCATGCACTTTCACTTTTTTATTTTCTGTGGACACATTTAAACTCAGAGTGTGTTTTTCTTCATTTTTATATCTTTCATGTTTGCTGGTTCGCTGAACTGTGTTGTTCGTGAACCATGCATTCAACAACATGGGTCAACCAATGCGTCTGTGGCTTCATTTGAAATATCACTTCACATGATTAGACCCATGCACTGTTAGCTTAGGAGTAGGAGTAGTGTTTTCTTTTGTCTCGTTTTCTTGCATGCATGTTTTCTTTCTTTCTTGGTTTGTTTTTTGCTCTCCTTCTTGCTTTTCTTACTTGCCTTACTTTCGCATTTGCTTCTACTCTTTTCTTTGTTTTGTTTTGTTTTCTTGTTTATGTTCGTAGGTTAGTTTCGCATGGAACCATGTGCGACTCTTGAAACAAGCAGGGTAAAGTACAAGAGGACTTCTACAACTATCAATACTTGGTTATATGTTGTCTTCTCTCTTCATGTCGAACTTATTGTGTTTAGTCAATGATACACCAATAGAAAATACGTTATGTTCAAAGTGAACCTTGGTGAAAACACAATGCTTGTGTGCTAACTACTACCACCTACTCTAGACTGTTGTTTTGGGTTAACCCTTATCAGCTCAGTCAAGTAGAGTAAGGTGAGGTGGAAAACATTAACAAGTATGTCATAGGTATGTACAAAACACTTCTCTAAATGAACAACCTCTTCTTCTCTCAATAAGTCGGGATCCCTCTTCCACTTCTGAAATGAAGAATTGCTATGCGTGATTCTTGTAAAATGAAAAATGAAAAAATGAAAATGTGAAATTTTTTGAAAAAATGAATAAGGCGAAAGAAGAGAAAGGCTTCTTGCATAGATAGGTGATGCAAGTAACTTCGCAGGGGTATTGACGAGGCTCGCTGGTAGCGAAGTGATGCTTGTGTTCCTACATGACTCCACCGGGGTATTGTCCATGCCTACTGGCAGTGAAGCAACACCAGAGATGAAACTTAAACCTAACTGTCATATTACTTGTGTACCAATATGCCCCTCATCGCCAATTGAAACAACTGTGTTGAATTGGCTTGGAATGTGTGTTGATTGACCAAGAGCATGGTAGTTGCTACATATTTCAATCAAGTTAGTGTGGAAACCAAGACGATCAAAGAACCGAACAATACTTCCAGAGGAGTTAGACTTGCTTTTCATGAAACACAGTCCATTTAGAGAGCTAGAGTTATACTGGTGTGTCGCCAAGGGTTATAGCGGCTACAACCACCCTCCAAAATTTTACCTTAGCTTTATTTTGGAGCCTCCCTACCAGCCATCCTTAGCATCATGTCTTACACTATCCAAGTACATATGCTTTAGTTGAGGTTCAGTGGATTATCAGCTTGTGTGTGACAACCTGTTTGCCTCCTACTCGCAGGTTGACATTTTGGAACTTGGTTAGTTTCTAGTTGTGATGTTCACCTGGAAAATTGTGCGATTCTGGAAGGGAACCAACCTTACCTCTGGAAATTATGCAATCCATATGGGTTGCCTACTGCTCTACAGAAATGCGTAGAACAACCAAGCAACCTTCCCGCTGGAAACTTCGCATTGCATCCCATCACTAGGCTTGCTCTAAAAAATTGTGTGATTCTGACTGATAGCTAGGGCTTCAGTCTAGAAATTGGGCAATGCCTGAGGGACAACTAGACTTGCTCAACCCAAAAACTATGCAAAAGCTACTCCAAGGCTTGCAAGTTGTTGCATATGCTCCCAAGTTGAACGGTTCCCTCCAGGACTTAGCAATCTTGGTTTGCATGCATGGGTTGCATTTCCCGAAAAGGAAAAAAAAAAAAAAAAAAGCAAAAACCATCCCTAGATTTTAGGGAACCATTTTTAGCAACTGGAGGTTACATGCAAAATCCATTTTAGAAACCTCCCGCCAAGTGTCAAGTGTCACTTTTTCCTAGATTTGTGGCATGCGCATCATAAGCCTCGATCTTATCAAACTTATTTATTCAACACCTTAGAGCTCATTCCTTGCATCGATCTTGGAGCTCTGACATCCCACATCACATCTAGGAGAATTCAGCACATTCATCTCAGCTTTTTCCGAGTAAGTCCACTTTTCATGTCTTTTGCTGCTTTTCTGTCACTTTTTGTATTTCAGTTTGTGTGAGTGTTGTTTTCTTGGTTTTATTGAATGCTTTCTATCACTTTAATGCATGTTAGCTTGTAGAAGCACTGCTTCAAGTTTTTCATTGCATCTCACTGTTGTCGCATGCATGACATTGTTTTTTCACTAACGGTCTTTGTTGCGGCAGCTCGCTTCACACACTTTCTCGTTTACACATTTTCTAAATCTTGCACTCACTATTTGCATGCATGATCATTCACTCTTATTTGCACTCATATTCACCACGCATTCAGACCTTTTCATGTTTTCAGTCGCCTGTTGGCGGGTTTGGGCTACCTTAGCCCAGACCTTGCCTTGCCTGGATTGCAATGCCTATTTCTGAGAGTGAAGGCTCTACCTTCCTCCCATAAATTGTGCAAACCTAGCCCAACACTGGCCTCAAGGCTTGCTTTGTGCAATTCTGGGAGGCAGTGCTCTGCTGGCCCCCTGAATTGCGCAAATTCCTTTTCTGGGTTGCAGTCATTGCTGACTAAGACTACGTAGTACAGTCCTCAAAAGGTAAGGATGGATTGTGCATTATGCAGTTTCAGCAGTCAGTTAGCCCACTGAACTTCCAGAATGTGCCTTGTGCAGTTTTGGCAGTTAGTCTCCCAGCCTCCCTGTGGAAATTGCACAATCTTTCCAGTCAGTCACCCAGGTGTGTTGCATGTCAGTCCTCAAGTTTCTTTTGGTTTTCAACTAACATATTTCTTTCCATGAGTATTGCTATGTCTCCAGGTATCACAAGTTTTCTTCCATCTCTAATCATTACAAGTACAATGGCCTCCAAGAGAGCAGGGTCAAAAGACACCATCGAGAGTGCAACTGGAGATGCAGTTGAGAAAGTGTCTATGAGCTTGCCTATCTATGAAGACACAAATTTGTTCATAGACAAGGAAATCAAGATGAAATGGGAGGACATCAATGACACATTTTTAGGAACATTTGAGGAGAATATGGAAGACTGCAAGGTCTATGTCAAAATACACAAGTATGTCTTGTACTGGATTGCATGCAGGTATCCCACGTTTCCATGCGTGGGCATGATCCACTGGATTGTCTTGCATACTGATCCAAAGACAATGGAGTTGAGCAGTATTAGTGGAACATAACTTTCTACCTTCAGGGTGAAGGATTTTCAGGAGATGTATCACTTACCACAACCCGTGATCACGATGGATACACCCTTCACCAGACCCACTAACATTGAAAACTCAAGAGATATCTTGAAGAGCTGGGTGAACGAGCCATCCAAGTTCAGGACAATACCTAGCTAGGTTTACAAGACAAAGATACCATGGAAGGCATATTAGCTCTCGGTCATCTTGGCATGCTGCTTATATAGCCAAGAGAGCACAGAGACCTTCACATAGAGTTGGGTGATCGTGTTGGATCAACTGCCGAGAGAAGGAAGACCTTGCTACTGGTCCGGCATGTTGGTTCTCAGGTTGAAGGAATAGGTAACAGAAGCCCGGCATCCGCCAAAGGGTCAGCAAGCAAAGATATACATGTCCACTTACATGCTTGATGCATTATGTGCTTGTTAGTAGTTCCTAGGCTTGGGTTGGGCATGGACAACTTCAGAAACGTCTGTGCACACTTATTTCAAGTTATTCTCTGAATGTAGCTTCTGTGGAGTTATCATACAGTTATCAAACCACTTCCCCACCTTAGTATACAGGATGATATTTGAGCAGGCTCCACCTTGCATGTCGAAGGCAGTGATGGAGGCATTGATTGACATAGCAGATTGGTATGCCTTGCCCCTTGGAAACTTCATCTGGATGTACAGAGCGGAGAAGTCTCTGAATGTTTTACCAAAGTTTTCCATGGATAAGCTAGTCATGCAGGAAGTGTCATATCACATATCAATAGGGTTTTCAGCAAGACTACATAGGAAGAAGAAGACACCTTGGCACGCTCTTCCTTTGCGGATCAGATTGTATGAGATCTGTAATCTCAAGCATGTTGAGGCTGAGACGGAGGAATTCAAGAGATTCACCTTTGGCACCAAAAATTTCAATCTGTATCACCCGAATTGCTTAGCGAAGGACCATTGTGCAAGAGTGCAACATCCTTGGATCCACGGGGTGTATCATTGGCCTGAGGAAGACCCATGGACATACTGCTATCACTTCTCAAGGCTTAATGAACAGGTCAACATATTTGTAGAGTGGTTAGCAAAGTAGAAAGCAACAACATCTCAAAGAGCAACATCATCATTAGCAGAAAAAGGTAGCAGAACATCACATGACAAAGGCAAGAGAAAGGTTGTTGACAATGCAGAGGTAGAGAAAAGCTCCAAGTTCAATGAAGATCCACTTGTGTTGAAAGTAGCTTTGGATATTGAGGCTAAGAGGCGACACTGCGACAAAAGGATCGCACAAAGGAAAAGAGAGAAATAGAAGATGGAGGAAACAAAAAAGGAGTTGAAGCAGTTGAAGCGTCAACTCAGGGAAGAATAAGAGCTATGCAGAAGAGAGAAGGAAGCGCAACATGAATAGGAACAAAAAGAGGTGTGACATGCACAAATTGATGAAACTGTGCCCATATAGGTTATTGACTCATCCGAGTAGCTGGAACATATCAAACAGGGTGAGAAGTTGCATGAGTAGAAATTTTCTCAGGATATTGAATAGATGCTAGAGCAGATGGACATGGATATGGCTTAGCTCGAGTTAGATTAGGACATTGACCTCATGCCTCAGAACTAATAGGTCACCCCACCGGCTTCACCAGATCTGAATGCAGAGCAGGTCCCAAGCGATCAAGGAGACACTAAAATCCTGGAAGACAATCTAGAAGTGGAGATGGACAACATATCTTTCGATGAGTCACAACACAAAGTTGTGCAGTCACGCAGAGTGCCTACTCCGGATCTCCATGTATATCCTGCGCAGTTTGAAGAGTGAGTGATCGTATCTGATGTGCGCATACATCCAACTGTGTTAGTCGATGCTACCAAAGCATATGCCGAAGCCACAATCTAGAGTGTTAGATTCTTGATAGCTGAGAATGAGTGCATGGCTAAGGAGTTACAAGCTGCCAAGAAGGGAGGAAAACAGGTTATGACATCCACCAAAGTAGAGTTGAGGAGAGCGATACTAGATGAAGTATCATCTCTCGAGATAGTGATGTCGAAGTTTTATTCCTGATTCGTCACCGTGCATAAGTACAATGAGGTACAAAGGAAACCGATTGCACTTGCCAAAGACGATGAAGCCAAAGGCAGTAGAGTTGAAGGCACGCATCCGGAGTCAGATCTAGAACTATGAGGAACTCCCGCAGTTCATCACCAGTTTGCAGGATTCACATGCACAAGTGTTCAGGAGCATGGATTTCATTGTGTGCATGCGTTCGATCCCTTACATTGGCACACTCACCGAGGCGAAGTCAAAGAAAAAAGTCCTACTGGAGCTGGACATGTACTTTAATCAGTTGATGCACATAGCCACCAGCACAGACTTGCAGATGAGCACAAACACCATGCATCAGTATGTTGTTCATCTGATTGCACTCAAGACTATGATGCGCATGTTATCTTACGAGTTGGATAGAGGTGCCAAATCAGTGTACCTAGATGCAACAGAGGCAAGAGTTCACTTTCAAAAGAATGTCACCATAGAGCACGTGTAGACCATAACAGAATACCAAGAGTGGCATCAGTTCGCCACCATCGATCATCACGAGGATGTCGAAGAGTTAGTCTTCCCACAACTGTTCGAGTCTTAGTGATGTTTTGCATGGCTTAATCAAGCCTATTTTTGTCTCACATGGGTACATGTGCAGATTGTAATGTAAACATGTTGTAAAACTGAAATACAAAGTGTTAATAGTAGAATGTAACAATCATGTAGTAGTTGAAGAGTCATGAGGGTAAGTGAAGAGTCACAAAGGGGAATGTCAAGGGTCAACCCACCCTTTTTTATTTATAGAACCTCATAACTCATTTCGCAGGATTTTGGGAGCCAAGCTTCATATATGTGTAACTTAGAGAAATCTTGGAGTGCATTGTAACGAGCCTAGGCTTCTCCATAATGCAGAGCTAGTACATCTCTTTGGAGGAGTAGGTGGCAGTGATTGTAATGTTCCACTATCGGGGCTATTGGAAGTCATGGTTGTATGTATGATTGGATATTTCACTCTTTTAATATAAAAAACCCGACACGTTTCATGCATATGTTGTTATTGTAGTTCGGCTATCCTGGTTACTTTAATGATGTATGTGGTTGTTATTTACACATGTATGTATGGACTGTTCCATATGTATTTATATGAATCTTATCAAAGCTTGTTGTTGGTACAACCTATCAATTTGGATCATCGGTGATACTACTTTCCATCTCGTGATTTCTTTCTTCTCGTGTGTTCCCTTTCAAGCTGTGTACTATCACAGGTTTCTAAGGGGCGCACTCACTCCCCCTTCCATGTGTTAGAGACTTTCATGCTCCTTCCTTAACTCGCTGCAAGGTCACACCCTTGCTAACAAAAAGGACATCTTACTTACCTCTCCACGCAACCGCGTTCAAGGCGATACTATACTACCCACTGCTGGGACTCCCACACCAAATGGTCAGAGGTCTAGTTGGGACTTCTTACCGGGGAGATCCCTGACATGTTGGCGGGTCCAACACCATCAACAATAGGATATCGAATATTCAACAATTACTGATCGATGTCCTCGTTCGATAATTGATGATGAAATCAATGGAAGGAAACATCGATACCTTAACACCCCCATCAGACAGAACTCCATTCCATCGCATATTTGATTCTTAACCATCGACCTAAAAGTATCGAAGCGACAACACTTTTGTCGCACAATTTACTTATTACGACGATTAAGCAACGACTCAATGTCATTTTTTTCGATCGGTCAAAACGACCTGCATGTCCAATATCCATCGCATATCCTACGCATCTCCGTCGGTTTTAAAGCGTTAGAGATACAAAACTTTTGTCATACAATTTACTTATTCGACTGATTAACTTGCACGTGCCTGTTAGTTTATTCTGTTGGAAAAAGAAACCTATGTATCGATTATCCAACTATGTACTGGTGAGATTTCGGCCGAATATTCGACATTAGGACCATTGGCTATACAACAATTTGTAGCATCACCATACCGACCTATAAATGTTGGCTTTTTAATGAACATTTCAGCCTTTCTTTGTGTCTGATAAACGATAATTTTATCGTCGCATAATCGACGGTTACTAAAATGTCGAGTATTCGACAGAATTCCAGCGACGATTTGATAAACACTAAAGTGTCAAATAACTGACACCAATAAGTTTCATATCCAAGTAATAGTTGTCGAATTTTCACCCCATTTGAAGTAGTGAATCCTTGTACTCCTTGTTCTCTTTATGAACAGTTACCAACTCATTGTTTCCAGGCACACTCCCAATGTGATTCAGATTCCAACTAGCAATGCTAATGACCAAAAAAATCTATTCCTTTCCCTTCGCTTCTTTACTTCCTAGTCCCTCGATAAATCCAGTCACCCCCTTCCATGAATTCACTCACATTCCAAGATCAGGAAGCCCCTTCTCTGCTTCCTAGTCTCTTGGATGATCCATTCCTTGGCAATGTTTCCTCACATCGAAAAGTTCCAAAACCAAGGCGTACCCCTGCCTCAAAACTATCATACCAGTCATAGCATGGTTCATGGAAATCAATAGACACCATTAGGTGCTAGTGTCCCACAATGGTCCTATTCCTAAAATGTTTAACCAACATGTCATTGTGCACTATGATATCTTCAAGTTTCTGCTATTCACCTTGCAGCTAAGTCCATCCACCCAAACCAAGAATTTCCATGCTTTCCTACACCATAGCACATAAATCTCAATGTGTTTCATCGTAAGGAAATTGCAATTATTTAAATCACACCTCATTAAAAACTTATTCATGATGTGAATATTGCAATTTCACTTTGCTTCCTAGCATAGCAATTCAAGTCATCTCATAAACTAACTATCATAAATTAGAATATCAATCAGCGTTCATAATTTGGAAATTAATGGAAATCAATGAAATATTGATACTTATCTTAATTTTCTCTTTAATACATGATTTACACACATCAGATCAGTTGCCAAACCCAATAAGCACTCGGTTCCATCTCTTCTCTTTGACCATGTACACACACTCGATCATTTCCCAAACCCGACAAACACCTAGTCATAGAAAATAGCATTTCCTCCACCACCAAGGTGCCAACCCAAAGTGGTCTCTCCAAGGCTCTGAGTACCCTCCAGGTTAACGATCAAGGTACAAACCCCATAGTCATGCTGCTTTAGGGCTCTAGGTACCCTCCAGACTAACTGCCAAGGTACCAACCCCATAGTCATGTTTCTCAAGGGCTCAAGGTATTGTTCAAGCTAACTGCCACGGTACCAACCCCACCATTATGTTGGATCGGTTGCTGAAGAAACAAGGTAATGCAAAGGCTCACTTCCACCCTAGATCATCAAGGGAGTTTGGAGGTTTATACCTCCTATTGTCACTCACTTCTTTATCAGTCATCATTTGCTTCAAATGCCAAATAGTAGTGAATTTTTATGATAATTTATGAGCCAAAGAAGCTATCAGAGCTTAACCAAACCCTCTCCATTGCCTAGCTCTCGGAAAGAGATTTCCAATGGTATATGGAAGTCCAAAAATGGACTCCTGGAGCAGAAGTTAGAGCATGTTGAAGTTACCCTTGGGAAAGCTGGAAAACAAAGAGAAAACACCAAAGGAGCAAGGAAAATCACAATCTCGCATCCCGCAGTACCACAATCCCGCAGTCCTGCAGTCCCATAGCCTTGCAGTCATGTAGTGTCACAGTCCTGCAATCCCACAGTCCCGCAGTCCTGTAGTCCCGCAATCCTGCAGTCCCGCAGTCTTGCAGTCCCACAATCCCACAACATCACAGCAAATCCCGCATTCCTGCAATCTCGCATATCGGCCATATCACATCCTGCATTCCAGCGATATCAAAATCCCACAGTCCCGTGATATCGCAATCCCGCATCCCGCAGGTCCTATAGTACCGCGACCCCGTAGTCCCGCAGGTCCCGCAATAGTGCGATCCCACAGCCTTGCAATCCCATAGTCCTGCAGTACCGTAATCCCGCAGTCCCACAATCTCGTAGTCCTGCAGTACCGTAATCCCGCAGTCCCACAATCTCGTAGTCCTGCAGTCCCGCAGTCCCGCAATCCTGCAATCTCACAGTCTCGCAATCATGGAGTCCCGTAGTATCACAATAAATCCCGCATATCGGTGATCAACGTGGCGAAGAGGTTCTAAAATTAAGAACCTTGTGATATCTCCAATTTGTGATACAATGTTAGATCATCGAGGAAAGGCCTAAATCAGTTAACAAAGGAAATGCATGCAAAACAAAGGCTCGGTGGGCCATTTTCTCTCTGCTCCAAGGGGCTACATGGTGCAATCCCATTGGCCCTTATGTATGACATGGAAGCTGATGTCATCAATGACGTGGTAGTATAGAAGTGACGTGCCAGTACGGAGGACACGTGGCATTCAAATTCAACATTTTCAGGGGTCCTATAGGGGCATTTCCAGGTGACACATGTCACCACTCACAGGGTGACACATGGCAACAATGACGTCACCCCCCTGCAGATTGGAAATGGGTGATCACACACAACAAAGTTCATTCTTCCACCGAAGTTCCTTCCTGTCCCGTGATTGCGATATGCGGGAACTCCCCGGATGCGATATTTTATACACTAGAGTTATAGGGATGTCGAGTCCATCCCTTTCAAAATCCTCGCGCTCATTCAACACTCTATCCTGCAGATCGACGATCGCAAGTGTGAAGGGGAAAACGCTAAAGGTAAAATTCTATCAAGCGTCAGGGTGCAGGATTCCATGTAACAATGGAAAAAGGCCCTAGGGACAAGAGCCTGAAAGAAAAGTGCCCGAGGGCTAGGCCCCTGGTCATAGCCATCGATCATATGAAGGAAGTCATAGAAAGGGGCTAAAAGCATGAAGGCTTAAAGGGAAGTCGAAACATGCATGTTTCGTCTTATTTCTGTATTAAAGGCTCGCACCCGACAGACTGCTTGTTACATCATAAAATGCAACCCCAGGCAGATCAGGGCACTAATTATGTTCAACGGGATGTTTAAGGCTGAAATTATAGAGTCGGTCCTGACAGCAGCTTTGACAGTAAATTACAGGGGATGGCACATTCAAACCAAGTGTGGGCACATTCATGAGAAAACTATTCTACAACACGCCTCCAAAGTCGGCGCCGAAAGAATTTAAAGGAGAATAGACAGTAAATAGGCCAAGTAGCATGGGAAGCGCACTGTGACAGAGACATGGCCTAATCTGAAGTTTTCATAGGGATAGCAAAGGACTCATTCCTCCATTCTTCCTCCTGTTTCTTTTTTACTTTCTATAGTTTTCTATTTCAACAATGTAAACTTTGAAACGGGAACTGATACTGTTACCCATTTCGTAGAGATAGCTAAAAAGTGACCTGATTTTGAAAATGGGTGATGCAGAACGCACATGTTTTTTCTAGAGCATAGTTTTTGGCACTTTAGTTTTTTTTATGTACATCACGTTTTATAATGGTAGTGATTTTCATGCTGATTTTAAAAAGTGAGCATTCTGCATCACACTCCTTTTTTAAAAGCCCTGTTTTTTGGCTTTAAATTTTTTAATGTATAAAATGTAAATAATTATTTAGTAAATTTGATAATTTTTGAAGTGGTCGTTTTCTTCACATTTTCTTGTTTTTTATTATAATTTAAAAAAAAAAAATCGTGAGGTTTTTACTGTTTTGCATTTGTAAATTAGAAGGTCAATATTTAGACTTTCCGATATTCTACATATTTATACATCCTTAATTAATTTTTCAATCGACATGAAATAATTGTTTCTAAAAAACAATAGTTTTTAACAATGGACATAAAAATAACCATTTTTAACATAAATATAACTAAAAAACTACACGTTTTGATAATTTTTTGTTAGAATTGACATGTCAAAATCACAATTTTTATACGATAATTTTAACTAAAAAATGGTTAAAGAATAGCTTTTTCTATGAATTTCATGTCAAAAAAATAATAAAAATCATTTTTTTTTTCAAAAAATAATGATTAACTTAAAAATCAATGCAAAAATCACATATTACCAATATTGAACGTATAACAACCCTAATTGAGTGTTTATTCTTCTCATAAAATGTCAAAGTCAAAACATTGCAAAGCTTGATTTACAAGCATAACTTAAATTTAATCAACAATGTCACGTAATCCAAACTCTTCGTCCTCTAGAGTTTCATCATTGTCCTCTTCCACAATATTTTCTGTTTCATTTTGCTCATTTTCCTCTTCTAATGGGTCTTTGATGTCTGCAAAACTCCCAATGTATGTCTTTCCAAACATTCCATGTAATGGTGGTTGGGGTTCCTTTGCCTTTTTTGCCAGACGTGATTCACTAAAGTCCCCTTTCTTCAACCCAATTTCTTGCATTGCATCTGGAAGAAATTGAAGAGCATTAATTCTTTGCTGAATGAAATTGCATTGTACTGGATCTTTTTCAATTGCAATGCAATTTCTTCCTTTTTGAAGGCAACATGCTAGTGTTGTACCTAATTTTCAAGCACAAAAGAAATAATGAACTAAATTAGTACAATGACATATTAATTAAAAAAATAACATATTCAAATTCAATTCCATATAATAAAACTTACCTGAGCCAGAAAATAAATCCAAAACCCAATCTCCTTCATTTGAACAAATGTCTATAAGATAGTTAATCAATAACTGTGGTTTTTGATAAATGTTAACTATCTCTCCTTTTGCTTCTTTGTCTTCATATGTTAGTTTTCTCACAACAGCATCATAACTCAGTATTTGGCTATGACTCTTTCTGTCTACCCGATTAAAAATCATAGACATATGGCTATCATCTTTTGCCCAACTATCAATATGAATGAACTCACAATCATTTATAAATTGTTGATCTTCATTGTGAAGAAGATTTGACTTTTCCCTGTAACATGAAATAGTAAAAGTTAAATTAACTTGTACATAAATACATTTTTCAACATTAATCAAATATACATTTTAAACGTCTTACCATGTAAGTTGCATCCTTGAATTTGTTTTCCCCTTGAAGCTTGACAATATCATTGCCAATTGTGTGTCTGAATGAAATGTCACAAATCTCCATAATGGTGATGACGTGACTTCTACAAATCCCGCAACCACTTTACTAAAAGCTTGATAAGTATAAGGTTCACTATCATAGTCAATGTTTGGAATATTGAAACCATGGGGAATATCTGCAATGACTAGGGCATAATCCCTTTTAGGTATGAGTTTAGCAATGTCTTCACAGTCGCCTTGTATTACTTGATATTGAATAGTGTCTAGCCCATTCCAAATGAAATGATTAAGAGTTGGATCAAGTTGAATATCCTTAATACGTTGCTTCCTCAGTCTTTCGATCTTTATCTTTTCGATAAAGGTTTTGAAACTATCTGGCACTCCATTATCATCCTTCCTCATCTTTTATAAAATAAACAAATATATGTGTAAGTTATAAATTAAAAATAGTACACAGGCGAATAAAAATGAATGTATAAATCAAGATACCTTTTTAAATGCAAGATAAAAAGATTTTAATGTTGATGTAGAACTTGAATCTCGATAGTTGCGTACGACATCATCCCAACTATCTTCATTCAACAATCTAACCATTTGTTCTTGAATTTTCATGTAAACTTTGTGACTGCATAGATAAAGTAACAAAAAGTTAATATAATGATATGTATAACAAATACTACCAAGAACAGCATGTTTTATTTAAAATATAATTATAATCTAGAAATAAATAAAAATATTTCAAGAAACTTACTTTTGAAATTCTTCAGACATTTCCTCCAATGATAATTCCCCTGACCTCACACGAGATAATATTGTTTTGACAATTTTCTCATCTTTCACTCCTTGCATCGCCCTCCAAGGTGTGATAGTCATATCGTCTGGAAGATGCTTCATTTCAGGAGCTAATTTACTGTTGCCACATATGAATGGCTTAGACTTTTTGACCTTCTGGTTTTTAATGGCAATGTCTTCCCACATGCCAAAAATCTCATCAATCAACCTCCAAACATCTCCAGTTCTAAATGCCAATTGGAAAATGTTATCAACACCTCTGAATAAATCACTATGTTTGTTGCCCTTTCCACCTTTTGAATTGGTTTTCTCTTCAATTTGATATCCTATTTCCATACAACATTCCTTTCGGAACTCTACAGTAACTTTTGTCCTATCCCCACCACATTTTTCTTCAAATTCACTATGAATAAATCTAACCCTTTGGATGAAAGTCATAGACATCCTATATTCATTATCTGAATTATGATCCCATGCCACTAACTTTGCTTCTGTATCAGATAAACCAGCGTAAATGATACATTTCATTGTTTCAAAACGTGGGTTATTAGGATATTCCTCCATCAATTGTCTTTGAGCTTCTACAGAATGGTTCCCCCCGAGCACATAATAATTGTATTCAAAACTTTTTGACTTATCAAATGCTTCTTTGTTGGGAACTTGAAGTGGATCAACAAGAAGCACATAACTAACCACATGAGCATATGGATTGTACCTCATCAATGTATTCAAGTTGTGAACATGCAGATGATGTGGCTTTCTAACTTGATATTGACATTGTCCTTCACTTGTTTTATAGGTTTGCCTGACATTAAGCTGAAATGTGCGACCACCATCAATTAAGTTTCTCTTTGTCAAATTCTCTCGAATGACATTTTGTTTTGTTTTGATAATGCCATCTTCTAAATCAGCTCCTGGTGTAATGATTTCTCTGCTTTCTTTTGAAGTTTCACTAGGTTCTTGACTGCTGGTAATGACTGCTTCGAAATCATCAACTCTACTTTTCTTGGTCATAACATTCCCACCAGAGTTATTCTTGGGCATTGTTACTTTTGGATTTTTATGGCTCTTCTCAGTTCCAATGTCATCTTCAGTAATGACAACATATGTTTCATCGTCAATTTCAACTTCATCGTTCTCAAAAGTAACTTGTTTACCCTTACTAGATTTATCCACCAGAGACCTTTTTTTCTGATTCTTTGGATGTAGTTTTGTAGCATTATCAATTACTTCATTTTGCCTTTTTTCCATATTTTCTTCTGACACTGAGTAAAAACTGCTGACAACTTTCATGATATCATTCTCAATGAAATGAATGCCTCCCAACTTAATTGAACAGCTTTCAACGAAATTCTGCCAAACAAAATATCATATGTCAATAAAAAACAAAGTTAAAAAATATAGTGAGACACTTTAAAAAACGCAAAATACAAATATAAATAATAATACTTACGATGTTTTCTGTCATCTCATCTATGATTTGACTACACAACTTTGTAGATACCTCGCTCATGTCATACAATGAATATGATAGTTGGTATTTAACTCTTTCATGTGACTTGGGAGCTTTTGTAAGTACGTAAACAACTTCAGTGTCCGGTACCGAACACATATCTACGACTCTTCCCATCACCTCAAAAATTCCATTATCATTCGGTATATCGATATATAGATATATATTCACATTTGCGCTTTCTCTTTCTTTCACATACCACATTCTTGATGGAAATTTCACCTCTTTCAAATTCTTCCAGTCTGAAATCATCTTCTTATCACTTGCGGCACTTGAAAGATTTGTAGCCATGAGCTCAGGTGGAGTTCGTTCACCAATGTTTCTTTTAGTAGCACCTTTATGAGTCTTTGGTCCAGAAAGATTCACTGAAATTCTCTTTGATGCCATTTTCCTGAAAAATAGAAACACATAAATCAGTAAATAATAAAAACATATTAACTTAAAGTAACAACGAAAACATATCATAAATTTTAATCAACAATCGCCCCACCCGCCCGCCCCACCCCTCCGGGCGCCCTCACCCGGCCCCCCGCCCGACACCCTCACCCACCCGCCCGCCTCATCCGAACCCCCCTCCGCCCGGGCTCCCTACCTCTTCCCACACTCGCCCACCCCGCACCACCTCACCCGCCCGCTCCAACCCTCCCGGCGCCCTCACCCCTTTGGGCGCCCTCGCCCGCCCGGCGCCCTCACCCACCCACCCGCCCCAACCGAACCCCCCTCCACCCGGGCTCCCTACCTCTCCCCCAACCCGCCCACCCCGCACCCCATCATGCACCCCTCACCCACCTGCTCAACCCCTCCTGGCGCCCTCGCCCGCCCCCCCGCCCGCGCCCTCACCCACCCGCCTGCCTCACCCGAACCCCCCTCCGCCCAGGCTCCCTACCGCACCCCCTCACCTCGCACCCCTTAACCCGCACACCCCGCAACCCCTCACCCGCCCGCTCCAACCCGTCCACCCCGCCCCTTTAGGCGCCCTCGCCCGCCCGCCTGCCCCACAACTCCGGGTGCCTTCACCCGGCGCCCTCGCCGGCCCCCTCGACCGGCGCCCTCACCCACCCGGCCGCTTCACCCGAACTGCCCTCCGCCCGGGCGCCCTCGTGCAGGGGCCACCCGGGCCGCCCACGCCCTCGCCCGGCAGGCAGGGTCGCCCTGCCTGCCGGGCGAGGGCGCGGGCGGCCTGGGTGGCGCCTGCACGAGGGCGCCCTCCCTCGTGCAGGCGCCACCCGGGCCGCCCGCGCCCTCGACCAGCAGGCAGGGCGCCCTGCCTGCCGGGCGAGGGCGCGGGCGGCCCAGGTGGCGCCTGCACGAGGGCGCCACCCCTCGTGCAGGCGCCACCTGGGCCGCCCGCGCCCTCGCCTGGCAGGCAGGGCGACCCTGCCTGCCGGGCAAGGGTGCGGGCGGCCAGGGTGGCCTACACGAGGGGCGCCCCCCCTCGTGCAGGCGCCACCCGGGCCGCCCACGCCCTCACCCGGCGGGCAGGGCGATTCCCAGAATCGCCCTGCCTGCCGGGCGAGGGCGCGGGCGGCCCGGGTGGCGCCTGCACGAGGGCGCCCAACCTCGTGCAGGCGCCACCGGGGCCGCCCGGGCCCTCGCCCGGCAGGCAGGGCGACCCTGCCTGCAAGGCGAGGGCGCGGGCGGCCGGAGTGGCGCCTGCACGAGGGCGCCCCCCCCATGCAGGCGCCACCCGGGCCGCCCGCACCCTCGCCCTGCCTGCCGGGCGAGGGCGTGGGCGGCCCGGGTGGCGCCTGCACAAGGGCGCCCAACCTCGTGCAGGCGCCACCGGGGCCGCCCGCGCCCTCGCTCGGCAGGCAGGGCGACCCTGCCTGCCGGGCGAGGGTGCGGGCGGCCCGGGTGGCGCCTGCACGAGGATGCCCGAATCGCCCTGCCTGCCGGGCGAGGGCGCGGGGGCCCAGGAGGCGCCTGCACGAGGGCGCCCCCCTCGTGCAGGCGCCACCCGGGCCGCCCGCGCACTCGCCTGGCAGGCAGGGTCGCCCTGCCTGCCGGGCGAGGGCGCGGGCGGCCCGGGTGGCGCCTGCACGAGGGCGCCCAACCTCGTGCAGGCGCCACCCGGGCCGCCCGCGCCCTCGCCCGGCAGGCAGGGCGACCCTGCCTGCCAGGCGAGTGCGCGGGCAGCCCGGGTGGCGCCTGCACGAGGGGGCGCCCTCGTGCAGGCACCTCCCGGGCCGCCCGCGCCCTCGCCCGGCAGGCAGGGCGATTCCCGGAATCACCCTACCTGCCGGGCGAGGGCGCGGGCGGCCCGGGTCGCGCCTGCACGAGGGCGCCCCCCCTTGTGCAGGCGCCACCCGGGCCGCCCGCGCCCTCGCCCGGTAGGCAGGGCGATTCCCGGAATCGCACTGCCTGCCGGGCGAGGGCGAGGCCAGCCCGGGTGGCGCCTGCACGAGGGCGGCCCCCCCGTGCAGGCGCCACTCGGGCCGCCCGCGCCCTCGCCCGACAGGCAGGGCGATTCCGGGAATCGCCCTGCCTGCCGGGCGAGGGCGCGGGCGGCCCGGGTGGCGCCTGCACGAGGGCGACCCCCCTCGTGCAGGCTCCACCCGGGCCGCCCCCGCCCTCGCCCGGAAGGCAGGGTCGCCCTGCCTTCCGGGCGAGGGCGGGGGCAGCCCGTGTGGCGCCTGCACAAGGGGGGGCGCCACCCGGGCCGCCCGCGCCCTCGCTCGGCAGGCAGGGCGATTCCGGGCAGGCGCCCCCCTCGTGCAGGCGCCACCCGGGCCGCACGCGCCCTCGCCTGGCAGGCAGGGTCGCCCTGCCTGCCGGGCGAGGGCGCGGGCGGCCCGGGTGGCGCCTGCACGAGGGCACCCAACCTCTTGCAGGCGCCACCCGAGCCGCCCGCGCCCTCGACCGGCAGGCGGGGCGACCGTGCCTGCCGGGCGACGACGCAGGCGGCCCGAGTGGCGCCTTCACGAGGGCGCCCCCCCTTGTGCAGGCGCCACCCAGGCCGCCCGCGCCCTCTCTCAGCAGGAAGGGTGATTCCCGGAATCGCCCTGCCTGCCGGGCGAGGGCGCGGGCGGCCCGGGTGGCGGCTGCACGAGGGCGCCCCCCTCATGCAGGCGCCAGCCGGGCCGCCCGCGCCCTCGCCCGGCAGGCACGGTCGCCCTGCCTGCCGGGCGAGGGCGCGGGCGGCCCGGGTGGCGCCTGCACGAGGGCGCCCAACCTCGTGGAGGCGCCACCCGGGCCGCCCGCGCCCTCGCCCGGCAGGCAGGGCGACCCTGCCTGCCGGGCGAGTGCGCGGGCGGCCCGGGTGGCGCCTGCACGAGGGCGCCCCCCCTCGTGCAGGCGCCACTCGGGCTGCCCACGCCATCGCCCGGCAGGCAGGGCGATTCCCGGAATCGCCCGGCAGGCAGGGCGATTCCCGAATCGCCCTGCCTGTTGGGCGAGGGCGCGGGTGGCCCGGGTCGCGCCTGCACGAGGGCGTCCCCCCTGCGCGGGCGGCCCCGGGCCGCGCCTGCTGGGCGAGGGGGCGGGCGGCCCGGGTGGCGCCCCCCTCGTGCAGGCGCCACCCGGGTCGCCCGCGCCCTCGCCCGGCAGGTAGGGTCGCCCTGCCTGCCGGGCGAGGGCGAGGGTGGCCCGTGTGTCGCCTGCACGAGGGCGCCCAACCTCATGTAGGCGCCACCCGGGCCGCCCGCACCCTCGCCCGGCAGGTAGCGCGACCCTGCCTGCCGGGCGAGCGCGCGGGCGGCCCGGGTGGCGCCTGCACGAGGGCGCCCCCCCTCGTGCAGGCGCCACCCAGGCCGCCCGCGCCCTCGCCCGGCAGGAAGGGCGATTCCCGGAATCGCCCTGCCTGCCGGGCGAGGGCGCGGGCGGCCCGGGTGGCGCCTGCACGAGGGGGGTGCCCTCGTGCAGGCGCCACCCGGGCCGCCCGCGCCATCGCCCGGCAGGCAGGGTCGCCCTGCCCGCCGGGCGAGGGCGCGGGCGGCCCGGGTGGCGCCTGCACGAGGGCGCCCAACCTCGTGCAGGCGCCACCCGGGCCGCCCGCGCCCTCGCCCGGCAGGCAGGAAGATTCCCGGAATCGCCCTTCCTACCGGGTGAGGGCGCGGACGGCCCAGGTGGCGCCTGCACGAGGGCGCCCCCCCTCGTGTAGGCGCCACCCGGGCCGCCCGCGCCCTCGCCCGACAGGCAGGGCGATTCCCGGAATCGCCTTGCCTGCCGGGCGAGGGCGCGGGCGGCCCGGGTGGCGCCTGCACGAGGGCGCCCCCCCTCGTGGAGGCGCCACCCGGGCCGCCCACGCCCTCGCCCGGCAGGCAGGGTCGCCCTGCCTGCCGGGCGAGAGCGCGGGCGGCCCGGGTGGCGCCTGCACGAGGGCGCTAACCTCGTGCAGGCTCCACCGGGGCCACCCGCGCCCTCGCCCGGCAGGCAGGGCGACCCTGCCTGCCGGGCGAGGGCTCGGGCAGCCCGGGTGGCGCCTGCACGAGGGCGCCCCCCATCGTACAGGCGCCACCCGGGCCGCCCGCGCCCTCGCCCAGCAGGTAGGGTCGCCCTGTCTGCCGGGCGAGGGCGCGGGTGGCCCGGGTGGCGCCTTAACGAGGTTGGGCGCCCTCGTGCAGGCGCCACCCGGGCCGCCCGCGCCCTCGCCCGGCAGGCAGGGTGATTGCCCCCCTTCGTGCAGGCGCCACCCGGGCCGCCCGCGCCCTCGCCCGGTAGGCAGGGCGATTCCCGAAATCGCCCTGCCTGCTGGGCGAGGGCGCGGGCGGCCCGGGTGGCGCTTGCACGAGGTCGCCCAACCTCGTTCAGGCACCAACAGGGCCGCCCGCGCCCTCGCCCGGCAGGCAGGGCGATTCCCGGAATCGCCCTGCCTGCCGGGCGAGGGCGCGGGCGGCCCGGGTGGCGCCTGCATGAGGGGCGCTGTAACGCCCTGGCGTTTTGGGCAGAGGCGCGCCTTCACCCGACGGGCGACCCGGGTTGGCAACCCGTGGGAGCCCCGTGCTTGACGGGCGGGCGACCCGGGTGGGCGACCCGTGGACGACGGGCGGGCGCCCCTAGCGCACGACCCATGCACGGCGAACAGGATTACAGGTTCGGACGAGCTGTGGGTTCGGCGAATGGAAGGCGGGCACGGACGAGTTGCAACGGACCCGGACATGGGCATAGCTACCCGAACCGGCTGACAAAGTTGTAGTGGAAGCTCGGGTGAGCTGAAACGTAAGTCGACCCGAGGGCGACCCGCACCAAACGGGCGGGCGACCCAAGGGCGACCCACACCCGATGGGCGAACTGACGAACGAGGCATGACCGCGAGCTGGTGGACAGAGGCATGACCGCGAGCTGGTGGATGGAGGCATGACCGCGAGTTGGTTCAAACATGAAGTGTGGGCGGTTGGGCGTGTAGACGCGAACGAGGGGAGGACGACCCGGGCGGGCGTCCATCCACACGGCGGGCGGACAGGACACGACGGCAAACGGGTGCGACAGCGAGTTGGCAATGCGGCGTAGGGTGGGCACGACGAACAGCAAACGGTGCGAACAGTGCGACAGTCATACGAGCTGATTGCGACGAACTTGTGGAGCGCTCACAAATTACATATGAAACAATGCGAAGGGATGCGAAGTTTATAAGGGCGTAGGTCGACCTTGCCTTGAGGCAAGGCCGACCTGCCCATAAGTTAATTAAAGGGCTTCATCGCATATATTTTGGGGTCGGCTTGTGAAGCTAACACCCCTCGATGGATGAGTTGGGATAGCTATATAAAGATAGCGCAGGGAGCTCATTTCATAAAGCAACAAACGCACTTCGCTCTCTCTTGGTGTTCGATCTAGGAACAAGACGAAAGCAGAGTGCGCATTCCTCATGCGCCTTGGTGAATAAGTGCGCAGTTCAGAACAGGGGATAGTTTGAAGGTCGAACAGTTCACGGTGGAACAGTTTGGTGCGGAATTAACACGGCAGAGTTTAGAAGCTCGGGTGAGCTCGTGCCTACCGGAAGTAATTGGTATCGAATTGTTGTAAACGGCAATCTTGCCTTTGTTGTAATTGTTCTAAGTGTTGGCCGCGGATGTTGCCCGGCACACTTGTTGTAAACTAAAGGTTTTCATATATATTATATCGGGCAGACTTTTACCGGGAGTTGCCCCTCCCATTCTAAATTGTTGTTTGCAATTGTCTTTCGGTTTAATTGCATATAATGATGTTAAGAATGGATATGAAGGTTTATGAAGATTAATGTTTACGATTATGAGTAAAGGCATGTTTATATCGGTTTAAAGCTGATTATATTGGTTAAGGCGTAGTCCATAAACGTTAACTTGTTAAAAAGGGAGCGTTCGGTGGTGCCGCACCCCGCTGGGCACGGTGAAAAAAATTGGCCGTAGATCGGGGGCGTGACAGGTGGTATCAGAGCTCGGTCTAGAGCTGGTGAGCAGCACTGCTCGTAAAACTTGGACAAGTTTGTCTCGGTTGAAATTGAAGGTGAATCTGCTTATTCTGAAGCAGGTGACTCGGTAGAAATGTCTCTCTTGGAACAATTGGGTTTTGCGACTATGGAAGAATTCGAGAAGGAGATACTTGAAGAAACGGAAAAGCTAAGGCAAGAGTACATGGATTGTGGCAAGAGGTTTTCAGAAACAAAAAGCGCTCTCCGTGCCTTGGTGGAAAAAGGGGCCTCGAACCTAGATGGGGATGAAGCCCTTCGACTTACACATGAAGGAATCTTAATAGAAGCAGAATTCAAAGAATTAAGGATAAGACATGCATTGAACAAGAAAAAGAGGGATTGTTTAGTCCTTGAAAAACATCTCGAGGTCTTGAAGGAGGAAATCAAGCTTAGGGAGAAACAAAAGGAAGGAATTAAAGAAGGGATCTCACGAGTTCAAAAGGACTTGGTGATAGAAATTTCTTCTACCAATAATCCTCACAATGAGGCTGTAAGTGAAGAAGGCCCGAGTGCCACTTCAAAGGCAGTTATCGATGAAGATTGCAGGGAAGAAGATCCAGAAAGGAACCGATTAGAGTATGTTTAAATGAAGGTCAGTGGAGCTGATGTACTCACTATGGTTGATAGTGGAGCTTCACATAACTTCATGAGTGAAGATACCGCAAGGAGACTTGGGCTGAAATTTGTACCTGTGAAGGCACAAATGAAGACGGTGAATTCTCCTCCGATGGCAATCCTTGGTATGGCCGATAAGGTGGACACTACACTTGGTGAATGGACCGGAAAGGTGGATTTCACCATAGTGCGGATTAATGACTATGAGGCAGTATTGGGGATGGAATTCATGAAACAGTTTGAAGCTATGGTTGTGCCACATTTGAGGAAGCTCTTCATTTATGATGGAAGGGAAGATGTGCCCATTGGTGTTCCAACCATTGGTGTTACAAAACCCGATCATAAGTTAGGAGGAATACAGATGGGGGACAAGGTAAAGGTAGACAAGCGGTTGTCTACGATGGAGGCAAAGATTGCAGAACAATCTGTGGTCATCCGAGCACTTTCAGATAGCATCTCGGACCTATCGAGAAGGCTAGAGTTGGTGGAGGACGATGATGATGATGATGAGCTATATGTGAGGCCGAACATCCAGAAGGAAGATCGGGAAGCATATCTACAAAGGATGGAGGTTGAGGATCCGGACAGATGGATCGAGTTGATTAGTGGGGGAGAGCCTCCAGGCTCTTCTCACTCCACATCTTCTTAGATGACATAGAAGATGGGGCTCATTGTTAAGCTGCTCATGGCAGTGAGCCCTCAAACTTGGTTGAGCAGGTATGGTGAACATAACATGCTGCAGAAAGATGGGGTTTCCATGGACCTGGGCATGGAACCATGAAGATAAGTGTTGACACATGGCTAGATGTGTAACACTTGTTATACTTGGGCAGTTGGCTCATGGAGATGTCTTGGTGGAGGAATCACTAAGATGGAATGTTGTCGGGACGACAACGTCTTCAGGTGGAGGAGAGTGTAACGCCCTGGCGTTTTGGGCAGAGGCGCGCCTTCACCCGACGGGCGACCCGGGTGGGCAACCCGTGGGCGACCCGTGCACGACGGGCGGGCGACCCGGGTGGGCGACCCGCGGGCGACCCGTGCACGACGGGCGGGCGCCCCGGGCGCACGACCCGTGTACGGCGAACAGGATTACAGGTTCGGACGAGCTGTGGGTTCGGCGAATGGAAGGCGGGCACGGACGAGTTGCAGCGGACCTGGACATGGGCATAGCTACCCGAACCGGCTGACAAAGTTGTAGTGGAAGCTCGGGTGAGCTGAAACGTAAGTCGACCCGAGGGCGACCCGCACCAAACAGGCGGGCGACCCAAGGGCGACCCACACCTGATGGGCGAACTAACGGACGAGGCATGACCGCGAGCTAGTGGACAGAGGCATGACCACGAGCTGGTGGACGGAGGCATGACCGCGAGTTGGTTCAAACATGAAGTGTGGGCGGCTGGGCGTGTAGACGCGAACGAGGGGAGGACGACCCGGACGGGCGTCCATCCACACGGCGGGCAGACAGGACACGATGACAAATGGGTGCAACAGCAAGTTGGTAATGCGGCGTAGGGCGGGCACAACGAACAGCAAACGGTGCGAACAGTGCGACAGTCATACGAGCTGATTGCGACGAACTTGTGGAGTGCTCACAAATTACATATAAAACAATGCGAAGGGATGCGAAGTTTATAAGGGCGTAGGTCGACCTTGCCTTGAGGCAAGGCCGACCTACCCATAAGTTAATTAAAGGGCTTCATCGCATATATTTTGGGGTCGGCTTGTGAAGCTAACACCCCTCGATGGACGAGTTGGGATAGCTATATAAAGATAGCGCAGGGAGCTCATTTCATAAAGCAACAAACGCACTTCGCTCTCTCTTGGTGTTCGATCTAGGAACAAGACGAAAGCAGAGTGCACATTCCTCATGCGCCTTGGTGAATAAGTTCGCAATTCAGAACCAAGGATAGTTTGAAGGTCGAACGGTTCACGGTGGAACAGTTTGGTGCGGAATTAACATGGCAGAGTTTAGAAGCTCGGGTGAGCTCGTGCCTACCAGAAGTAATTGGTATCGAATTGTTGTAAACGGCAATCTTGCCTTTGTTGTAATTGTTCTAAGTGTTGGCCGCGGATGTTGCCTGGCACACTTGTTGTAAACTGAAGGTTTTCATATATATTATATCGGGCAGACTTTTACCGGGAGTTGCCCCTCCCATTCTAAATTGTTGTTTGCAATTGTCTTTCGGTTTAATTGCATATAATGATGTTAAGAATGGATATGAAGGTTTATGAAGATTAATGTTTACAATTATGAGTAAAGGCATGTTTATAGCGGTTTAAAGCTGATTATATTGGTTAAGGCGTAGTCCATAAACGTTAACTTGTTAAAAAGGGAGCGTTCGGTGGTGCCGCACCCCGCCGGGCACGGTGAAAAAAATTGGCCGTAGATCGGGGGCGTGACAGGCGCCCTCGTGCAGGCGCCACCCGGGCTGCCCGCACCCTCGCCCGGCAGCAGGGCGATTCCAGGAATCGCCTTGCCTGCCGGGCGAGGGCGCGGGCGGCCCGGGTGGCGCCTGCACGAGGGCGCCCCGCCTCGTGCAGGCGCCACCCGGGCCGCCCGCGCCCTCGCCCGGCAGGCAGGGCGATTCTGGGAATTGCCCTGCCTGCCGGGCGAGGGCGCGGGCAGCCCGGGTGGCGCCTGCACGAGGGCGCCCAACCTTGTGCAAGCGCCACCCGGGCCGCCCGCGCCCTCGCCCGGCAGGCAGGGCGATTCCTGGAATCGCCCGGCAGGCAGGGCAATTCCTGGAATCGCCCTGCCTGCCGGGCGAGGTCGCGGGCGGCCCGGGTGGCGCCTACACGAGGGCGCCCGCCCTCTTGTAGGCGCCACCCGGGCTGCCCGCGCCCTCGCCCGGCAGGCAGGGCGATTCCCGGAATCGCCCTGCTGCCGGGCGAGGGCGCGGGTGGCCCGGGTGGCGCCTGCATGAGGGCACCCGCCCTCGTGCAGGCGCCACCTGGGCAGCCCGCGCCCTCGCCCGGCAGGCAGGGCGATTCCGGGAATCGCCCTGCCTGCCGGGCGGGGGCGCGGGCGGCCCGGGTGGCGCCTGCACGAGGGCGGGTGAGGCGGGCGGGCGGGTGAGGAGGGCGGGTGAGGCGGGCGGGCGGAGGGTGGGTGAGGCCGAGGGCGGAGGGTGGTTGAGGCGGGCGGTCGGAGGGCGAGTGAGGCCGAGGGCGGAGGGTTGGTGAGGCGGGCGGGCGGAGGGCGGGTGAGGGCGCCCGGGGGTGGGTCGGGCGGGCGGTTGAGGGCGCCCGGGGGTGGGTCGGGCAGGCGGGTGAGGGCGCCCGGGGGTGGGTGGGGCGGGTGAGGGCGCCCGCAGGTGGGGCGAGCGGGCGGGCGGGTGAGGGCGCCCGCGGGCGGGAGTGGCGGGCGGGTGGGGCGGGCGGGCGGGTGAGGGCGCCCGCGGGCGGGCGAGCGGGTGAGGGCGCCCGTGGGCAGGTGGGGCGAACGGGCGGGCGGGTCGTGACAGTCGCGGGCGGGTGGGGCGGGCCGGTCGGGGCGGGCAGGGGCGGGTTGGGCGGGCGGGTCAGGGCGCCCGCGGGCGGGTCGGGCGGGCGGGTCAGGGCGCCCGTGCTGTGCGGACGGGCGGGTGAGGGCACCCGGGGGTGGGTGGGCCGTGCGGGTGAGGGCGCCCGGGGGTGGGTGGCCCGCCCGAAGGGGTGAGGTGCCCGGGTGAGGGCGCCGGGAGGGGTTGGGCGGGCGGGTGAGGGAGCCCGGGCCGGGCGAGCGGGTGAGCGGGGCGTGGGTGGTTCGACCGGAGGGGTGGGGCAGGCGGGTTAGGGCGCCCGGGCCGAGCCGGGCAGGCGGGTGAGGGGGCCCGGGCCAGGCAGGCGGGTGAGGGGGGACTGTCAGGGCGCCCGGAGGGGTCGGGCAGGCGGGTGAGGGGGGGCGCTGTTAAGGCGCCTGGAGGGGCCAGGCAGGCAAGCGGGCGGGCGGGCGACGGGGGGTGTGGAGCACCCACTGGTGTTAAGAAAATGAGGTTGACCGGGCCCACCATGCTCACGATTTTTCATGAAACTAATTTAATATGAAAGTTTTCAAGAAAAAAATTTAACTTACCTTTTAATTTGCAGAATTCTTCGTTGATTATGTTGTTGATAGCAATTTAGATGCTCCACAAATTCACGACCTCTTTCAACGATTTTCAGAAAGCCTGGATGTGATGTTAGTAATAGTGATAATGAAATTTTAATATGTAAGTGAAGTTACAAGGATGTTTTACTGTACGGTTAATATGGGATAATTTGTTTTACAATATTATAAAGTGAATATTATTGATTTGTTTTACAACAGGTTGAATGTGGGATAATTTGTTTTAAAATATTTTAAAGTGAATATTGTAGTATTGGAAAGCGAATATTATATGGTTTAACTATTATAATAATTGTAGAAGTTGAAGTGTACAATTTTAATTATGATTTCATAAAAAAAATTAGTTTACATTTTCCAATAAATTGTAGAACAAAGTAATAAAGGTAAATAAATTTAACAGATTTTTTGGAGGGAAATATTTTCGCGAAACTTTTTGGAGGGAAATATTTTCGCGAAATTTTTTGGAGGTAAAATTTTTGGAGGGAAAATTTCATTCTTTAAGCTATATAATATCTTTAGGAGACTCTCCATTTGTATCATTCAACATCTTCTATTTGAAAGGGATGGATTGTTCTGATAGTGAAGTTTCGATTTATACACCATCAACTTCTGCATCGCGTAACAACTCTATTCATATTGATGAACATAGCGGGAATTCTTCCACTATGAATAGAAAGTCACTTCTTCCACTTAGTCCTGATTCTAAGGACTATGACAGTAGCACTGATGAAAGAGGGGATGGAGAATTTCAAATAAATAAAGAGTCACAGATTCCACTTAGTCCTACTTCTAAGGACTATGAAAGCCGCAGTGATGAAGAGCATGATGGTGAAGTTCAAAAGAACAGAGTGTCACGATGTCCACTTAGTCCTAATTCTGAGGACTATGAGAGCAGCAGTTTTGAAGAGCATGATGGTGAAGTTCAAAAGAATGGAGGGTCACGGTGTCCACTTAGTCCTAATTCTGACGACTATGAGAGCAGCAGTTTTGACGATCATGATGGTGAAGTTCAAAAGAATGGAGTGTCACGGTGTCCACTTAGTCCTAATTCCGAGGACTATGAGAGCAGCAGTTTTGAAGAGCATAATGGTGAAGTTCAAAAGAAGGGAGTGTCACGGTGTCCACTTAGTCCTAATTCTGAGGACTATGAGAGCAGCAGTTTTGAAAAGCATAATGGTGAAGTTCAAAAGAAGGGAGTGTCACGGTGTCCATTTAGTCCTATTTCTGAGGACTATGAGAGTAGCAGTTTTGAAGCGCATGATGGCAAATTTCAAAAGAATGGAGTGTCACGGTGTCCACTTAGTCCTAATTCTGAAGACTATGAGAGCAGCAGTGATGAAAAGCATGATGTTGATTTTCAAAAGTATGGAGTGTCAAAGTGCCCACTTAGTCCTAATTCTAAGGACTATGAGAGCAGTAGTGATGAAAAGCATGATGTTGATTTTCAAAAGTATGGAGTGTCAAAGTGTCCACTTAGTCCTAATTCTAAGGACTATGAGAGCAGTAGTGATGAAAAGCATGATGTTGATTTTCAAAAGTATGGAGTGTCACGGTGTCCAGTTAGTCCAAATTCTAAGGACTATGAGAGCAGCAGTGATGAAGAGTGGGATGATGAAATTCAAAAGATTGGAGTACCACAGTGTCCACTTAGTCCTAATTCTGCGGACTATGAGAGCAATAGTTATGAAGAGCGTGATGATGAATTTCAAAATAATAGAGTGTCACTGTGTCCTCTTAGTCCTAATTCTGCGGACTATGAGAGCAGCAGTGATGAAGGACAGGATGATGCACTTAGTCCTAATTCTAATGAGTATAAAGGTAGCAGTGACAAAGGACGAGATGTAGCATCTTCAATAAGTAAGTCACATTTTCAACGTAGTCCTAATTCTATGGACTATGAGAGTAGCACTGGCAATGCATATGAGGAAGAATATCCATTAAACATCGAGTCAGATTTTCCATTCAGTCCGAATTCTAAGGACTACGACAGTAGCACTGAAGAAGCAGAAGATGAAGAATATCCTCCAAGTCAATATTTGAAAAGCAAGGATGATCATAGTGTGGATAACGTTCCTCTTAATGATGATGAAAAGCCTTATAGAAATGATGATCAAATGATGGAGATGTTGCCAAGAAACATTGTATCAAGGAGTAGGAGCAGACCTTTTCGTATCAATGCAAGTTGTTCTAGTTATACAAGGGGTAGAGCAGAATATCTGACGAGAAGAAGTTCTATTAGTGCTCTCATTTCAAGTGAATGTTGCCAAAAAGATTGCTTGAAACATATGGATTTCAAATTTGCATTAGAAAGCAGGAAGAGATATTTGTCAATGAATAAAAGCATGCAAAATTCATATTTAGTTGGGTGCATGCAATCTACATTGTCAGGTTATGATTATCATATTGGGACTTTTTTTATCTGTAGAAAAGGTTTCAAAATGTTTCATTCGATTGGGAATTTTCGTCTCTCGAGAATTCAAGAAAATTTGGAAAAGGATCCCACATTTTATTCAGAAGTACGTCATAAAAGACAGTTTGGTCCATTATCAAATACTGCAATGTCATGGATGAAAGATTTCTTTTCAAAGCATGGAGAGTGTATGCCAAATGGAGAGATAATACATATTCCAGATAATTTTTCAAGACGAGAAATCTACAACTTATACAAAGAATATGCAGAAGGTGCTGAGGGACATGGCCAGTTTATTACATATCAATATTTTGTGAAGGTATGGAAGAAAGAATTCAACAATGTCCGTATTCCTAAGAAGACAAGGATGGGGATTTGCAGTACATGTGCTTCTCTTAAATCAAAAAGGGACAAAAGTGAAGGCTCAGAAAGAGGTAAGCGTTTATAACTTTAACTTTTAAAATTGTATAGTCATCAACTATGAAAACATATTTCTTAATGAATCTCTTTTATGTTGTGTAGATTTAATTGTCAAACAACTTCAGGAGCATCGCAAACAACAAACAAACGAAAGGAAGAAGTTGTACAAGCATCGAAAAAAGTGCTATGATAATCCGAATAAATATTTGGGTTTGATAATTGATGGTATGGACCAGAAGAAAACACTTTTACCACATTTTGTTCGCACACCCAAAAATTTATAGGAGGAAAACTTTATTCAATTTCACTTGGTCGGTTGTATGGTCTTCAATGCGAAAATGTTGCCAAGGGTGTACTTCACAGCTCCAAATATTCATAATGATGCAAATCTGACCATAACTATAATTCATGATGTGATTTCTCATTGGTCTGGTAATCTTCATGAAGTTTTGTATCTACAATTGGACAACACTTGCCGTGAAAACAAAAATCAGGTTGTTTTTGGATATCTAAACATGCTTGTTGAATTGGGAATTTTTCAGAAGGTAAAGGTTGGTTTCCTTCTTGTTGGGCACACTCATGACCATATTGATCAGATGTTCAGCCGTTTTTCAGTCACATTGAGGAGGAATGAAGTTGGTAGCTTGCCATCACTAATTGAATGTATTAAGAAATCATACATGCCAGAGCCTACTTTTGATGTGTTGGAAGAAACTATTGACATGCGAAGGTTTATTCTGGGATCATATGGTGAGGGGAGATGCATTGAACAACTTAATGACATTAGCTTCCAACATCAATTTCGTATCAAAAAAATTGATGGGAAAACACTAATATGGGGCAATAAGTATTCAACTACTACAGAATGGGCACCGTCATCAGGATTGCAATTTTTGAAGTTCATTCCAGATCATCCAATATTTGCATCAAAAATATTGTTATTACAATCAGTTGGTGAAGTTCAGAATGCACGTAGATAGAACAGGGCTATAAATTATTCTGATTGCCTGGAAGAAATTAAAAAATGTATTAGATATACATATGAGTACTTTGACATTGTTGATTCAGTTTGGTGGGAGTCGTTTTTCAATAATCAAAGTGATATCATTTCGACAACAATAAATGAAGATATACCTTTGAAAAATCCATTTATTTGGCCACATAATGTGTCGAATGAACATGAGGAAGTAAACATTGTTGAACAGCAAAAATCTCAAGGTATTATTAATTCTTCACAGGCAGAGGAAAGAGAGATGTATATTGGTTCTAGAAGATCTCGTGCACAACGTGAAGCCATGGAAGACCTTTATAGGGGTTCAGCACAGGATATTAAGGAGGGTTGCATGATTGCAGTGCTAGCAGATGGAGATCCCAATGGCTATCCATTTTGGGTTGCTAAAGTTATAAAGGTCTTTACAGAAAATGAGGATGTTACAAGTGTTGAAGTACATTGGTATGCCACAAATACACACCCATTCAATGGTGTGTATAAGCCAGAGATGGTAGTTGACAAAAAAAATGGCGGAAAAAGAAAAAGAAAGGGTACAAATGTAAATCGTCGCCGCACAGACATATTAAAATTGGAGGATGTAGACATACTTGTTTATGACTTCAATTTAACAAAGAGAGGAACTCTTCGCTTCAAGACGATAGAGATTCTGAAAAGGTTGTTACCAGAAGGAACAGTGTTAACATGGGAGTCACCTGAAACCAGTCGTAGATCTGGAAGAATTTTGAAACCTGAAATGTTGGGCATGCATGTGGACTCAGATGGGGCACTAGTTGATGAAAGAGAAGAATATGGAACATCTTCGTCAGCATCTAGTCACTCATCTGAAGATGTGAATTCTGATGGTGTGCCAGAAAACATGAGTGATTTTGAATAGTTGTTTAAGACAGTTTATATAACTGATGTATGCATCGTATCTTCAAATAAAATTAATGTTTTCCGTATGGTGTTAAATGAGAAGTTATGAGGCATTTTTATGTTGTTGGATTATATGTCTTAGTTATGATAAATTTTATTGTTTAAAATATCTACAATGCAATATTAAATTAGAGATATAAAATATGTTTTATTCAATATACAAATAATGACTTTTGAATGCATTTAGTGATGTAATTTGTTCATAATGTCATGGTTTTTTTTATTTTATAGTTGAAAAAATTTCAATTTTTTTTGTATCTAGCATGTTATGGTTGAAAACATGTTAAATTTATACTTAGGAAAGAAAAATGATATTCTGCCAAAAACATTAGTGTGTTTTTTCCCGCATAAACAACTTTGTTTGACACATAGAAATTTGGTTTTATTAGCATTTTTTTTAAATACTGAAAATTGACCCTAAAAAAAAAATCATTGTTCCAGTGTCATCAGTTTCATTTTGAAGCTATATTTTGCACGAAAATTTCATAGTAAATTTTGTAGTCACTGCCAATTTTAAAACATGTTCAAAATTGACGCCTAAAAAATAAAAACATCGTTCCAGTATACACACTTTTCGTTTTGAGCACTGTTTTTGATGTTTTTTTGGGGTTTTTTGGCCAGAGTTCCCGTTTTGAGTTTATAGTTCCCGTTTCAAAGTTTACATTGTTTTTCCAAGAATGGATTCGATCCCGATTGTAATATTTAGGTAGCAGAGCCTTACAAGGGTCGAGATAGCTAGTCTAGCAAATAGCTGGAGCTCTAGCTCAGAGATATTTTTTATTATAACTCAATCTCTACCCCTCTTCTTATAAATAGGGGGATGGAATTCATAAGAAGGGTTCTGGAATTTCTTGCCCGCGGGGTCTGAATTCTGTAATTCCATTTGGTTCTAATTTGTTTATTCATGGGGACTTCACTGATATCTTGCTGAATGTATGGACTGTTTATTTGGACCCTTTGAGATAAACAACATTTCCGTGTTGATTCCAAGCATGATTAATGTGCAACATGTTCCTCTCGTTAATCAGATTTCATTTGTGTTTTTCCTCCTTTGAAATAGTATAATCAATGCAGTCGGTTCCTCTTCAATCTATGGATTTATCTTAGCTACTCATAGAAGACAGTACCAGTGCTTATCACAGACCTACATGTGTTATTCACTAGCATTGTAGTACCTGTAAAATTATAGATTTACTTGTGTATTTGATTGACCTGTAGGACCTATATTAGCCCAAATCTACATTAGCTTTGGAAAAGAATGATACCCATGTCGTGTTTGATCTGAAACCTTCTTTCAAATGCCTCTATTTCTATCATTCCACTAGAGAACCATGGTTTAGGATTCTATTTGTTACAACCTATGCATATTTTGCCTCCTTCCTTTCCTCCTCTCCATCATTACTATGACTTCAGTTTTAAGTTGTCTCGTTTCCGTGTGTCGGCCACCAAAGGAAGAAGCCATTTCTATTGGACATTACCCCAATATACCCCCAGCATTTGAATCCATGAGTTGGCTTGAATCTACCTCAGTGAAGGCTTATTCAACCAAGCCCCTCATATTACCTTTTTACATGACAATTGGAGTGCTGATAACCCCTCACAAAAAATCTTCCATGCACTCCTCTACTTAATATGCCCTAGGAATTGGTTTACAATCAACCGAGAGGTTGTCTCTAGGAGGATTTCTATCTCCCATGCAACACTTGTGACACATGGTGTTATATTTAGCTACAACATCTTTTTGGCGTCATCGCCGAGGAATAGATTAGAATACTTTTCCCTGGGTATGACAAAGTCTTACATTTCCCCTGTTGGGTGAGCATGGAAAGTGTGGGTTGAAGATCTCTCATCTTGGCGATTCCACTATCAAATTTATGGTAAAAATCCTGGCGACTCCACTGTCCCTATCTCTATTTGATCATCCTGGCTTTCAAGCAGCCCCATACTCACTCAGATGCTATAGCAGCCCAAAACTCTTCCTACTTTTGAAGTTGAAATCAATCACATAGGGAGGTTTTCAAGATGGCCCTTCCTGCATTCCTGGCCAACCAATTTTCCCCACTGGATTTATCTTCTATTGCTGGTTATCCCAATCATGTCCTGCATGTCATGAGTGGAATTCCTATTTTCCTAGATTCAGTGGGAACACAGAGAGAAGACCTGACCAGCACCTCAAAGACTTTCACGAATGCATGGAGCAACAAGGTATTTTTCTTGAAGATGTACAAATGAAGTTGTTCAAGTGGTCTTTAGATGAGGATGCTAGAGTTTGGTTTAAAATGATACCTCGTGGCAGAATATCTTCTTTGCAATGTTTTCATACAACATTCTATCAATATTTCAAAAAATGTTATCCACCGAATGCTTTATTTAAAGATTGTTGTACACTTTGTAATGATGAAGATATTCCCGCGGTAAATAACCCTGCTAAAGATGTATGTGAGAGCTCATTCCAAGAACATATCTACTCACATCAAGAAGCATCTCCCCATGAGCAAGAAAGAGAAGAAGGAAACATCATTGAGCTGCCAATAAAATCTAACAGGGCTTATTCAGTTGATTCTGACATTTCTCCTTCTTATGCTGAATATTACTTTGATGGAGAGTCAAGTGAGTCGGAGCTACCATACTACCAGTTATGGGAAGCTGAACAAGAAGAAGAGGCCCATTAGGAGGTCAGCAAAGAGGCTCTAGTCCATGATGCATATCTTTCACATGGAGAGAAGGATCAAGAATCTCCTCCAATATATGATTCATATGATTTAGAGGATGAGGAAATTGTCATGAAGGTGTAGAAGGATTTGTTTACCAGTAAGTGGGGAGAAAGATCCCAAAAACAAGATTTTCAAGAAGAGCCCAAAGCTGAATTGTTGCAGAAAGATTTCTGCTAAGAATTCTCAACAGACCCTCCAATATATGACTCTTACAGTTCTGACAGTGAAGATTCTATTGCAGATTTCCAAGACAGTTGTCCCATTGAAAAATGGGTAGTAAAAGATCAACAACCATTTTTTCTTGAAAAGGATGAAGTTGAGGAGATGAAAGGTGTTTTTGGCTACCCTGGCCAAGAGGATATTGGTTAGTAGACTACTTATGAAATTAAGGTAGATGTAAACTTTCCTTGCCTATTCCATGACCCTTTGGCTGAGTACATGAGACTATTCTTAACCCAGCAACAGAGGTTGTTTCAGCAGCATGTATCTGGTTCTTCATTTACTAATTTTTCTTGGTGCATGCTTATTTGTATCTTTATTTTTCATTAGTATGAAGGCATATGGTCCAGTACTATAATGTTGGACTAGCTCCATTGGAGGGTTGAACATACTTAGTTGAATTAAGATCTGTGCATAAGTAGGAATGTACATAAATAAGCTCACCGGCTGAGCATTTACTTTTCAGTTGTTAGAATTTGTATTTCTTCATTTAGATTGAGGAGGAAAGTCCCATGGAGATTTTTTTTATTACAAAGATTCATTTATTACTGACTCCATGCCCAATGGTGAAGGATATTGGTCTGCAGGTTCTTAGCACCTTGCCAGCAAGGCACTGTCCCCAGTAGGAGCCAATGTTGTCACTCAGTGCTTTATTAGTCATCAGTTGCTTCAAATGCCAAATAATAGTGAATTTTTATGCTAATTTTTTAGCCACGGAAGATATAAGAGCTTAATCAGACCCTCTCCATTGCCTATTGCTTGGAAGAAGATTTCCAACGGTATATGGAAGTCCAAAAATTGACTCCTGGAGCAGAAGTTAGAGCATGTTGAAGTTACCCTTAGGAAAGTTACAAAAGAAAGAGAAAACACCAAAGGAGCAAGGAAAATCGCAATCCTACATCTTGCAGGTCCCACAGACCCACAGTCCTACAGTCCCGTAGTCCCGCATTCCCACAGTGTTGTGGTCTTGCAGTGCCGCAGTCCTATAGTCTCGTAGTCCTGCAGTCTCACAACATCATAGAAAATCTTGCATTCCCGCAATCCCACATATCATCCATATCACATCCCACATTCCCGCGATATCTCATTCCCATAGTCCCATGATATCGTAATCCTGCATCTCGCAGGTCCCACAGAACCAGGATCCCATAGTCCTGCAGTGCCACAGTTCTACAGTCTCTCAGTCCCGCAGTCCTGCAATATCATAGTAAATCCCACATATCGGTGATCGACGTGGTGATGAGGTTCTAACTTTAAGAACCTTGTGATATCGCCGATTTGTGATACAATGTTATATCGTCGGGGAAAGGCCTAAATCATTTAACAAAGAAAATGCATGCAAAACCAAGGTTGGGCTGGCCATTTTCTCTCTCCTCCAAGGGGCCACATGGTGCAATCCCGTTGACCTATATGTATGACATGGAAGTTTTCGTCATTAATGACGTGACGATATGGAAGTGACGTGCCAGTATGGAGAACACATGACATTCAAATTCGGCATTTTCAGGGTTCCTATAGGGGCATTTCCGGGTAACACGTGTCACCACTCACATGGTGACACATGGCAGTGATGATGCCACCCCCCTACAGATCAGCAATCACAGATCATACACAACAAAGTTCATTCTTCCACTGAAGTTCCTTCCCGACCCGAGATTGCGATATGTGGGAACTCCCGGGATGCGATATTTTATACACTAGAGTTATAGGGATGTTGGGTCCATCCCTTTCAAAATCCTCACTTTCATTCAACACTCTATCCTGCAGATCGAAGATCGCAAGTGTCAAGGGTAAAACGCTATCAAGAGCAGGGGTGTGAGATTCCAAGTAACAAAGGAAAAAGGCCCTCGGGACGAGAGCCTGAAGGCCTTAGTGGCCAAGGGCTAAGCCCTTGGTCATAGCCCCCATTCATATGAAGGAAGTTGTAGAAAGGGGCTGAAAGCATGACAGCTTAAAGGTAAGTCAGAACTCGCTTGTTTCATCTTATTTCTATGTTAAAGGCCCACACCTGACAAACTGTTTGTTACATCATAAAACACAACCCAGGCAGATCAGGGCACCGATTGCGTTCAACAAGACGTTTAAGGCTAAAATGACAGAGTCGGTCCCGAAAGCAGATTTGACAGTAAATCATGGGGGATGGCGCATTCAAGCCAGGTGTGGGAACATTCATGAGAAAACTATTCTGCAACACGCCTCTAGAGTCAGCGCCGAAAGCATTTAAAGGAGAATATACAGTAAACAAGCCAAGCAACATGGGAAGCACACTGTGACAGAGACATGGCCTGATTTGAAGTTTTCACAAGGACAGTAAAGGACTCCTTCCTACGTTATTCCTCTTGTTTCTTTTTTACTTTCTCTAGTTTTCTATTTCCAAGGAGGGATTCGATCCTAATTGTAATATTTAGGTAGAAGAGCCTTATAAGGGCCGAGATAACTAGTCTAGTAGACAGTTGGAGCTCTGGCTCAAAGATATTTTTTATTGTAACTCAAGCTCTCCCCCTCTTCTTATAAATAGGGGGATGAAATTCATAAGAAGGGTTCCGAAATTTCTCGCCCACGGGGTCTGAATTCTGTGATGCCATTTGGTTCTAATTTGTTTATTCATGGGGGCTTCACTGATAAAGTGTTGAATGTATGGACTAGTTATTTGGACCCTTTGAGATAAACGACATTTACCTGTTGATTCCAAGCATGATTAATGTGAAGTATGTTCCTCTTATTAATCTAATTTCATTTGTGTTTTTCCTCCTTTGAAATAGTATAATGAATGCAGTTGGTTCCTCTTCAATCTATGGATTTATCTTAGCTGCTCATAGAAGATAGTACCTGTTCTTATCACAAACCTACATGTGTTATTCACTAGCATTGAAGTACTTATAAAATTACAGATTTACTTGTGTATTGGATTGACCTGTAGGACATGTATTAGCCTAGATGTACGTTAGATTTGGCAGAGAATGATACCCATCTCGTGTTTGATCTGAAACCTTCTTTCGCACGCCTCTATTTCGATCATTTCACTAGAGAACCGTGGTTTAGGATTTTGTTTGTTACATCCCTATGCATCTTTTTCCCTCCTTCCTTTCCTCCTCTCCATCATTACTACGACTCAAGTTTTAAGCTGTCTCATTTCCGTATGTTGGCCACTAGAGGAAGAAGCCATTTCTCTTGGAGATTACCCCAATATACCCCCAACATTTGGATCCATGAGTTGGCTTGAATCTACCTCAGTGAAGGCTTATTGAACCAAGCCCCTCCTATTACCTTTTTACGTGACAATTAGAGTGTTGATAACGCCTCACAGAAAATATTCCATGCACTCCTCTACTTAAGATGTCCTAGGCACTGGTCTACAATCAACCCAGAGGCTGTCTTTAGGAGGCTTTTTATCTCCCCTGTAGCACTTGTGCCACAGGGTGCTAGATTTAGCTACAACACCTCCACCCAATGATGATCATATATATAAAATCATTCGCGACTATGGCCAACACAAAACCAGGCAGACTTTTGTAAACATATTATTATCATCAAGAATCTAGAGGCTAACCCACCTCCACCCAACACATTATCAACACAAGGGACTAGATAGTCCCATACATGTATGTCCCAACACATTATACATACACATACACATGGTGTACAACACGTTAGCGTTCCAAAATTTCAAGGCTGAAGAAAAAACCACGGAGGAAACATCAAAACCGCTTTCGAGTTTAGGATCTAGCCCTCCTAAACTTAGAGAGGGATCTCTCTGTGAGATTTAGCTTTGTTTACTGGGAATTTCAGGCTAGTTATTGGGCTCAGAGTTTGGTTTTTGAATTGGTTTGGTTGGAACAGCAAGGGAAGGCCATTGGGCAATGGAGTCAAAAGAGCTTGGGGTGATCAATTTGCAGAAGTATCAAGCTTAAGTGAAATAGGGAAATCTAGGCATACTATTAGATCTTTTAGATTTAAATGAAATGAAGTAGAAGAAGGGAAATAGATTCAATTGAAGCTAAAGAGTAATTAAGAATTCTTTAACTTGATATCAAAGGAAAACATGTAGAATTAACAACAGCCAAAATAGGGCACTCTAGGTAACGAATCCTATTTATCATAGCTTTTGTTGATTAATTCAGAATAGAGAATACATAAGCATGATAGACAGAGAAAATAAACAAAGAACAGTAGATGCACTTCACCAATAGATATGACACATGAATCTTGAAACAACTTGTCTTGTATTACTGCAAAATGTCACTTGAACTCAGTGAACAACTTTACAATGAATGGTAGTCTTTCTCATTACAAATCCAAACCCTTTCTTACTTCAAATGATGAAGTATTTATACAAATTCTAAACTAAAATATCTTGATAAAAATCTCAAGATCTTTTTACAAATATCCTAAACTATTTTACACAAATAGAAATGAAATGTAGGACATTCAAAACTAATATATCTACTTGGCACTATCATTATTGATTTCTGTTGACAAAGAAGAGAAATTCAAATTTGATTGCAACTCTTAGTTGATGAGGTGGCTAACTGTCTTTGAACATTTTCCTCCCGAAATCCTGCAAAATAGGGTTCATTCATCCCTTTGTATATCTCAATCCGAGATAGCTCTATAAAAAGTGAGAGAGGTTATTGTAGAAAAGTATGTTCTTGAGTAGACCTGATTTCCAAAAATTTAGCTCCAGATGTTCCCAATATTCTCTGCAAAAAAGGTTACTGAAATAGGACTTTGCATAGTCTGAAAAATAGGTTGTAAAGATGTAAATGTATCTCTCATTCTGTATTATCTGTGTAAAATATGAACTAGGTTATTGTACTGCCGCATCTTAGGAACACAAACCTCCTCCATTTTCCCAAGAGTCATCTCTTATTGGCCACAATATGTTTTGCAAAAGTATGACTAAACATGAAAATTTGGGAAAATATGTCTGCAAAGCTTCATCTGTATATCCCAAACCATAATAGCTGTTAGAAAACTGAGAGAGGTTTTTGTACATGAGGATGTTGGCAGAAAAACATCTTTCAGTTTTTGAAAATTCTTCCTCATTGTTTTGGAAACAATGTTTGAAGTCAATGTGGATTATAGGAAAAAGCATAGTTTCAACTGATCATGAGACAGATGAATGACATGGATGCGAGAAAGCTGCAACTGTTTAACCCCATGTGACAAAATCCCTTTTTGTCATTTTCAACCTTATAATAAAATCAAACTATAGTACCAAGGCCTTTATTACAGTTTTATTTAATCACATTTAAATGATGTGATTAATTTAATCTAAATATACTTAATTATCCTCTAATGCTGCATTTCATCTTGCAAGCATATTTTTTTATTTTTCTTCAGGTTTTGACCTTTTTTGGAAATAATTTACAATATGGAATATTATTTACAATATCCAAAATATAATAATCATCAGCTATAATCAAGACCCTAACACAACACAACACATTTACATATACACATGATACAACACAATGAAGACAGATGTTACAACATAATGAATGCACATGTTACAACACAACACGTACACAATACACATGGAAAAATATGACATGTACACAACAGTATTGCAGATCCAGAGACCACACTGTCTCTACCAAGAAACCTTTCCCCTAGTGTCTTTCCCATGCCTTACTGTGTGCATCCTGAGACCACACTGTCTCTATCCACATACACCAAGCAACCTTGCCTTTAATTTCTTTCTCATGCCTTTTCACATGCATCCACAATCCAAATCTCGGGTCTGTGATTTCTTCCATTATCCATTATTGTCCCAACATGTTGTAGATCACAATGCTTTCATTTTATTGATGTATCCTTCAATATTCCATGTTCAAATCATAAAAATGGGCATAATTATAAGCACATGATATCAAAATCATAAATTATCTAGGAATACCCCTTGTCCAATTAATTCCTCATACAACTAGGAATCTTTTCATTCCATCCATACCATCGTTCTCCCACAGGAATGATCCCTGACAAGAACCTGTCAGTCACAATGGCTTAACATAACTTCAGTAATCAATCATGTTCATGAATATAACACATATTCATATACATATCAAGTAAGGTCAAGGCTTAGAGAACCTCCTTTGTGCCAATTTCATGGCTACCATTTCATTATCCATGGTTTCCCATTGACCTAAATGACCTTCTAAGTGGTTTATTAGCCCAAAGGCACAACATTCAATGGCATATATGTAAAATCCTTTGATCAAGGATTATAGTTGGTAATTAGTATACTTGTTGACATCATAATCAATATTTTCTAGTCATAAACATAATACAAACATGGGCACATGAATGTCATAATCACATGATAATAGAAATAATTAACAATAAGAATTCCCACTTGCTCATTGGATTCCTCACAAAATAGGGAATCTCATTGGATAACCTCATTATGTTATCCCAAACATTCCATTCATATATTCTTCATTTTTTTATAAGCATAATCAATCATCCTTCCACAAGAATGATTCGTGACAACAACCTGTCAAATACAATGGCATTACATATACTCATTTAATCATCAACATGTTCATGAATATAACACATATTCACATAATGTCAGACAAAATCAAGGTTAAGAAAACCTCTTGTATTCATGCAAAGCACACATTCATTTGGAACAACAGTTTCCAAACATAGCCAAAGGAATTCTCACCCAATTCCTTTATTTTACCTTTTTACCTTGTTGCAATTGAGTCTTCTTATGTGCTATCACACTCACCCAATTGTTAGTTATATCAACATAAACAAATCAACTATTACCTTTCCATGCTAATACCAAGCATGTTTCTTTGCAACTATTTACACATGTTAGTCACATGTTCCAAGGATCAAGTCATCATGTCTATTAATTTGAAATCAGCCTTTTACTAAGACTAGCATCATCAAATTAAAATCAGTCTTTTACCAAGACTAACATCATCAAATTTATAATCATCCTTTTGCCAAGATTAGCATCCATAACATAGTTTGTGATCAGCTCATAGTCATTAGACATAGTGCTAAAAATAGCACCCACATGCATTTGTGTATATCAGTTTTCTCAACACACATTTTGTTAGTACAATTGTCTTAAAGTAAGACCATTCCTTCATGCAATCTCATAAACACATAATCATATTGTGCACTTAATCAAACATTCAAACAATTCTTTAGGGGAAAACTTGATCCAGGTGGATATTAGTGGCCACCCACCTATTCCACTTGGACCCCCACCATTGTTTCTTTCAATTTTTTCAGTTTCCTTAATTGTAGCATAGTTTACTATTTTTGGCAGTTTCTCGGGTCCTAAACTTTCGGAGCCGTTTTAAGGCCCTAAACGATGTTTTTCTGGCAAAATTCCTGTGGAAATTTTCATAAATTCACATTAACAGTTGTAGTCATCGGATAGATCTTTCCAACGAGGTATCATACGTGTCAAACAGAGATAGTATGACCAAGTTACGACCCCGAGAAGTTGGCTTCCCAACTAACCCCAACGGGGCCCATAAACTCTTGGTGTTACATCTCCTCAGGTTAGGGTTTTGGTTGTTTAGGGTTTTCTCTTAGTGTTGAATAATAAAAAGGCACTTGAGCCTCATTGTAACTCAGTTCAGAGGCATGTAGCCACCACATCTCTTCTTAGAGATAAGCTACCATCACCCGAGCTAGTCTTATTTCCAGTCTATTTGTAAGAATATTTCAATATTTGATATTAATGAAATGAAGTGTTATTTCTATTGCATCTTTGTATTTAAGGTTATATCTATAATCTGTTGTGTTCATGTTTAAATCCAGATCAGTGGTATCAGATCCGTCTGCTCTTTCTCTATTTTTCTTTGCATGTCCCCAACGAGGTCGGGATATAAGGAGTTAGGGCTCGATCTAGTTGAACCTTTGCAAGATCAGCCTCGCAAACCCCGACGGCCACCCATGGGGGAAGAAAAGAAGGATGAGGGAGCAAGAGATCCTATCAAAATATTTGTCAAGGAGGCCCTCAAGAAACAAAGGAACGCGATGATGGGTAACTTTGCACAGATCCTTCAGCAGTTGCCCATTGGTGGTGCATTCACATCCAGCAGCCACTCTAAAGGCTCCACCCCTTTTAAGGTACAAGTAAACATTGACATTCCCATATTTAAGGGCCAAATAGATGTATATGTTGTAGATAAATGGTTAAATCTGCTAAAAGGATATTTTTTTGTTCATGATTTTTCGAGCCAGGAAAATATTACTTTTTCTCTTCTCAAAGTCACCCCCACGTCAAGAACTGGAGGGAAACCTACTATGACCAGAAGGATGAAAGTATGACCTCACTATTTTCAGCCGCTCCCACTTGGAATACATTTCGGGATGCCATCAAGGAGCAGTACTACCCTGTCACGAGCTATGAGGATAAATACATAAAGTGGACCACACTGCAGCAGTGAAGGGACCAAGATGTGCCAGAGTTTACAAATGTTTTTCATACCCTTCACATGAAGTTGGGTATCAAGGATTCTGAGAAACATTTGGTACTCAAGTACTGTGGCTGCCTACACAGATACATCTAGGATGATATGGAGTTCCTAGACATCTCCTCGCTTGGCACAACGTACCGATACATTGTTAAGATTAAGAAGAATTTTAAACAAAAGAAGTGAGACTTTGGATTTGCGAATCTAAAGCAAGTGAAAGGTGTCCCCAAACTACATAACAAAGGAAAAATCCAAGGCGGGATGACCCAAGAAAACCCACCAAGGACATAAGAAAAGGACAGCACTGCAAAGCCAAAGAAGGACACGGAAAATTGGTGTGAGTTCCATAAAGGCTCCACTCACAACACAAGTGAGTATCTGGCCAAGCAGTCACTAGTGGCTGAGCTAAAGGCTTCAGAATCAGATGCATGTTCTGAATCTGATTCAGAACCTGATAAGGGGAATGAAATAAGGAAGAATATTATTGATGCGGAACCCAACGCCACCGTTGCCACCACGAAGATCCATAAGGATGAACTCGAAGACCCAGAGGAAGATGAGAACCTCTTCCACTCCCAGATGTGGGTAAAGGGTTCCCCGCTATAGTTCATTGTCGGCAGCAGGAGCCAAAAGAACCTCATTTCAGCAAAGGTCATGAAGTAGTTGGGCTTACCGACCATAGCACACCCACAACTGTACACCATCGGGTAGCTTCACCAAGGACAGGATCTTCACGTGAGCCAACAATATCACCTTCCATACAACATCAAGCCCTTCACAAATGAGTTATTATGTGAGGTTGTTCCCCTTGATGTTTGTGATGTATTATTAGGCCAACCATACTTGTGGAAGTGACATGATATGTATGAGTCAAGGCCTCACGCTATTATTGTTACCTTGGGAAATAGTTGTATAGGATACCAGAGGTAGCACTGCCTACTACCATCTCTCTGGTTACTGAAAAACAATGCAATAAGCTCATTTCCAAAACCGAGAAATTTGTTTTCTAGATGATACGCTCTCATAGAAAGCAGAAGACAGTGGCCATGACCTCTAGACAGGGCCCCTCCGCACGCCAACAACAGATGGACAAGGTCGTGGAGGAATATGGAAACATCTTCACCTCCCCCACAGGGATGGCTCTGCACTATCAGGTCAAGCACTCCATCGATCTGACCCCAGGTGTGTCGTTGCCCAATGGATCAATCTATTAGCGCTCCATTCTAGAGAACAATGAAATCAAGAGGCAGATTCAGGAGCTGTTGCAGAAAGGTCACATCTGGCTGAGTTCATCGCCTTGTGGGAGCGTGATCGTGTTGGTACAGAAGAAGGATGGGACTTGGAGACTCTATATTGACTATCAGGTGATGAACATGATCACTTTCCATAATAGGTACCCGATCCCATGGATTGATGACCTTCTGGACCATCTTAAGGGGGGAAAATATTTCAGCAAGATTGACTTGAAGTTTGGATATCACCAGGTACCAATCAAACCCTTCGATGTGTGGAAGACTACCTTTAGAGCCAAGGAGGGCCTTTTCGAATGGTTGGTTATGCCTTTAGAGTTAACGAATGAGCTTGCAACCTTCATGAGGTGGATGGATGCCATCGTGCGGCTATTCACCAACTCATCTGTAGTGGTATACTTGGATGACATCCTGATCTTCAACCAAAGTTGGGAAAAGCACCTCCACCACATCTGACAGGTTCTCCAAACACTTTGACAACACAAGTTGTGTGTTAATTAGGAGAAATGCACTTTTGGCATGACCCAGGTTCAGTATCTGGGATACATTATTCGTGACTAGGGGGTGCATGTGGATCCTTCCAAGATCCAAGTCCTTCGGGATTGCCTAGCCCCAACCACTCTGATAGAGCTCCACAACTTTCTGGGTCTTGCCAATTTCTATTGCAAGTTCATGTTGGGGTTCTCACATATTACTTGGTCCTTGAGCCAAGTCACCAAGGGGCGAGCGAAAGAAAAATTATTTTGGTTTGAATCTCAACAGAAGACATTCGCAGAGTTGAAACATTGCCTCTGCTCTGCACCAATTCTCACATTAGCATACTTTCAACAACCATTTGAGATCGATACAGATGCCTCTGAATATGCTATTAGGGAAATCCTTACTCAATAGGGTCATCCAGTGGCATGTCATAATGAGACACTTTTAGAAACAGTCTGGAAGTATCCCTCTTATGACAAATAGATGTATTCCATTGTGCAAGCCTGCCAACAATGGAAGCATTACATTTTGGGAAAGGAAACAGTCATCCACACAGACCACCGACCCCTACAGTTCATACAGATGCAAGGGAAGTTGCATAATGATCACCATCATAAGTGGTCCACATACCTACAACAGTTCCATTTGAATATCAAGTACAAGAAGGGAAACACCAATAATGTTGCAAACTGCATCAGAGGACCACCGATCATAGCATTAACCACCTTTCTCAACTCTTGTGGGTATGAGACTTTTGATTGGCCACTTCTCTACAAAAGTGACCCGGAATTCAGCCACACATACCATATGCTCTTGGAGGGTCAGTAAGTTCCATATTTTCAACTCCAAGATGCTTTGTTATGCCACATGGGACACCTTTGTGTTCCTTCAAGCGAGCGTGCCAAGATGATTTGGGAAGTGCACTACAGTCGGTTCGTTGGGAATTTCAGGGTCAACAAAACGGTGGCAGTACTGCAGGAGTATTTATATTGGCCAAATATTTGACAGGATGTCGGGAAGTACATCGGATCCTCCACTGCCTATGTCATTGCCAAATTGTCCATCAAGAAGCAAGGCCTCTATACTCTGCTGCGTACCCCTAGTCGACCTTGGGAATCCATCTCCATGAATTACATGTCGGGCCTTCCTTCTACTAAGCATGGCAACAACTGTGTTTTTGTGGTCATTGACAGATTGTTCATTATGGCGGCCTATAAGAAGAATGTCACAGCAAAATCCACTACTAAAATATTCTTTGAACGAGTGTGGGTACACTTTGGGATCCCACAGTGTATCATCTCAAATTGGGACAACAAGTTCCTTAGTACATTTTGGTCCAGTCTCTAATCAATGCTGGACACCAAGCTCACTAAGTCCACAACTTTCCATCCCCAAACTGATGGTCAGATAGAGGTCGTCAATAGGATGATCGTACACATTCTGCACATGTACAACTCAAAGCATCCACACACATGGGATGAGAGCCTCCCTTATGTCCAACACAGTTATAACCGAGCTCTCCATAGCTCGATTGGCCACAACCCTTTTCAGGTGGGCTTGGGATTCCAACCACTATGTCCCATTGATGTGGTCATACTATTTGCAATGACTCAAGCAGGTTCGACTCATGTCCATTCCAAAGCAGATAGGGAGAATAGCTTCATTGAGCACATTCAACACACCCACTAATAGGTCCATGAAATATTGGACAAAGCCAATGCTAAGTACAAGCAGCAGCATGATCAGCATTGGGTGCCACACAAGTTTCAGGTGGGCGAAAAAGTTTGGCTACATTTGCAGAAGGAGCACCTCACTGGGCCCCATTGCAAGATTCGCCCACTTTGGGACATACACCATCACCAAGGCTGTGGGGGATAATGCTTTTGAGCTCAGCATTCCCCCATTCCTTGGCCTGCACCCAATGTTCAATGTGTATCGCCTTCGACCATACTTTCCACCATTACTGGACACATCCGACATTGCAAAACAACTCACACCAATAGAATTAAATCCAGACTGCATGGAATAAGCTGAAATTGCTTGGATCATGGACACGCAGATCAAGAACACTCGCCAGTAGAAGATCCAGCTATATCGAGTTGTCAAAGCCAGCCAACTACCAAGGAAAATGGCTCACTAGGAACCAAGTACAACAGAAGTTTCCTCATCTCATGCAGGAACTCAATGCAATGGGGACCATTGCTTCCTAAGGGGGGAGGACTGATCCAGGTGGATATTGGTGGCCAACCGACTACTCCACTTGGACCCCCACCATTATTTCTTTCAGTTTTTTCAGTTTCCTTAATTGTAGCATAGTTTACTATTTTTGTCTTGATAGAAGTCGTATCAATAGTTGTAGTCATCAGAGAGATATTTCCAATGAGGTATCATACGCGTCAAACTAAGATAATATGACCAAGTTACGACCCTGGGAAGTTGGCTTCCCAACTAACCCCAACGGGGCCCATAAACTCTTGGTGTTACATCTCCTCGGGTTAGGGTTTTGGTTGTTTATGGTTTTCTCTTATTGTTGAATAATAAAAAATCCCTTGAGCCTCATTGTAACTCAGTTCAGAGGCATGTAGCCGCCACATCTCTCTTCTTAGAGATAAGTTACCATCGCCCGAGTTAGTCTTATTTCCAGTCTGTTTGTAAGCATATTTCAGTATTTGATATTAATGAAATGAAGTGCTACTTCTACTGCATCTCTGTATTTATGGTTATATCTGTAATCTGTTATGTTCCTCTTTAAATCTGGATCAAAACTTCTCATTAATGCACTCACAAATTTGTCACAATATGCATATAAACAAGAATAGGTGTCACTTGTGTCATTCTCTCATTAGAACCTTATTTTCCATAACCTTAGTTCCTCAAGGATACATACAATACTCTCATTGGTTTCCCAATCATGTTGTCAACCTACTCATGGTTACCTGCCCATAATTGACTACTCTTAGTCACCTAAACATGCTATGACAACAAAATGAAAGCCTTTATGCATGCACATCCATTACTGTATGCACTTAACATACCTTCATGCATCTAGCATATCATTATTTAATATCTATTTGATGGATATGCATCTCTAAAATAATTCATATCTAGCATTTTATTATTCATATTTTATTATTCATATGTTATTATTCATTAGCTTATGACCACTTCTCAAAACATCAAATAAAATTATAAACAAGCAGGAGTTAAGTTGAGAGATTCCCCTTCATAATTTTGATTGCATCATTCAGTCATGAACTTTTGCAATCCTTGTTGGGTTTCTCTATGGAATCTAGTCAACATTTTGCATGTTTATCTTGTTGCATCAACTCAAATCAATCTTTAAGTAACATTTGTATATTCATATATACAACAAAATAATTTCACATAACCACATATGAAAGTAGTAAATAATCACTAGAGAAATTGACCAACTAGTAACCACTTTCACCCAACAAGCAATCATTCTCAAAATAACACAAGGTTACAAATTTTTAATCTCCAAAGATCTAGTGTAGAACCTTTTCTCTTCATTTCATATGTGATAGAGCCCATCTAGTCCAAGTGTTTGAACCTGGAAGCTTTGATGCCACCTGTAAACATACCCCCTTACAACCCATGGTCCACACTAAGGTAGAATGAGGCAACTACTATAATGACCCGATCTCCAATGTTAAATTATGGAAATGGGGTCTCCAAAGTTAACAATGAAAAATCAAAGCTACAACTAGAACATATCAGATGAATATAGATTAATTACAAATATCTCCTAGATCACATGAGATCATGTGTCATGTACCTCTACTAAATTTAACCACACTTGCCAAAACTTGATCTTCATTTATCATACATATTTTTAAGCACTTTGAAAGTAAACCTTTCTTCAAATATTGTTATATGAAAATAATTAAGTGGCATTTCACTTGTATATATGTTGTCAAACATTTTGTATGAGATTAAATCAGAAACATTTCACTTCTTCCAATGGTAACATACTAATTGAAAACATGCCACTTTTCCATTTCTTTGCATGCAAATATGCATAGAGTAGCTACAACAATATTATGATACAATAATACTATTCCATCCACAAAACAACATTTTCTTCAAACAATTACTATACTATTACATTTTTCTCAACAATTACAATACTATTACATTTGCATTTAAGAATTTCTTCAAACACTTGCATGCAAACTAATGTAGTAAACTCCTTACATATAAATAAGAATATATCAACTACAACAATACTATTACACAAAAATACTATCCCCAACCACAAAACAATAAACTCATTGGGGCATTTCATCAAACAATTTGTATGCAATGAATCATTGAACCATTTATGCAATTCATCAAACACTTTGCATGTAAACTAGTATAGCAAATGATTAAGGGAATATCTCCAAAATTATAGCAATCCAAGTTATGGAAATTAAACTAGATGATTAGTGGGAGTCTCTCTCACTATAATGGTTCAATTTTCAACTTTTGGAACTTCATAGATGAAAAGTTATAACCAAAAATACCAACATAATCGTATTTGGTGCATAATTCTAGGAGCATTCAAGAAGCTTGACTTGCACTGGTCATATCTCCTAAAATATAGCGACCCAATATATGAAAAAATTAACACATTATAAGTGGGATTTTCCCTCACCGTGGAAAATTTTCCATCTTCTAAAACTTCCAAAAATAAAAGCTATAACAACAATTCCAATGTGACCTGCTTGATGCCTAATTTTAGGAGCATTCAGGAGGCTCTGCTTCCTTTTCTCATATCTCCTAAAATATTGCGACCCGGTATTTGAATTCTTTACCAAATTATCCATGGGATTGCTACTCAATTTGAAAAAAAAAAAATCTTCCGGGGCCTAACACAAGATAAGTTATGGCATAAATTCCAACATGACCCATTTAAAGATGCATTTAGGAAGCTCATCTTCCTCAGATCATAATTCCTAAGATTTTGTGAACCAATAAATGAAGTTTTAACCCCATTATCAGTGGTATTTCCCCTCAATGTGGATAAATTTTAAAATTTTGAAACTCCAAAGAAGAAAATCTATAACAGAAATAAAATCAATTGTACTCATTGATCCTTGCATACAGAATATAGTTACATAAGGCCATGCATCCCATACTGCAACAAAGAAGATTGTATGCTAGCTACTGTATGGACTGAATCATTTCTACCACATGTTGTTCGAACACCTTTTACATAGTACCAAAACATTTTTAATTCATAAACTAAATAAATCATGAACCATGCCATCAATGAACATCATTTCATACTAGTAATGAAATAGGCACATATAGATGTACACATGTATAAAAAATTTCATTTTTTTCTAGAATGTGAGAGATACTTATCTCAAAAACTAGTGGGACACTGAGTCTAGGACTATGGATCTCCACTCAACCATATACAACTACAACCAAGTCTCACTTTTAGTTGTCATGCCTGAGTTGGATTCCAGAGGTTGAGGGATCTTTGGCTCAAAACATAAACACAACCATCAACTAGACTAGGGACTCTAGAGAACCATCCATCTCCACCCACCAACTGAATTGAAAAATCAACACCATGTATAGGGATTCTAGAGGCCAATGGTCTCCACCCATTCAAAGCACAGACACCGTGGTTCCACCTAAAAATCAAGAATTCCAGAACTCACAATAAAATCAAAAGACAACAAGGAAACATTCAGAAATCCTCCAGGAGTTTTCCATAACCGATTCCTCCACCCCAACCCATTGGGAATTTCCTGAGAAACAACATTTCCAACCTCCATGAAAACAACGACTCAAAAGGTAAATAGTTCCACACATGGGATCTCTTCCTGCTTCCTGGCCAACTGAAAGAACTCCTTCCTCTTTGTTGTTCCATCTCTCTTGGAATTCAAATTTTCTCTTGGAAAAATCCCCTCCAATATTTCTCAAATGCCTTTTCATTATTATTTTTTTGTATCTCTTCATATTCCTCTTGTGCGTCTCCTTATATTCTTGATTAGATTTTATACATAGTAATATTATTTTCTACAAATAATCACCCCATCCCTCTAGAATATGTGTCCCATTACTCAACCCATTTTATTTTATCATAATGTTTACATTGCATATATAAATGTAAATACTTGGGGTTGTCAAATGCGTGAATTACAACAAGGAATTATTTTTCAGTAACTGTATAATTTGACTCGGCTAGGGATATATTTTTACTGGTGTGATAGATGGAATATGGATTTTTTTCTTTATTCCGTCCCAGTACAACCCCAATAGCGGTTTTTGAAGCGTCAATGTGGATGTGAAAGGGTAGATACCAATTAGGACCTCACAAAATGGGAGCAGTGGAAAATTTCTGTTTGAGTGTATCGAAAGGTCGCTAACATTGACCATTCCAAGAAAATTTTGCAGCCTTTGTTAAAATATGGAAAATGGGACAGGTTATCTTTGTGAAATTTTATATGAACCTCTGATAATATCCCACATCACCCAAAAAATTCCGGACATCCCTTTGTGTGGTAGGGGTAGCTAGCTTAAGAATGACTTCTATTTTGGCAGGGGCCACTCTAATCCCTTCACAAGAGACATGGTACTAACACGATCCCTTGATTAAGGAAAATCTGGCACTTTATATCACTAAGAGAAACATTTGTCTCTTGACAAAGGATCAATACTTTCTCCAAGTTATTCAAGGCTTCTTCGAATGTGTCTCCATAGACAATGAAATCATCAATATAGATCTTGACATAGTTCTAGATTAGGTAAGAAAATATATCGAGAACAACTCGTTCGAAGGTTGTTGGAGCATTACATAAACCAAATGGGTGCACTTGGTACGCATATGTTCCCCATGGACAAGTAAAAGTAGTCTTTTCCTAGTATTCGGGGGCTAACTGAATTTTATTATATCCACTAAATCCATCGAGTAAAGAGAAAATTGTATTTCCAACCAGGGTATCCAAGTCTTGGTTGATAAAGGGTAATGGAAGATAATCCTTCAAAATATCCTTATTCAATTCTCAATAATTGACACATACTCGTCATTTCCCATTCTTCTTGGGGACAATAACTAAAAGAGAAACCCACTTGTTGTTAGGAATAGGATAAATAAAGTTAGCATTTAACAATTTATGTAACTCTTCTTTCACAATGTATTTCAAAGTTGGGTCCATCATTCTCTGTGGTTGCCTGACTGGTTAGGCATCCTCCGTCATATATACATGACGAGTGAAAAAATTAGGGGGAATACCTTTCATGTCAGTTCAGTCCCAAGAAAAAACACTACTATTCCTTTGGAGTATTTCTACCAGTTGCTTTTGTTGGGAGGGCTCTAAGTGGGCATTGATATTAAGAGGCTTTCAAGGATAGATTTTGATAGCCTTAGTTTGGTGTCCAATATTAGTACTTGGTGAGGCTAACGTATCCAATTGTTATACCAAAAGCAAGCATGTCTCTTGAAAACATTTCCCTAAGATTTGATCATACGGCGAGAGATGGTTGACATGAGGGTTAGTTAAAATGGTACAGATTAAGTCATCTTCAGTATCTTCTTTGAAAGTAACTTATTGCTCAAGGTTGAAGAGAGGTTTGGTGGATTCTTCATCACTATCCTCAAACTATAAACGGTTCTCAAATTCCACTGAAGGTTTGGCAGGTGGATTCAGTGTAAGCCTTTTTGTGAAGTTCCCATGAGAAATAGTCATGTTCCTAGACCTACAACTGATGTAGGCATTTGTTGTGGCCAACTAGGGTCTCCCTAGGATCAATGGGTAGCCACCAAGATTAGCTTTAGGCTGGAGAATTATGAAACTAGCTAGATACTCCCATGATTCTATGGAAACAATTATATCTTCCACCACTCCTTTTGGCTTGATAGTAGATCAATCATCTAGTTGGGGAACGATGGGAGTTGGCCTTATGCCTGATAAGCCAAGACTTTCCATAGTCTCTTTAGTCATCAAATTGATGGCTACCCCTAGGTCAATTAGAGTGTTTTCTATAGGGAGATTGTTAATATTAACCGTCACAATAGTTCTCCTAGGATTTCCATATTATGTTGTAAGAAAAATCCTTGACATTAGGTCGGATAATTTCCCTATGACCTGAACTCAAGGAAAATTTTAAGGATGGAAAATTTTCTTGAAGTTTAAAAACATTGGTGAATCTCAAAAATCCCTAATATGAAAACTATAAAATGTTTATTGATATATTTGTAAAATTATTCAAATTATAATGATTTTATATATAGTCTCTATATAATGTTGGCGATTTTTAAGGTAAAATAATTTTTAATTCTAAAATTTGGGCGAATCATCTTTTATAAAAATTGGAAATTGACAAATCTTTTTTGTGGAAAAATCATGGAAAATTAGCCCACTGGGTGAACATTAGCCCCTAAAATTTTCCATGCCTGAACTGTCTCAATGTCCTTCTTTTTCCTCCCTGGCCTTTTCAAACATAGTTTCCAAAATTCTTTTTCATATATAGGAACATTTGTAATGGTTTGGAATAATGGGATTTTCACGCATAGATTCTTTAGCTCTCCTAGAAAATCGAACTCAAGTTGTACAAGGGGTTTTCCCAAACTCAACATCTCTGGGTAAGGAGAAGGTTCTTTTTCAAGAGTTTGATTAACTATCATATCTTGAGTTTTAGAGGGAAGAAGTCCTGGTCTTGGGGAAGTACATTCATCATATTTTTCATGAATGATAGGAGAAGTATGATTTTGGAGTACCTTCCCAAAACATAGATGAATATCCTCATAGTTCATTACTGAAAAATCGTAAGTTGGAAAGAAAGGTAGCTCGATGTTGTAGGTGGGTTGAGCTACTTTGTTGTTTGTATTAGGAATCGGCTGGGTTGGAAACTGGGGTCTTTATTGAGTTTGATATTGAGTAGGTTGATTTGAAGGTAGTTGAATTCGCTACAGATAATTTTGAGGTGGTGCTTGTGGTGTCATATTCCCATAAGAAGAAGGTCCTCTCCAGCCTAGGACCCACCCTTGATTTTTCATTTGTGGGGGCCACTGAGGCCAAGGCATAGGAGGGTACCAACCAAAGGTTGGAGGAGGATATAGAGATGGATCTGAGGATGTGTTTCTAGATGATCGAGTGGGGAAGGGTTTATTTTGGGCCACGAAACATATTTTTTCATTCTCTTCATTGGTTTCTTGGAACATGGCCTTGAGCCTAGGTAAAGGGAATTCTTGAGTTGAATGTTTTTTCTCACAGATGTTGCATGTCTCAATATTATTCATTGGGCACTCCCTAAGAGGGTGCTTTTTACGACATTTGGAGAAAAATATAGATAAGGATAAATCAACCTCCTCCTTCTTCTTGGATTGAAAGTTATCTACTTGAGAGTTTAGGGTACTAAGGATATCAATTTTAAAGTGTTATGAACCAGGTCACAAAAAAATAGAAAAAATAGATCAGTGACCTCAAAATCAGCCTCTTCGAGGGGGCAACCTCCTTTACATTACACAAATGAAAAATTCTTGGATGATACAAATGAATAGACCTCCTTTCTATATATAGGAGTCTAAGGGGTCACAATATAATCAAAGTCGACATAACAATAATAATATAAAGGCACAACAATAACAATAGTGGGCTTCTATGGGGCACACTAATAACAATATGGGGACAATAGGGGCACAATAATAACAACAAGGGCTACAATGGCAATAGTAATGGGGGAATCACTAGTATTATAGGGACCTAACATGCCACTCTCCTTCAAAAAAGTGTTGTCCTCAACGCTTAAGTAGTTCTGGATGCTTCTATATAAAATTCTCATCCTCCCATGTGGAGTCTTTAGCGGGTAAGTTCTTCCACTTGATGACATACTCCGAAATTGATCTATTTCGTAACTGTTAATTTCTTGTTTCTGTGACTGCTTCAAGTTCAAATATTAATTTTCCTTCCTCGTCAAGTTCTGGAAATATTGTTTGAACTGGGAGCTTGTCACCTATAACCTTATTTAAACATGAAACATGGAAAACTAGATGCACTCGGGAAGTTGCAGGAAGCTCCAATTTGTATGCCATAGTACCATTCTTTTGCAACACCTTGTATGGACCATAATAATTTGGTGATAATTTATTATCCTTCTTAGCTTTCTTGAGGGACATTTGTTTATATGGTTGTAGTTGTAGGAATACCGAGTCACCTACATCAAAACTTCTTTTATTAAGATGTTGATCTTCCTGTTGTTTCATTCTATTCTGCGCCAAAGTGAGGTTATCCTTTAAGAGTTGGAGAAATTTGTGTTGATGCTCGATGTGATATTCCACTACTTGAACCTTAGAATTTTCTCTTAAGTATGATGTGATGGATGGTGGATGATATCCATAAAGTGCCATAAATGGGGTCATTTTTGCTGTAATATGGAAGGAAGTGTTATACCACCATTCAGCCAGAGGAAACTGTTTGACCCATTGTGTATGTTTATCAAAGACAAAGCAACGAAGATATCCTTCCAAACATTTGTTTACTATCTCTATTTTCCCATCAGATTGAGGATGATAAGATGAGCTATGAGCTAACTGAGTACCGAGACAAGAAAATAATTCTATACAAAAATCTCCAGTGAAAATGGGATCTCTGGTGCTTACAATAATCTTTGGGTTTCCATGTAGCTTTTGAATTGTTTCCATAAATGCAGTAGAAACTATACTGGCTTTAAATGGATGATATAATGCACAAAAGTGTGCATACTTGGTAAGTCTATCAACTACCACCATGATAACACTCTTTCCTTTAGAGTTGGGTAAACCTGTGATAAAATCCATTGAAACCTCCTCCCAACGTTGGCTTGGAATGGATAAAGGTTGTAATAGACCTGGGGCCTTAATTGTTTCAACTTTATTTTGTTGTCAAACCAAACATTTCGCCACAAAGTTTTGAATATCCAATTTAAGGCCATCCCAAAAAAATTCCTTCTTAACCCTGTGGTAAGATTTTATAAATCCTGAGTGCCCTCGTAAGGGAGAAGTGTGCAATTCCATAAGAATTTTTTGTTTGAGTTGGGAATTCTTACATAGGTATAAGCAATATTTGTACCATAACGAATCATTTTTCCAGCTAAATGTATCATATGTACTCGGATCTTGTTGTAACTTTTGAATGAGTGCCCACACTTCTTCATCATTCTTACATTCATCCCTTGCTTCATTTATCCAATCTAGTTGGATAATAGAAATGGCGCAAAGCAATTCTTCCACATCCTCATCCTTACTTGAGAGTGCATCTACCACAACATTTTTCTTCCCTTTTTTGTAGATGATTTCAAAGTCATAACCCAACATCTTTGTGACCAATTTTTTCTACTCTTTTGAAGATAATCTTTGTTCTAAAAAGTATTTAAGACTATCATGATCCATTTTTACCTTGAAGTGTCTTCCCATTAGGTATGGTCGCAATTTCTTAAGTGCATGTAGTATTGCCAACATTTCCTTCTCATAAATAGCTTTGTGTAAATACTTTCCTTTGATTGGATGACTTTTGAAAGCAATGGGTCTTTCTTCTTGCATTAAAATAGCACCAATTCCATTTCCTGAGGCATCACATTCCACAATAAAGGTTTTTGTGAAGTCTAGCGTAGCTAAGACCGGTGCTTGGCACATTGACTCTTTAAGATGTTCAAAGGCCTTTGTTGCTTCTAGAGTCCATGAAAATGCATCTTTCTTCAATAATGTTGTTAGAGGTGTTGTTATTCTCCCATAATTCTTAACAAACTTGCAATAATACCTTGTCAACCCGAGAAATCCTCGCAGATGCTTTATGGATGTGGGGATTTTCCCTTCCTTAATGGCTTTAATTTTGCTAGGGTCTACCTTAACACCTTCATGAGATACAATATGACCCAGATATTCCACCTCTTGTACTCCAAAGAAACATTTGGATCTTTTTGCATATAATTGTTTCTCCTCCAATAGTTTAAGCATCCTGTCAACATGTTGAATATGATCCTTCCAAGAATTGTTGTAGATTAGTATATCATCAAAAAATACTAACACAAATTTTCTAAGGAAGGGTTTGAAAATGGAATTCATCAAACCTTGAAATGTAGAAGGTGCATTGGTAAGGCCAAAAGGCATGACCAAAAATTCAGAATGACCCCCATGAGTTCTAAATATTGTTTCCAGAATGTATTTAGTCTTCATTCTGATTTGTTGATATCCTAAACGAAGATCCAACTTGTTGAAGTAAATTGATCCACGAAATTCATCCAATAATTCATCCATGATAGGAATGGGAAATTTATCTTTAATAGTGAGCTTGTTGAGCTCCCTATAATCCAAACACATGCGCCATGATCCATCCTTCTTGTGCACCAATACTACTAGAGTAGAAAAAGAACTTTGACTAGGTTGAATTATACCAGCCTCTAGCATTTCTGCAACCATACGTTCAATTTCACTCTTTTGGGCATAGGGATATCTGTAAGGCCTGATGTTTTGAGGAACACTTCCTCGAATCAAATGAATAGCATGGTCATGATAACAAATAGGTGGGAGGCCTTTGGGAGTCTCGAATACCTTGGAATGATTGTCCAAGGTTGTTTGGAGATCTGGAGAAATAGATGACTTCGATGTGGGAACCTCTAGCGAATATAATTGTGCAATTACGCCTCGTTGTTCTTTCTTAGAAGCTTTTTCATTTTGTTAGAGATGATTAACTTTCCTGGTTTCCCTGTGATACCCCTTAATTCAACTTCCTTTCCTTCCAAACAAAATTTCATGAAAATTAAAATCTATTGTACCCAAGGATTGTAGCCCTTGGACTCATAATACAACATCAACACCACCATTGGAATGGAAAGAATTGGGATATTCAATACATATTCTCCCATGGATAGCTTGATATTATGGCACTTTCCATAGCAATTTATGTTTCCTCCACTTGCAACCATCACTTGACACTCTGGTGCTATATATAGGAAGTAATTCAATTCCTTGGCTATCTTACAATGAATAAAATTATGGGTACTTCCCGAATCAATCAACACTATTACCTTTTTCTTCTTGATATGTCCTTCTATCTTGATAGTTTGAGGAATTTTTGTATTCAAGTTTCTGTGATCCATAATGAATTAAGCAAAGTATTTCGGTAGAAATCACATAAGAGAATTTTTTGGCCGATGTGTTTCGAACCAACAAGTGTGGTTCATCATTAGGACCAGAGGAAGAGGTAGACCATGGCAAAGGCTTAAATAGAGAGCAATGTAGAGACACAATTTCAAGTAACGGCTATATTTGAACAATAATATTCAAATTATAATATTAATTTATTAATATATTAAAAATAAATATTATTAAGTAACGACTATATTAAACAGCTAGTTTTGAAAAATAATATTTAAATTAATTTTATTAAAACCAAATATTACTAGTTTTTGAAAAATAATATTTAAATTGTGATATTAGTTTATTAATTTATTAAAAAAATATTAATAAGTAACTACTATATTAAACGACTAGCTTTTGAGAAATTAATATTTAAATTAATTTTTTAAAAAAATCAAGGTCAAACTTTGAAGGAGGGGAGTCAAAAATTATAAAAACAAGTGAGGACCCTAATCGAGACAAGATCATTTGATAAATAAAATAATTAATGGAAATAAAATAATTAATGGAAAAATAAAAAATATATATACACAAGTCAAAAGAAATATATATATATATAAATAAATAAAAATAGAAAAACACACACACACATATGTATCCAAAGAAATATAATCAATAAATAAAATGGGGTCAACAATAAAATAAATATATATATATATATAAATAGAAATATAAATAAATAAATATAAATATATATATATATATATATATATATATATATATATATATATATATATATATATATATATATATATATATATATATATATATATATATCCAAAGAAAAATAATCAATAAATAAAATGGGGTCAACAATAAAATATGGGGTTCAAGCCCACTAAACGAATAACAAAAATACATAAAAAAAACACGAAGGAAAAATAAACTCTAATGAAGAATAAATCAATAACAAATACTATAAAAAGGATGCCAATACCTACATAGATAAACAAACAAACAAAAATAAATCCCAAAAAGAAACCTAAAAAACTAGGAGGACAGGACAGGGACCCAACTTCTACTAATATTCCAACCATCATCTCTATTCAAATTATTGGGTATTTTTTCAATTTCTAGGGCCTCTCTCAATTTACGATGATGGAAATTACTAACCCTAGCAACGACTTGGGCCTCCTCAATGTTGATGTGATGCTTAGATTTATCTGCATGCTCTGTCAATGCCTTACAAGATATGGTCAGATTCATTTCTTCTTTCTCTAGGGTTTGTTCCTGGTGCATATCCTCTTCTTTTAATGTTTCTTGTTCCTTTTCTTCCTCCTCTTAACAATCTATGTAAAATAATTTCTTCTCAGCACACTTATGACCTTTAGTGTATTTACTATCACAACTGTAACAAAGCCTTTTTTCTCTTTTTTCTTCCAACTGTTGTGGTGTCAACCTTGTAAGTTGTGGAAGGCTAAGGGCAACAACACTTCCATCTTTATAGTTGTGAGTGGTAGGCTTCCTTGTTGCTATAATTTTTCTTTACATTTTTCTTGCCAACCTGAATGCCTTCTCCAATGAATCAGGTTCTTAAAGGCAAACCTCATGTTGGATGTTATCCTTTAAAGTCCCTATGAACACATCAATCCTATGCTCCTCTGGAATATCTTTTACCCTTATATTAAATTTTTGGAAATCCTCAATTTTCTCCATCATTGAACCCTTTTGTTTGAGATTTATCAATTGGCTAAAAAAGGTGTTAATTTTTGTATCCTCATAATGTGTTATCATTTCTTCCGTAAAAATTTTCCAAGTGAAAATTTGTTTATGAGGGAAAAGCCATTGATACCATACAAACTTATTTGGTTCCAAATATAAAGTTTCAATGCATACCTTTTGTGCATTTTGCACATTATGGAGATCGAAATATTGCTCCATCTGTAGTATACATGTTATGGGATCCTTGCCATCAAACTTACTCATATCGATCTTTGGAACATGGTGGGGCTTCAATCCAATGTTAGATTCTATGAAATCATGATTAACATTTATTTTGTTCTCATCATGAGTTTCCTTTTCTACCTTTTCACTATTAGTAAACATTTCCTGTAGCAACTTTCTCAAATCTATCTTCAAATCTTCCATTTTTCCTTCCATCTTAGCTTCCACGCATTTCTTTAAATCATCCATCTTAGCTTTTGTTACTTTTTGTGAGAGTGAATTTTGTTGCACTTGGTCTTGTAATTTTGATATATCATGTTGAATTTATTCCCCTTCTTCATGGTTCATGCTAGAAATTTCAAGTTGCTTACTAGGTGTTTCCATTTTCTTTCTTCGAGGAATCAATTAATGATAATTATGCTTCACTATTCCCTTTGAATTCCTTCAAACTAAATTTTCAAATGAAACTTATGCAAAATTTAAAAAAAAAAAAACTACACACCTTTTTTCACTTTGTAGGAGATCGATATTTAATCTAATGTATCTATGAAATTTAGGATCTCCAAGATTTTAAATTGTGAACTGTGGTAGCCCTCTAATTCCTCTTTCCAATGCCACTAGTCTGATCGAAATTAGATTCTCCAAGAAAAAGTTATTCCCAATCTCCCAAGATGGCCCGATTATACACTTTTTTAGTAGAGCGTACTTGTACGAATCTGCAAGTGTCACTGTTTCAATTTTTGGACTTGAAAATAATACACATAAAAATAAAATCTATCCTATTTGTGTAACTTCTTACAAAATTTCAATCTGATACTGAGATAGAACGTTATGAGGATTTTCCCAAGGTCACCTGTTTGGGATGTAATTCGGGAGCTTTCCAAAACCATAACTTCCTTAGATCATATCTCTTAAAATATAGCAAGAAAACATCTAAAATTTGGACCTGAGGATCATCGAGATTTCGACTCAAATGGGTTTGGTTTTTAGCTTCTGAAACATCGCAGAAAAAAGTTATAACGAACATTCCACGATGACCTGTTTGGAGTAGCGGAAGCCTAGAATCCAAAGTTGTGATACCAAATGTTATGAACCAGCTCACAAAAAGATAGATCAACGACTTCAAAATCATCCTCTTTGAGGGGGAAACCTCATTTACATTACACAAATGAACAATTCTTGGATGATAGAAATTACTAAACCTCCTCTCTATATATTGGAGTCTAAGGGGTCACAATATAATCAAAGCTGACATAACAATAACAATATAAGGGCACAACAATAACAATAGTGGGCTTCTATGGGGCACAGTAATAACAATATGGGGACAATAGAGGTACAATAATAACAATAAGAGCTATAATGAAAATAGTAGTGGGTAAATCACTAGTATTATAGGGACCTAACATAAAGATTTCTAATAGATTCTCTAGCTCGACTTTAGTTACCCCAATTCCACTAGATATATTAATCTTGGAAATCAAATCCATGAGAATTTTGATTATATTTTGAACTTTCTCTGGAATATCATGTACACAATTCACATATCTTGTCATAAGACAGCTGAGAAACATCACCTACACCCATGAGATTTAAGGTTTTGAGGCAGTCTTCCCTTATTCCTTTGAGAAAAAGGATACGCAAGGTTTCAAGATCTAGGGAATTTTGATTCATCCTTTGTAGGGTATATTGCAATTGTTCTACATAATCTTCCAAACTCTCATTGTCCTTGGGACATCCTAAATATCTCCTCCTTAATATCCCAAACCTTACAATAGTCTTGATATTTTTTCAAAAAGTTATTCTTCATTTCATCCCAGGTTCGAATGGAGTTTCCCCCAAGTCCAATAAACCAAAGGAGAGCTGCATAATTCAATGTTGCAATAAATAATTTTATTTTTTTGCTTCCTTTGAATCGTCATAACTATGACAAAGAATGTCAAACTCAAAAAGAAATGTATCAAGGTCTTCCTTACAAAGGCCATGGAAATTCAAGGTGACAAAGAGAGGAATATTATTCATTTGAACTATCACATTGGGATCTTGGATATGAAACAAAAAAGTGACAGGGCCTTGTTTCCTTGGTCCATTCACTTCTTTGTCTCCCATCTTGTCCTCTCTTGTAGTTTTAGGGGTTTGAATTTTATTGGATCTTGAAGAGATTTTTGGCTCCTCATTAAATGTGATTCCTTCCCCTATTAGTACTTCACCTTTTGGTGGTTTCCATAATTCACTATTTTGAACAAAAGTGAACTTCACTCGGTTCCCTCCTCGTTTTCCAGAATGTTAGTAGACGTGTCTCCTATTGCACCATGTATTGGGGTTTTTATAAACTTTTTATTTTCCTACATATGATGTTATATCTATGGCTAACATGTTTTAAATGTAGGACATGCATGATATAGGTTACTGAAAGGTTCAACTAATTATCTACCTTTGGTTGCTTCTACTCCTAATGCCATCTCTATTTGATAGGAACTTCTAATACTTTTGAGTGACTCCCCGACAATAACGCCAAAAATGACATCGTGAACACTCATTTATTTATTTGCAATAATCAGGAGCATTCACATAATCATTTAATTGTCAACCTAGGGCGTGTTAGACTTATGAGGCCTTTATGCTATATGCACAAGTATCAAAGTACCTACCAATTTTATATGCTTATGCAAGAAAACCTATAGGTGATGGAAAATCATGGAAAGTGGGGTCCAACTACTAAATTGGTTTAATTATGGTTTTCTTAAGTGTTGGAATCCGAGTCAACACTTAATCTCAACATTACTATCCCAATTAGAAGCATAATTCCTATCAGCGTCTTAGTTTGCATTGATATCTATAGTTCTACTGATTTTGAAATAGTCATTGTTGATCATGCAACAATTGTGGAATCAAATCTACACACACTAGAATCAAAACTTGGCCTGCGAGAATACATAAATAGAAAAAACATAAATCACAATTGAAAGTAACACACTCTACAAATTAATTCGGTCGATCCTAATCCAAGAAAATATTAAATGAACACACACAATCTGCAAGACATAAACATACACAATGTATTGCAGGAAAATGTAACTCAAGACCTTACCTCGAGCAGACCCAACTCAGGGCTCAACCTGCACCTAATAACTTGAATTAATGAAAGCAAGCTCAATAGTTCGAGTAACACATCCATGGGAAATTATATTAATTAACAAAAATTGACATAGTTTAGCATATTGTGTTCTGAGTTCACACATACATATTTATAATAAATAAGGGAATATATATTCCAACAAACAATATAAATTTGGAGCCTTCATTATCCAAAATATTTTCCTCAATTCTAAATAAAACCGAATACAATGGTATTGATTTATGAAAATATCCAAGTTTTTCCTCATCGATGCAACGATTGTTTTGCGTCGAGGAATCTGGATCATTCTTCAATTGTCAATGCTTTGGTTTATGAGACATAAATTTCCCTTTTCAGTCTTGGAGAGGATCCAGGAAGCAAGCACACGTCTAATTTATCTATGAGCAACGGATGAAGGATAATATATGAATAGGAAGTCCAAAAATCTTGAAATATGTTCTTCCACTTGCTCCACTTTTATAGAATTCCATCAAACTTCCAATATGCCACTTGTTTCCTAGCAGGTTGTTTGTTTCTACATCAAATTATTTTATCTACGTGCTTTTGACATGTTTAAATTAGTGCCTCATGTTTATTTAAAACATATAACTAAGATATCAAAGTTACTCTTAACTACTCCTTAGCTCTAATTTCAAACTTGAATAAGAAATCTAATTAATACATTTCATACCTTAGCTACATGTGCTAAACATTATGATTTTGAAGGAATGTTTAAAGGAGAAGAGGGATAATTGTCAAAATGGGGTGGATGATTTTGTAGCAAAAAGGTCCAATTTCGTAGTTCATCACTTATCATATATCACACACAAGATTGAGATTTCCTTTGGGAATGGAATACTAACCAAGAGGAATTTGGGTTGAAATTGGCTTGTTTGTCTCCAACCAGATACTTCCTCTTCCAAGGAATCATGAACACTAAATCCTCATTACTTGTTATAACATATCCTCGATCCCTCTACAATTGACTCATCCTATGAAAGGTATGAGATCATGGCTTTTGGTGGATTCCTTTGTAAAACCCAAGACTCAACTTGTCTCCTCTATGTCATCTCTCATATAAAAATATCGTTGAAACCATAACTAAGTTTTAAAGTATTGAATTTTTTGGACACATAATCCTTTGATATTTTTCTATCGTTGTAAATAATTTGTACATAATAAGTAGGTAAATGAAGTGACAAGCCATGAGAAATACCAATATTCCCTCATAGAAGGTGAAACAGATAGACAATATTTGTATATATTCATCTTAGAGTAATAAAAATTACACATAAGAAAACCTAACCCTCATCCTTCCATGTTATCAAAGCTAGTTAATCTTAACTCCATTATTATTCCCCATCAGACATATCTCTCTATTTTTATGTCGTTCTCTATTCACCAAACCTATATCCATACATTCTTATTCTTTATTTCATACTAGTTATTTATTGAAATCTCTACTTCTCCATCTTAGAAAGGTGTATGAGATTCTTGTAGCTCTTCCCTCTACATTCTATGTTGGTTTACCCTCATCTATGCATCTAGGTTTTTTTGAACTAGGCTCTATCCTTGACTATTTGAGTCTAAGAGTCATAAATACATCGTTATCTCATATCCTTTATGTTGAGCCTCAAACATACCATCAAAAATCTCCATTGTAAAAAAAGAAGAGAAAAAAACAATCCTCGTGGTATAAACCCTCATCTTGCATACTTTCTCTTTTTTCTTGTCTACTCTCTTTTGCATGTGGTTATCGAATGTGTCAACCCTAAAATCTCCCACTTTTATTGGATCCACGAGACCCATCAAAAAACAATAAATATTTAATATTGCAAACACTTGTAACAACCAAAATGCACCATGCAGTGCAACATTCAAGTTCACTCATGAGATAACGAATCTATTCTTAAATGACATGATTTAAAGATATGATTGTCAACCAAGTAAATAATATTAAACACACCACAAAATAGAAATATTTTGATTAAGTTGAGCAAGAATAAATTCACGAACACAAGTATTCCAATACCTCACCATCATATTCGCTATAGGATAGATGATCAGAAGTTTGTTTGTGGTGTTCCTACAATTTTCAATCAAGGGAACCTTTTTATTTCCTTTTTTGAGTGGAATATATGCATTGGAAACATGATATGTTTGTATATGGAGTGTAGATTGATCTCAAGTCCAATTAATGGAATTAATTTTGTAATATTTTTGGTGTTTGATTGATCCCAAAATCAAGTTCTAGCTCCTAGTCTCTCAATGGAAGTTTTGATCAACTCAAATATTTGAAAATGCATTCTCTCATCTCCAATGTCTACATAGTGCTGACCAGAAAAGAGAACTATTGAGAGAGGTCTAGAAATATCAAACCACTCATTTTCAATGAGTTGTGGGATGGCATCTATGAAGGAGAAATAGTCACTAGCAAAGGAGTGAAGGAAAGTGGACCTAAGAAGCCCACATCAGATAAGGACATGGCCATATAGAATAACAAAGACAATAAATCTTATGCATTGGTTGTTGCATCAATAAGTGAAGATGTGAGTTGTCATATTGTCTCCATTACATATTCTTACAGCGCTTTAAAGAAGTTAAAGGACTTATATGACTCACACTTAAAAGTAGAACTAGTACAATTATTGCTCAAGATCTTCAACATAGAGTTAAAAGATGATCATCCCATGGCCTTAACTTCTAAAATCAAAACCATCGTGCATGACATAAATGTCATTGAAGTGAAGATAAATATTCATCTAGCAACCTTCATCAAGGCCCTCTACCCTACATAATATCACTATCTTAAATCCCTACAAGCTATTAACCAACTGAATTCTAATATATTTGACTCACTGATAGAAAAAGTTGTATAATGTGAGAAATCCTTTGGAAACATGAAGATTTTTTTTATCTCACTAGAGAGACCATGTGCTTTTCTCAAAAAGGGAAGAATCAATCACATTATTTTTCTAGAAGAAGTGGTAGTAAAAGAGGAAATAGAAGAAAGAATTCCAGAGGCAGGGGGTAGACATAATCAAGGAGAAAGACCTTATATTCAATGTATTCGTTGTGGTTGAAATATATATGATGCATCAACATGCAAAGTCCCTTGGGAGAAGGTTAAAGAAAAACAAGAATAGAAAGAAGATAGAGGTAAAACACCAGATATAGTGAAAGATAAAGCACTTGAATATGCTAATTAAATTGTTTCCCAATACAATATTGGACTAACTAAAGATTTGTTTCATGCTTCATTTGCTTCTTGAAAAGATGCATGCCTGCTTGACATAGGTGAAACATGCCATATGAACTTCTACAGAGAATTATTTGAATACTTCAGTAATATTATAGATGTCATAGTGTATTTGTAGATTAATAAAGTCTCAAAATTTAGAGACTTGGAACCTGTTGAAGCCTCGAAAATCAGGTCTACAACAAGGGGGATACCCGCCTGGTCTGGACCTTGGCTGGCAGCTCCTTATCCGTTTGGTATAGCAGGTCCAACTAGGGATATGGGACCAGTTTCTGAATCTATGAGTGTGTGTGTGTAGAGTTTGATGTTCCTAATCTAGCAGTTCCTAATCTAAGATATTCTAATTGTAATTGTAATCTAATGCTATGCTATTGTAATCTAATAAGCAGCAACATCTAAGTCTATACTAACCCGGGATGTAATTCTTCTATTATGCGATCTAAAAAGATTTCAAATAACAACTGGTAATAAAGATCATTCAGCTATTATAAGAAAGGAAATTAATAAGGATGAACCACTTCGCATAAAAAGTTAGACGAAACAGTTGTGAAAAACATATCGCATAATGAGCTATTCATACATTAAGCATAAATAAATAGCTATCACCGTACAAAAGTGCCAAATGATAACTCAGGCATTCATGCAATAATACATAAACAACTAAAAATTGTATATCACTTTAACATATAAGCAGAAATGGTCAAGAGATAAAAGTACCATTTATGACTAGTCCTACTCATAAGCTTCAAGCGACAATGATTTATCTCTCCTTGCTCTAACATCCACTAAGAGTACAGAAGTTCAACATCAGTAGCAGACATCAAATGCAAATATCAACAAATATTGATCCATTCATTCACCAAAACCTCCTCTGAGGGTGCAAAAGTGCATGTTCTGAGGACACGTTTTTGATAAATTTCTGGACCCTTCTCGAAATGCATGAGAAGGGTTTAAATACTACTAACTAAATAACTTAATTACAAAGATTCAGGATACGGTTTAAATGACAGCCCTTTTTCTAAGCAAAAATAAAACAAAACTATTTCTAAAAATTAAATCTAATATCTAACTATTTCTGCATTTTCTCCTTAATGTTGCAAGCATTCAGTATTTGCGTGGGTAGAGTTGGCTGACTGTCTTCCGCTTTTAGTTGAGCTAAGCAAATAGAATTGGTAAGAGCTGGCACCACCTTCTCAGCAAATTCGATGATATACTCGAGAGTCATCCTCTGACTATGTGGATTTACTGCGTATGCCCAGTAATAATCTCAGTTCACTTGATTAACCCTTTGGATTGCTTCTGCCTTTTCTTTAGCTTTCTATTTCCAGTTTGTTTTTTACCATTGCTTCCTTGCACTTCTTGGGCTTACAGGTGACTGAGCCGTTAGAGGCTTTCCTTCTCGAACAATTTTCTCAGCGATGCGCGATTTAGCGCTAATCGCGCATCGGAAACTGCCTCCATTCTTTGATCCGGGCTTCTCTAATGCGTTTTTCTCCTTTTGCACCTCTTCATCTTTATCGGGTATAAAGCTTCAAAATTTGTAAAAATAATTTCCTTGTGAGCTCTTGACCCTGAGCATTAAACTGCCTGTTGATATCAGCATCCTTCAGTGCTCATTTAACCATGGTTGTATATGAAAGATCTGTAATGGATGGCTCAGCAGCATTCTGTGAATCTGCGGCTCTGTTGCATGTGGTATCTGTTTATGAGAGTGTCTTTTCTCTGTCTTTGAACATTGGAGCTTTACCCTTTTTCCTCATAGCTTCCTGCACATTGCTTTGTGTAACTCTTGTTTTTCGTTCCTGCAGTTCACAAGTTAGGAGGGAGTAATGATAAGAAATAATGACAGGAAAGTTTTAAATGTTACGGATATGCAAAAACACGCCACCTGACATGAACTGGCTCTTCGAACAACACAAAACCATATTTTATTAACAACTGGCATATAATACATTAATCATCATTAAAGCGCATAACCAAAAAACTTTTTCTTGAATATTGAGCCAGGAAAATCTGTGATGGAATGTTTCTGCGATCTGCATCGCAGTATCACATATCGTTGTATCGCATTACCACAATTTCATCGTGTTATGCTATCGCAAGATTGCTTGATCGCTCTATCGCAAGATCGCAGATCGCAGTATCACAAGATCGCAGATCGCTTAATCGTTAAATCGTTATGTTTCTTCCATGCAATTTTGCGAGATGCGATATGCGATATCGCATATCGGTTTTTTCACATATCGGTGTTTTCTTAAGGTTTTCTAACATGAGCTTTTCTTAATGCATGCGATGCGATGGAGTTCACATCGCGATCTCGCATTTCATCATTTTGACTCATAAGGAAATACCCTATCATTCTTTGCGCGATGCGATGTTTCTTAAGGAGTAACATGTATGAGTTGATTTTTTGAATTTTTTGACTAAGGGTCCCCACTTACATAGTCTCATTGCTAATACTAAATAAGGAGGGGGGTTGTTGGTGGCCACAACAATTGGCGATTCACTTGGAAGAACTAGTTATATTTGTTATTCTATTGAATTTTCTAAACTTCCAAAACAAAAAAAAATTCAGAAAATTAAACTTTATTATGGAAAGATAAAGTACATTATGCTCTAACCTGTCAATGATATTTTGTTTCAACTATTTTCCACTTTGATTATTAGCTTCCTCAAGCTAGTCTTTGTATTTACATCAGTCATTACTTGGTCTTGTAAAGATAAAACAAAGTCTTCTCTGTAAACCAGTTTTAAATATGCTCATTTGTCGTAGGTAGAGCCTCTGCTGCCAGCAGGCGTTTATAGCCTCGACAGGGTTACCCGTTACCCAGCAATGATCCTATATCCTTCTTAAGGTAGCCTACAACTTTCAAAGAAAAATCCATGTCCACACTTATTGCTTTGATTTTCTTTTTTACTCTTAAAGAAAAATGTCTTGGTTTGGTATCCAAATTATGACACAGTCATTCACTTGATTTATAACTTTGCTGAACAAGTTGGCTCGTGATGAGACCCCTTGTCTTTTGATTGCAACAATCTTGAGTCATTGCCCTATTGTGGTGTACAATATTGGCAAAGTCAGCAAGTTATAATATTTGTGATTATGATAAGCTGGCTTGTGATGAGACCTCTTATTCTTCAAGGTAAAGTGTATCCTTGGGTTGTTCCTCTGAAAGTTGTGATTTCCTTAGCAGGGAGGAAGTCATTGTTTCCTTAAGATAGCTCTGGATGACAATAATAGAGTTTTTGGAAACAGATGTTCTACAAAGAATCTTTATTTTGTTATTGATACCTTTCATTGTACTAAGATAAAACAATTTCTTCACTAAAGGTTGTCTTCATCAAACTTTTTGATGTTGAAACTAGTATCATATCTAGGCTAGAGTCTTTAACTGTATCTGTCAATAATAGAGATTAATTTTCCAAAATATTTGCTATTTATACAAGCGAAAAGTTCAAAATCTGAAAGAGAATTGGTGTCTTTTTCGTAAATGCCTAATGTGACTATTCACAACTGGTTTTATTATGAAAAGAAAAATAACTACTCTACAAAAAATAGAAGAATAATCTTCTATGGAAAATATTTCTTGAGAATTTGTCCGTTAACAGGCAAAGAGTCTCTCTTACCTGCTAAATCATGTAACACAAACGTTGATAGACCTATGACTTCTACAATTTGAAAAGGACCAAGGCACATTCTTTGAAATTTTGTATGTTTGCCTTTCTCTTCATGAGCCTTGTCCCACTTTAAAACTAAGTCTCCCATTTGAAAATCTTTTCTGTTCATTATGTTTGAATCAAAAGAGGATTTTACTAGTGCTTGATGATGAGCATGCGTTTTCCTAGCCTGTTCTCTTTGTTCTTCTAATTTGATTATTTCCATTTGTCTTAGTTGTAAGGAGGAAGTGGGTACTTCATCAATGTATTGAACTAGAGACAAAGAGGGAATTGCTAAATGAGTCGGAAGAACCACTTCTTTCCCATAAACTAAATTAAAGGTAGAAGTGCCGATATAAGCTTTTTCTGTTATTCGATCTGCCCATAAAGCATATATCAAAGCCTTATGCCAATTTTTATGATTTTGGTCAACTGTTCTTTTGATAATCCTAATTAGGCTTTTATTTTTGGACTCAGCTAACCCATTGCCTTGTGGGTAATAATTGGCCGAATATTTAAGTTTGAATCCTCTTTTAAGTGCAAATTCAGTCATTGCATTTCCAGAAAAGTATGATGCATTATCAAACATTAAAGCGGAAGGCAATCCAAACCTGGTGATTATAAATTGATCTATGAACTCAATGATATTTTCAGCATTAGCTGTCTTGAGTGGAACTGCTTCTACCCACTTAGTAAAATAATTTGTTGCTGTGAGGATGTATCTATGCTGCTTAGAAGAGTGAGGAACGATCTCACCTATTATGTCCAATCCCCACTGACTGAAAGGTTGGTCAATGTTAACCGGCTATAGTGGCAAGGATGGCTTCTTTTGTCTTCCAGCAGTAGTTTGGCAGACTTGACATCTCCTCATGTAACTGTGTGAGTCTTTAAATAACGTGGGACAGTAATATCTTGCGCGCAAGATTTTATGTGCAGTAGCATCTCCAGCATAGTGTCCGCCTGCTGGCCCATCGTGGAGGTCCTGCAAAATTTTTTCAGCTTCAGATTTCTCAAGACACCTAAGAAGAACATAATCATAATTTATTCTAAAAAGACTATCATTTATGAGCTGATATTGTTTGGCTTTCAACCTTAGAGCTCTTTTCTTAGTATGATCGAGGTGTGAAGGAGCATACCCGTTCTTAAGATAAGAAATGATATCAGCGTATAATGACTCTGCATCGTTTAGGCTTACCTCACATATTTGTACCTCTGTAGATGGAATTTCATAAATTTGCGATGCTCTAGCCAGCATTTTGCAAAAGCCTTGACCTCTTACAATGTTTGATGGTTTAATCTCAATGTAATATTCCTGTAAGGCAGTAATCCAATCGGCCCTTTTCTCACCCACATCCTTCTGTACTAAAAGATTCCTTACCACTGGAAACGGTACTATAATTTTAGTATGGGTTTTGAGTAAGAAAGGTCTGAAGTATTTGACCGCTTTGAAAACAGCATAAGCCTGTTTCTCCACGTCTGAATAATTTAATTCAGCTCCCTATAAATTTGAACTGAAAAACACAATTGGGGCTTCTGCTTTTTCTTGATTTGCTTGAGTGAGTATCGCAGCATATGACCTATCTAAGGCAAGTGTGTATAAAATAAAAGGCTCTGAAAAATTCGGAGTTGCTAATGATGGAGCATTAATAATAGCTTGTTTGATCAGGTTGAATGCTTCATGTTCATCTTGGCCCCATTTAAAATTTGAGTTCTTTTTAATCATGGCTTGCAAAGGAGAGACGATTCGTGAAAAATCTGGAACGAATCTCTTTACAAAGTTGATCTGACCAAGGAAAGATTGCATGGCTTTTTTGTTATGAGGTAAGGATATTTCAGAAATCTCTTTGATTCTGTCGGAATCGATGTGAATACCGGATTTTGACACTATGAATCCTAGAAGTTTCCCTTCACTTAATGCGAAAAAAGATTTCTTTGGATTAAGTGAAATTCCATACCTTAAACACCGTTGGAAGATTTGTTTCAAGTCTTTAAGATGGTCGCTTTGTTTCTTTGAATACATTGTTATATCATCCAAATAAATTACTACAAATTTATTGACTAAACCTTTGAATGCGATGTCCATGGCTCTCTGAAATGTGGCACCATCATTAATCAAACCAAATGGCATATTTTGATATGCGTATGTGCCCCAACACTTGATTGCATCCTGAAAATCCGTCCAAGAAAGACATTAATTCTGAGCCCGCCACTGCCTGCAATATCTGTTCCATAGGTGGTAAAGGAAAATTATCTTTTTGGCAGGCCTTGTTAAGGTTTTGAAAGTCAATGCAGATCCTAATATCTCCGTTTTTCTTTCTAACAGGTACCATATTGGAGACCCATTTGGAATGTCTGACGGGAAAGATTATTCTGGCTTTCAATAACTTATTAATCTCAGTTTTTATCTGGTTTTCTAAATTGGGATGGATCTTTCTCAGCTTTTGTTGGAAAGGTTTTTCATTATCGATCATGGGAATAGTATGTTGGATGATGGAAGTGTCGTATGTTTTTAGTTCATCATAATTCCAAGCAAAAACATTTTTATATTGTCTCAAAAGACGAATATACGCTAGTTTTTCTTCAGGGGCTAGGCCGAGACCTAGATTAATGTTTTGTGGTTTGGCATCGGTTCCTAGGTTTACTAATTCGTAGTTCAAGGTTGAACTTTGGAGTTTTGAATTGGTAGACCTTTTAAACCAATCCTTCAAATCGTACAAGTCTTCTAACTTGAATACCGACTTAGGTATAGCATTGTTAGTGCTATCTTGTTGCAATTGTTGATCATGTTGGTCTTCGTCAATTATTTGATTGGAGTAGGATCCTTCAGATGTGAGGAAATTTACAATATCAGGATCGTCATTGAATACTCTCCAATTTGTGATGTTATCAGGAATGGATGGTCTAAAGATTAATTCTATTGAGAATCTATCTGGACTAAAATCTTCTGAAGGAATAAGCTTAGAAGCTACGTTAGCCAAAAGGTCTACACTTGCGTTTTGGAGTCTGGGAATTGAAGAGATATTAAATGCTATGAAATGCTCAGTCAGATCTTGAACTAAGGATTGATAATGTTTTAAATGACCTGATAAGCAATGTATAGTGTTATGTACCTGTTTAACCACAATCTCAGAGTCTCCGAAAACTTGAAGATACTTGGCGTCTAACCCGATTTCTTTGCACAACCCTTGGACCAAAGCCTCATATTCTGTTGTATTGCTGGTGAAATCAAATTCGAGTCTGCATGTGAGCATGATTTTATCTCCTTCTTGTCAGGCGGAAAGAGTCGATTGTGTGGACACAACCAACCTCCCTAGGAGCCTAAGACTCTCTAGTGACAAACAAGACAAACTAGAACTATCCTTCTCTAAACATGCATTATAATATGAGAAATCAAGTGTTTTGTTCTTACCTTTGTCCAAACGCTGTTGTAGAGTCCAAGCTTTGTTGATCTGGATGAGCTCCTCCTTCTCTCCAAAACCTGCAATCACCAACAGTCAAACAATTAAATAGCACCTGATTATAACATAAAACAAAGCATATTCAACATATAGACCAAGGAGTACATGAAATAACCCATAAACAACAAGTTATTGAGAAGAATGGACCAATTTGCATTAAAGGTAATCAAAAGGAACCATTACAACCTGAGCCTTGGTGTTGTGCAAGCTCCTTCCAGGGTCCACAAGAGTTCTCCTTTACTTTGACAAAGCTCACCCACTTCCAAATAGAACAAGCAAAGATGGCAATCTCTCCTCACAAGCTTCTAAATGGGAGTCCTAATTCCTGCAGCATTTACCCTTAGAAATGTATAGCTTTCAACCCCCCCTCCTTCTGGCCCAATGCCTGTATTTATAGTGCTCAAGAGGAAGTTAATCAGGTCCACCATCAATGTGATAATCCCCTCTTTGGATGGGATAGCTCCCTTATTGATGGGATAAGTTCCTCTTTGGTAGGGGTACATGAACCATCTGGAGGCGCTCAATACACGTCGAACAACCTTCTAGAATGCTCTAGAAATGACCACAAGTGACTTTTTAAAGATGAAACTTGCGCATTTTAACCTTTTCAGGGGGACGCACCTGCCCCTTTACATACAGAGCGTCCAAAGACACAGCTTTTGTGAACATTGGGTGCGTCCCCGCAGGTAAGGTTGAGAGAACCTGCGTACCCAGAGATAAATACATTTATAAAGACTTTCTCTCTTTTTGGAGTTTGACATGGAGAGCAGAGGCATAAGACTTGCCTAAGAGGATAGCATGACTGTTGATAGAGCCATACTAACTGTAAATAGTCATGGTGACATTTTTTAGTGTAACACTTCTGGACTAATCAGAACGCATCCTGCTCCTGCTCCTTCGTTCGATCTAGAACCATCAAAAAATAATTTCCAAAACAAAGATTTATTCACAGGTTTATCTAAAAAATTGATACATTTCGAACTATCAGTTCGAGAAAAAATTTCGACTTGGGACAAAACAGAGTGTTCTAAATAGGGTGACGCATGAGCATTGAAATTTCCGAGGAAAGAATCTACTGAGTAATTGCCAATAATGTTGTTGTTATACGCTATTGGTTCATTTTCCCCCTCTAGCTCTGTTACTATGTATTTCTGGTGTAGTTCTCATTCAACTTTTATTTGATTTGGTTTACCATTGTAGGGCAGCCACATGTGCGACCAGTCAGTTGCGAAGTATCCATGAAGTTTTTCTGGCCAATCCCTGCTAAGAATTAAGCCATAGAATTCTTGAATATCAGCAACTAGAATGTCAATAACTTGACATACCTTTGGGTTGGATGACAGCCTTATGGTTACTTGATTTAGTTCGCCAATCACTTCGACTTGAGATCGATCTAGCGGAACTATTCACACAGCGGATTTCTGTGGTTGAACGTTTAACTTGGAACATATGGACTTTGGTAAAATATTGGATGAAGCACCAGAATCTACCAAACAATTGTGCACATTTTTATTGAAAATTTCATAAGTAAGGAGAAACGAGGGAGTATGAGATCTCGATCTTCCTCCAATTAAAGCGATGTCATTTGGATCAATCTTATTGATCGCATTAGTTGGAGGTCTTCCTGTGTTATGAGAAGCTTGAGAAAGTACAGTGGCAGGCAAGGTGCAACTGGCACGGCATGCAATTCTTTCATCATTATCTTCTGTTGATGTTTTAACTTGCTCAGTTCGTAAAGGGTGATGTTGGACCTAGTATTTTTCATATCTTCTATAATATTGTACTCCATTTCATCAAACACAATCAGTGTCTTAGATGGAGTTGATTCATCTGTTTGGATTGGGCTGGTTTGAGTCACTTTTGATGTCATTTTCTTTGTTGTGACTTTATCCTTTATTGCAGAGCTTGCGCTCTTTGGCTTAGGGATAGTTTGGGAGGATCAAGCTGATTTTTGCTTCGTGTGCTAACTGGAAATACTTCTTGATCTTCTTCTTGTGGGAGGATGAAATCCCACATTCCTTGTAATTCCACAACCTCTTCTTCATCAGTTTGCCCTTCGGTGGCAATTTCCTCTTCCTCTTCTTCGAATTCAGCATTTGAAATAGCATTGGGTAGCTTTGAATCAGTTGAAGGGCCTCTTTTAAAAGCTCTGTAGGGATTTTTTGAAGAAGTTTCTGCTTCTTGCTTTTTGATGTCAACCATTTCATTGGACATGGTCTTTAGAACTTTCTGCAATCCTTCCAAATCGAATGGATCTTTTGCTTGTTTCTTCTTGGAGTCTTCCTTGAAGGTGAATTTCTTGGATTTATGTTCCTCTATCGCGGATTTCTTTTCCAGGGCTATTATACACTTCTCTACTGCTATTGCTTCTTTCATGTTTTCAGCTAAGGTTGTTTTATTAGCCCTGTCCACGAAGATTGCTATGTTTGATGGTAGAGCGGTGATATACCATTCACTTCGTACTTCTTCGCTGGGCTGGGAAGCAGTAGGGATTTTGTTTAGGATTTTATTGAAACGTAAATTGAAATATTTGATAGGCTCTATAGATTCGACGCTAAGGTTGGATAGGTCGTTGATTAACGTAGCCATAGACCTGTCATCACCAAACTTGGTCAGGAATTGCTCCTGGAAGATATCCCAACTAGTGATAGATCCGGAGGGTAATGAAAAATACCATGATCCGGCTGTTCCTTGCAGAGTATAAGGAAAGAGTCGAACAACAACATCTTCATTAGTAACCCCATTGAGATTAATGGATAGCATAAAGTTGTTTATGTGCTCTTCTGCTAGCATGCCTGCCTCGGGATTAAATTTAGGCAGCCATTTCTCAGGATGGGCCGATATTTGACTCAAGGGTGCAGGCATTAAGACTGCCCCAGGGTTATTCCATGGAGACTGGGCCATTGTTGTGCTACTAACAGTGGAAAGTGCAGAAGATGATCCCTATGGTTGGGAAGATGAGGATACTACGATCGTAGATGATTGAGGAAGAGTTGTGGGGGTTCCAGTGGATGGATGGACGATGATCTGAAGTGGCGGAGTGGATGGTTGACTTCGCGGTGAAGAAGTTGAGATGGATGATGTTGACGAAAGAGTCTCACTGTCGGACTCTTTAGGTGATTTCCTTGCTCTTTTCCTGGTGGGAAGAGGTAATTCGGTTGGCTGAACGCCAAACTTTTCACTCTTTAGCCTGGTCAGGGGATGAGCAGGGTTATAATGCGAAGTCACGCTGCCTTGAGATTTATCAGACCTTTGAGGAGAAATGGAAAATTGCTAAAGTTTGTGAATCAGAGATTCGACTTCAGGAAGTTCAACTGTAGATTGTTCTGAAATGTCGGGGTTTATAGCAGCGGTTGATACTCAAGCGACTTCTAACTCTAGATTTAAGTGTAATGGAGAAGTCGGGGGAGATGGTGAGGGTGATTTACTCACAGAATGGTATTCAGATTTAGATTTACTTGCCATTCATAGTTCAGGCACTCCTTCTAGCGCCAAATATGTTGAAGCCCCGAAAATCTGGTCTACAACAAGGGGGATACCCACCCGGTCCGGACCTTGGTTGGCAGCTCCTTATCCGTTTGGTATAGCGGGTCTGACTGGGGATATGGGACCAGTTTCCCAATCTATGAGTGTGTGTGTGTAGAGTTTGATGTTACTGATCTAGCAGTTCCTAATCTAAGATATTCTAATTGTAATTGTAATCTAATGCTATGCTATTGTAATCTAATAAGTAGCAACATTTAAGTCTATACTAACCTGGGATGTAATTCTTCTATTATACGATCTAAAAAGATTTCAAATAACAACTGGTAATAAAGATCATTCAGCTATTATAAGAAAGGAAATTAATAAGGATGAACCACTTCGCATAAAAAGTTAGACGAAACAGTTGTGAAAAACATATCGCATAATGAGCTATTCATACATTAAGCATAAATAAATAGCTATCACCGTACAAAAGTGCCAAATGATAACTCAGGCATTCATGCAATAATACATAAACAACTAAAAACTGTATATCAATTTAACATATAAGCAGAAATGGTCAAGAGATAAAAGTACCATTTATGACTAGTCCTACTCATAAGCTTCAAGCGACAATGATTTATCTCTCCTTGCTCTAACATCCACTAAGAGTACAAAAGTGCAACATCAGTAGCAGACATCAAATGCAAACATCAACAAATCTTGATCCATTCATTCACCAAAACCTCCTCTAAGGGTGCAAAAGTGCATGTTCTGAGGACAAGTTTTTGATAAATTTCTGGACCCTTCTCTAAATGCATGAGAAGGGTTTAAATACTACTAACTAACTAACTTAATTACAAAGATTCAGGATACGGTTTAAATTACCGCCCTTTTTCTAAGCAAAAATAAAACAAAACTATTTCTAAAAATTAAATCTAATATCTAACTATTTCTGCATTTGCTCCTTAATGTTGCAAGCATTCAGTATTTTCCTGGGTAGAGTCGGCTGACTGTCTTCCGCTTTTGGTTGAGCTAAGCAAATAGAATTGGTAAGAGCTAGCACCACCTTCTCAGCAAAGTCGATGATATACTCGAGAGTCATCCTCTGACTATGTGGATTTACTACGTATGCCCAGTAATAATCTCAGTTCACTTGATTAACCCTTTGGATTGCTTCTGCCTTTTCTTTAGATTTCTATTTCCAATTTGCTTTTTACCATTGCTTCCTTGCACTTCTCGGGCTTATAGGTGACTGAGCCGTTAGAGGCTTTCCTTCTCGAACAATTTTCTCAGCGATGCGCGATTTAGCGCTAATCGCGCATCGGAAACTGCCTCCGTTCTTTGATCCGGGCTTCTCTGATGCGTTTTTCTCCTTTTGCGCCTCTTCATCTTTATCGGGTATAAAGCTTCAAAATTTGTAAAAATAATGTCCTTGTGAGCTCTTGACCCTGAGCATTAAACTGCTTGTTGATATCAGCATCCTTCAGTGCTCATTTAACCATGGTTGTATATGAATGATCTGTAATGGATGGCTCAGCAGCATTCTGTGAATCTGCGGCTCTGTTGCATGCGGTATCTGTTTATGAGAGCGTCTTTTCTCTATCTTTGAACATTGGAGCTTTACCCTTTTTCCTCATAGCTTCCTGCACATTGCTTTGTGTATATCTTGTTTTTCGTTCCTGCAGTTCACAGGAGAGGAGAGAGTAATGATAATAAATAACAATCGGAAAGTTTTAAATGCTACGAATATGCAAAAACACGCCACTTGACATGAACTGGCTCTTCGAACAACACAAAACCATATTTTATTAACAACTGGCATATAATACATTAATCATCATTAAAGCGCGTAACCAGAAAACTTTTTCTTGAATATTGAGCCAGGAAAATCTGCGATGGAATGTTTCTGCGATCTGCATCGCAGTATCGCATATCGCTATATCGCATTACCGCAATTTCGTCATGCTGTGCTATCGCAAGATTGCTTGATCGCGCTATCGCAAGATCGCGGATCGCAGTATCGCAAGATCACAGATCGCTTAATCGTTAAATCGTTATGTGTCTTTCATGCAATTTTGCGAGATGCGATATGCGATATCGTATATCGGCGTTTTTTCATATCATCGTTTTCTTAAGGTTTTCTAACGTGAGATTTTCTTAATGCATGCGATGCGATGGAGTTCACATCGCGATCTCGCATTTCATCATTTTGACTCACAAGGAAATACCCTATCTTTTTTTGCACGATGCGATGTTTCTTAAGGAGTAACATATATGAGTTGATTTTTTGAATTTTTTGACTAAGGGTCCCCACTTACATAGTCTCATTGCTAATACTAAATAAGGAGGGGGGTTGTTGGTGGCCACAACAGAACCATAATGATTAAATTTCCTAGATTCCCATATTTTCTTTTGCATAATGTGGTCTACCTTCTGGAGCTACAAAAGAATTAGTTTTCCCTTGTGCACATTTGATGGAAAGGCCACTCCATTCATATATTTAATGAAAAAAGTATAAATAAGAAACGATGGAACATAAGGTTATGTTGGTTCATCAAACCTCCAGAGCTTCTGGAAACGATCAATGCAAGGATCAACTATTAGGATACAATAAGTAGATAGTTTGACTAGCGAAGTAATTGATTGTTTAGTTGATTGAGTGGTTGACAGGTTGGTTGCGTAACCAACTAGTAGATATTTGGTTGAATAGTTTACTAGTGGAATCCTAGACCATGTCGTCAAAGGAATCGATTGGATGATTGAATCGACTCAGGTAGAATTGGATCGACTAGAACAATTGACTAGCCAACCAAACAATGTGGATTTCAAATAAATGGTTGGAACTATCAATGCTCACTTGTGGACCAAATCTTCCACAATTTAAATAAGTTTCTTAGATTTAGGCACTACAAATAAAGGACCCTATGGGTAGAATATTGTATTGAATTGATTCCTATTCAAATCATACATTGTGATGTTATGATCACAATGCACTATGATTAAGTATTGTAACGATGTATTTAGAAACCACTTATCATCATGGAGCATAATTACTCTTTTGTTTATTTCTTTGTATTCTATTTTTTGTTCTCTATTCTTGGGTTCAATACCAAACATGGTTTCATAGTTATTTCTATTTCACTAGTCTTATCATCTTAAAGTCATGTTGAGTCGAATCTTACAGTGATTGATTCTGGGTTGATATATTTATTGACTAGAACTAGATTTAGAACATATTAAATCTATTAGAAATATGAAGATGGTTTCCAAGTTTGATCTTGTCATTTTTGATAGAAAATATATGTTGTTTGAGAATCATATATGGAAACCCTATTAAAGAATAAAGGGCTATGGTGATATACAAAAACCACTATTATAGATCCAAAGGATGACCAAATGAATTTTATCATTGATGGAAAGAAAGATGAGGTTTCCAAGGTCATTACAATCTATAATTCTCAAGAGATTCACTTTTATATGAGTGGGGTTGATTTCCCTCGTGAGGTCTAAAAGAAGTTAAAATCATTGTTTGACAAAGTTGATGAAAATCAAGTCATGTAATTAGAGAAAGAGTTGATCTCTCGTTATTCCCATTTCTTTGAAAATATTGATGATTGTCTAGCTCGTGTTAAAGAGATATAGTTTAAGTTGGGCAAATGTGGAAACAATTTTCCAAATAAATACAAATGGATCATTTAATTGGTCCTAATGAACCTGAGAACACCTTATTATGTGATATGTTCTTTGTTTCACACCAATTGGAGATTACAGAAAGAAGATGGTAAGGACTACATCTTTGACACATTCTATATTTTATTAATCAAGAAAAAATAAAGGTTTCGTAATGAAGGAAAGCTTAGTAGTAAGCATCAAGCTCACTTGATTAAGGAAAAGAGAAACTTGAATCAAAATGAGAGAGGAAGTGGGCTATAATTCCTTAATCAAAAATCTAAAGTAAGAGCGGTGGGTCAATATCAACTAAGAAGAATAGAAAGAAGACATATCACTACTATAGAAAGTTGGTATGTGTGGAGAAAACCTACTGAAAGAAGTGCAATGACATAGAGGACAATGTTAGAAAACTTGAAGGAAACATGTTAGCTATAATATTGACCAATCAATCAGTTAACAACTTGACCTTCTTGGTGGGAAATCAAGCATCACATGCTCATACTGCGTATAATAAATGGGTAGTCAATTTTGCATGCACTCATCCTTCTCTGTTTTCCTCCTTGAATAAGGATGTTGAGAGAGATTATCTAGTAGATGAATTTGATATCGACATTGCTATTCATGGGACATACATTATTGAGATGGGAAAATTGTGAATTTATATCATGTGTCTAGCCTAAGAATGAATTTATCTCTAGTTTCACAACTGACATATGCTAGTAAAATTGTCACATTTTGGCTAGATCATTTACTGTTAAAGATATGAGGAAAGGTAAGTTGGTTGTCATTGAAGGAGATCTCAACTCAAAATATGGACTATAAAATTTCCATTACTTGTCCCAACAAGATGTTGAACCATTTTATCTCATTTCCCAGATCAAGGATCAAAGCAGTCTCTAGCATTAACAGCTCAAACATCTAAATTATATATATCTAAAGATAGTGGCAACACAAAACATGATTGTTCATTTTCCAAATGTTGTTCCTTCTGATGAAGCCTATAGTGGGTGTGTTCTAACTAAGAATCATTAGGCACCTTTCAAATATGCAAAAGAATGGTGTGCACATAAATCATTGGATCTTGTTTATAGTGACCTTTGTTGCATTAATAAGCCTTCATTGGTAAGTGGAAAGTATGTTGTAACCTTTATTAAATTTTTTTCAAGATTTATTTGGGTTTATTTATTGCAAAATAAGATTCATTTGTTTGAAATATTTAAGGAATTTAGGGAGCTAGCTTAAAATTAGTGCGATCAACCCATTAAGTGTTTGAGATATGGTAATGAAGAAGAGTATGTGAATTGACCATTTGAAGAGTAACTTGCTCATTAAAGTATCTCTTGATAGAGGTATGTTCCTCATACTCCTCAACATAATGGAGTGGAATAATGTAAGAATCAAAACTTAATCGAGATGGCTCGATGTCTCATACAAGCCAATTTTTTTGCTAACTAAATTTTGGGTTGAAGCTATTTACGGTGCCAATTATCTCTTACCAAGAGTTGGTAGTTTTGTGACTCCAGTCAAAAGATAGTGTAGTAAGAAGCCCTTAGTTTGCCACCCTAGATTTTTTAGATCTATTGCTTGGGCACCTATTTCCAACGAATGAAAAACAAAATTGGATCCCAAGAGTCATGCTTGCATCATGATCGACCACTTTGAAGTATAAAAGGCCTCTCGATTGTTTGGTCTAGTCAAACAACAAATCATTATTAGGATAAATGTAATCTTTAATGAGAAGTATTTTGGTGTTAAATTGTTGAATTCTTCATTTGGAATATTGCATAATGATCCTTTTGATATTGTTATAGACAATGGATTGACTATCCCTCTTTTTAATATATCCACTGCTCAGCTGATCATTATTTCTAAGTTGACTAACCAATAATCATCAATGACTAAAACCATAACTTCTCCTAATTAAATTTTTGTAGAAAATATTATCTCACCAACTTCTTGATCACCTCGGTGGATACTAAAATAATTGAAACCACTAGATCTGATGTAGGTGATGTTTCCTCGGGCCCACAAACCTACAATTAGAAGCAACATGCAAATATTTCTCTAATGGCTCATTTTCATGAGACTTATGATCCATATTCATGTATTGATGCACAATGACAACTTGAATGGGAACAAGCTATGCAAGCTGAAATGGAATCTCTTTTGAAGAATCACACTTGGGACTTAGTTCGTTGACCACAAGAGAAAAATGTCATGAAGCATAAATGGGTATATAAGACCAAATTCACTTCTAAAGGTGTTTTTCAATGTCATAACGTTTGTTTGGTGACAAAAGGATGTTCACAACAAGAAGGCATCGACTACACCAAAGCATTTTCCCCTATTGCAAAGATGAATTCTATTAGACTAATTCTTTCCCTTGATACTTGTTTTGGATGGAAAATTCATTAGATGGATGTTAAGAGTGTCTTTCCTTGTGTTGAATTAACTAAAGAAATATATTTGGATCAACCACCTCATTTTGCGATGGATTCTAATATTGTCTATCAACTTCAGAAGTCATTATATGGTTTAAAGAATGTCCCTCGAGCCTGGTATACTAAGATTGATCACTTCTTTACTAGTCATCAGTTCAAACTCTATGAATATGTTGTACATGTTGATGATTTATCATAACTAGCCATAATACTGATTGAATTTTTCAATTGAAGAGTTGATTTGCTTACACCTTTGAGATGATAGATTTTGATTTGCTATATTTCCTTATTGGTCTTCGAGTTTTTCCATTACGTGGTAATCTCTTTCCCTTTCAATCTAAATATGTATTAGACCTTTTAAATGGTTGAATATGGATGATTGTAAGTAATGTTCTACACCATTTTAGTTGGGTATCAAATTGACTAATTCCAATATCCATAAGTCAATGCTACCCTTTCTCAATAATTGGTTAGTAGCCTTATTTACTTAACTCGCACTCAACTTGACATTTACTTTGTTGTTAGTATGGTTTCCCAGTTTTATGGAGGATCTATGGGAAATCCATTAGAAAAATGAAAATCAATTTATTCATTACACTAAGGGTACCTCTAATTTTGGTATCAAATATTGTTGAAGTTTAGATTCAATGGTCAGATTCATCAAATTCGACTAGGCAAGTGACAACGATGACAAAAATTCCAATTTTGGCTTCACTTATGTATTGGAACCATGGTTTGGTCATGCAAACCACAACATGTAATATCTCTATCGATTATGGAAGCAAAATTTTGTGGTTATGGAGGTAGTTTGGGTTCATCAACTCCCAAGAGTGATTGGATGTCTCGTCAAAGCCTCAAACTTTATTTTTTGTTGATCCAAGATATTTTCTTTCGTGATTTTAAACATAATTGCTTAAAGGGCTTAAAAATGCCATAAATGAAACATCCATGAAGAAGCAACATAAAAATAAGGCAATATAGATAATTCACCAAGATTTGTTAATGGAGTTCACTCACAATGTGTGAGCTATATCTTCAGGCCCAACATCAAAGTGGAGAGGCCTCTATATTATCTCAACAAAAAAATTGGCAAATATATGGAAAATACATGGAAATACTTCACTTCTAGAAATGAACCTAAAATATGTTGCTCAGATCCCAATTCTTACTGTATCAGTGGATTCGTCTTGAAATTTCATGAAAAATGACTATAAAACTCAAATGGTTATGTCACTTTCACTTCTAGACCCCTCAAGGAATCTTCAATATGCCACTAGAGTTCAGAATATTCTAGGAATATTATTGTAAAATAGTCCTAAAATATACCCAAGAATATTCCTCAAAAATCATTCCAAGGGTAGGCCTCGTAACTCGTTCCCCCCGCGTTGAGTTCTTCTCTCCTTTCCATTGTGTTACGTGGGCTCCCCTTCATTCAAATCACCTTGAATTTAAATGGGCCAACAAACATGCCAATGCTCCTCTCGTTGGCAGATTGGTTTGTGGATTAATATTAGTTCATTGGTTGTTGTGGAGGTATCAGGTTCAAACCAGTGGGCCTCCCCCCATTTTAATTTATAAGACAAAACACCATTCAAATGTCATGTGGTGCATATATTTGAATGGGTATCATTGTTGGTCACGTCGGTTATGTCGTTGGCCTATTTCCATCGAGGTTAGAGCTCAATCCCAAACATTCAACCAACCATGACTTTTTTATTGTATACGAAAGTGGCCAACCACAGGGTGCCACATGGTGCCCAATGATTGGGCCACGTGTCACTTGTGGAATCGTCCAAGTCATACCACATGTCGTTATTCACCTATTGATTGTACTTTGATGTGTCACCTAGGTCAGATGCCACATCATGTTAACTGTACCATGATTTTCATGTGTATGGTGGCATGTGTCACCTCCTGATGGTGTCATGTGGCCTCTTATGGTGGTGCCACATGGCACTGTCAGTGCCAAAATTTTGATAGTTTCCATAAAAATTCATATGAGAATAACTTTTTCATATAGAATTGGGTTTAGGTGTTGTTCACATTGTTGCAATTCTCTCAACAAGATATACGACTTGATGCTAATTTTTCTGAGATTTGAGGACTTTAAATTTTGAGCCTTTTTGGATCCTCCTAGATCAATCCTCCCCAATGAGAATCTTTTCGGCCTCCAAAATGGTTATCAATCAACAAGTATATGATGTCATCACTCCCTCTTTTTCTCCTTTTCAATCCGTCGTGCCTTGTTGGGATGCATTCATTTGAAGCCCACTCAAAGGTACTCCACATCTCCCCATCATGAAGTTATGGTTCTTTTGTATAGGATGATGTCTTTAAGAAACTTACCCAATTAATCTGTAGAAAAATCATCCACTGATGGAACTTGACCACTCTCCTCTAGATCCTTGATCACGAGAGGTTCGTAAAGTTTAAATTTCTCTACATTGACTACGAAATACATCTTCATATAAGCTAGAAGATCAAAGTGATAAGCATTTGTCCCATTTCTTTCCAAGATGGCAAATGGACCATATCTGATTTGTTTCAATGTTTTCCTTCTCTCTTGAACTCGTCCTTGTTGATGTGAAGCCATACTCGATATACAAAATAGAACTGATGATCAACCCTGTGCTTTTAATTTTGAGCCTTATATTATTTCTGACTCCTCTCCAAATGTTCTTGCACTGCTTGATGTATGATCTAGATCCTCTGGATGAACTTGAGAGCTCTGTCTTCATCACTTAGTTCATTGGAATCGTCGATTTTCTCAAACACCAATTCTAAGGGTGACTTTGGTAGGTACCCAATTCTAAGGGTGACTTTGGCAGGTACCCAAATCATGTATCAAATGGTGAACTTTGAGTAGAATAGTTCAAAGCCCCATTGTATGCATGTTGAATATAATCTATTTATTCATCCCACAACTTAGGATGCTTGTTGCAATACCCTCAGAGAAAATGAATCATTGTTTCGTTGACAACCTCTATTTGTCCGTAATTTTGTGGATGGAAAGTTTTACTCCTCTTTAGCTTGATGCCCATGATTTTCCACAAGCTTATATAAAACTCTCCAAGTAATTGAGAATCTCCATCCGAGATAATGGATGTGGGTAGTCCAATATGGACCGACACATGCTAAAATAAAATTTGAGTAGTCTTCTCAACAATAATATGTTTTTTGCATGACATCAAGACCCACATATTTCTAAACCTATCCACTACTACATACAAGTAGTCATGACCCATTTTTGACAAAGGCAATGACCCCTACAAAATCCATGGAGATATTGTCCCAAGGATGAGAAGGAACATGGAGTGGTTTGTACAACCCCACTTTTCTATTAGTGGGCTTACAAATAGAGCACATCACACACCCCTTTACATACTTGGTTACAATTTCTTTCATCTGAGGCCAATAACAAAACCTCTGCAAATGAGCCAGGGTTTTTCCTACCCCAAAGTGACTAGACACAAGAGAAGTGTGAGCTTCTCGAATTACATGGAATCTTTCACTTGTAGGAATACATAACTTTCCAATATGGTAAAGCAACTTTCACTACAAATAATGGTTCTTTACCAAATGGAATTGTTGAAGAAAACTCATCCATCTGAAATGACGAGATTGTTGCAGACTGGTTTGTGATTGGAGGTATTGTAAGGGTTGATGTTCCGACAAGGATAATATTGGTGTTGTGTTGATCTTCTCTTTCAAGGTGTTGAAAGCCTTCTACTGCTTTCCTCCCCACTAAAAGGCTTTCTTCTCATTGTACATGACCATATTTGGAAGGATCTCATGATGAAGTTTCCTCTTGGGAGGAAATCCACTTGGTTCCTAAAAAATCTCATCATAGTTAGAAATAATGTCAAAATTTCTTTCATGTGAGAAGGATTACAACCTTTGAAAGCATCAAATGCCTTAGCATATTTTTCTCTCACAACCATGAGCACACATTTCTTGTTGGAGTTCATGAGTCTTTTCATTTGTCCAACATTATCAAGAGTCAAATGAGTGCTGAAAATATATTCCACCGCATCTTTAATGAGATGGTATTTGTTCCCATGCCTAAAAAAAATTTGTCTTCCTGTCATACAAGTATGGGCTTCCCAAGACTATGCCACAAATGTCAAGTGGGAAAATATCTAAATCAACCTCATCTATCAACTTTGAAGCAATAAAAAATTTGACCCTACATTGCTTGGTGACATTGAGTTTTGCATTGTTACACACCCAACCAAGAAGATAGGGTTTCGAATGAGGTCTCATTTCTAAACTTGACTTCTTAACAATTGATTCCAAGATCAAATTAAATTGAGAACCTAGATCAAAAAACGTATCTATTTTTGTGTGCTTAGATATAACTGTCTTTTTTTAAGTTCAGCTAGTGAGACATGTCAGGGGGGATTGAACTTTGGATCACTTAGATACACAAGGGCTTTCCAACATGATTTTTTCTAATTGTGCTACCACCTGCGTACTAGATACAACTCTTATATGAAATAATTTTCTTCTTTTTATTTCATCATCATGAGCTTTACTTTTAGAACATGAAATAACATTAAAGGAACTTTTACCTTGTACCCCAATGACTATGATTTACATCTCATCATCAAAATTGGAACCTAGGTATTGTTGCATTATAGAAACCATCTTATGCTTCCCTTTCCCACCAAACTTCTTAGAATTTTAACTCTATATGTAGCTTCCAGCAGCGCTCCTCATTGTTTCCATATTTCTTGCAATGAGTGTAAGAGGGATTTACTTCCTCTTTCATTGTTGTTGTCGCCTTCTTGTCCTTTCCTTTTCCTTTGAACTTTTTTGTTTTGGAACTTGGATGAAGGATTCTCTGGGTGATCTTCTTGTCCATATTTCCCCTATTTTCAAGATGAAATGCTTTCACACTAGCTTCATCTATATTAATGGGATCAAACAACAACAATGAATGAAAAAGATAATTGTGTAAAGCACCAATGTATTTCATCAAATTTTCTGGTGTCTAAAGGAATATTCAATGCCAATGCTTGCTTCCCAAACTCTTCTATAAAACTCCAAACATTCTGACCTTTACCTTGTCTCAAGTTTTTCCATTCCATCATAGATTTTTTTCCTGTAACCCAATGGGTAAAATTTTCCTTTTAAATCAAAGACAAACTCATACCATGAAGAAAGGAATTACCATTATGCTTACTACCTTTCAAAATTTTTCTCTCTCACCATACAAGAGTGTGCCTCCCAACCAAATAGATTCCAATTGAATCTTTGTGTCATCCTCTTAAAAATGTTGTATATAGTAGTAGGCTTTGATTTTTCTAATCCAATTGTTTATATTTTCTACATTAGCTTCTCCATTAAACATGGGAAAATCAAATTTCACATCTAACTTTAAAGATGGATTTTTAGAATCATTTTCCTGATGACTATTTGAATGGTGAGAATGAGGGGAAGAGGAAGAGCTTGAAGTTGAAGATGGAGATTCCAGAAGTTCTCCTCCACCTCTTCGGTGTACTGACGCATTATCATCTACTATAACTTCCTCTTTCTTGCCCTCTTTTTCCATTCTCCTTGGCATAATCTGCAAACAAATTTTCCACCAGATTTTCCATCTGGTCGAAGGCCTTATGGAAAGCCTGCTCATTCTCTATGAGTATGTCATCGTCGTCCATTTTCTTTCTTCGAGTTGCACGTCCAATCTCAGGGTTAAAAGACTTGATTTTTCCTTCACCCTCTTTGAGTTTGGCCTTGGTAAGCATCCAAACTCACAATTCACATCAAAGAAGACCGACCAACATGATTCAGGATCTTTTCTTCGGTGATATTAAACATAATTGCTTAAAGAGCATGAAAATACCATAAATGCAACATCCATGAAGAAACAATGTAAAAAGAAGGAAACATGGACAACGCGCCAATATTTGTTAATAGAGTTCACTTACAATGTGTGAGCTACATCTCCGGACCCAGCTTCAAAGCAGAGAGGCCTCTTTATTATCTAGTAAAATAATTGGAAAATACATGGAAATACCTCACTTCTGAAGATGACCCAAAAATTTGTTGCTTAGATCCCAATTATGACTACACCAGTGGATTCGTTTTGAAATTTCGTGAAAAAAAATCTATAAACTTCATATGGTTATGTCACTTTCACTTTTGGACCCCTCAAGGAATCTTCAAGGTGCCACAATATTTTAGAATATTCTCAAAATATTCTTGTAGAATATTCCCTAGAATATACCTTAGGAATATTCCTTAAAAATCATGTCAAGGGTGAGTCTCATTCCCCGAGCACTAACTTCCACTCTTTGTTCCACTATGTTATGTGGGCTCCCCTTCATTTGAATGGGCATGAATTTAAATGTGTATAGGATGGCAGATATGCCAAAGCCTGCCCCATTGGAGGATTCGTTGGTAGATTAATATTAGTTCATTTCTTGTTGGGGAGGTCTCAGGTTCAAAGCCTTTGGCCTCCCCCCATTTTAATGCATAATCCAAAACATCATTCAAATGTCATGTGGTGCATATGTTTCAATGGGTATCACCATTGGGTGCATAAGTTAGGCCATTGGTCCATTTCTACCAAGGTCAAGGTTCAATCCCAACCATTCAACCAAACATGATTTTTTTAATGTAGGCCAAAGTGGCCAACCATAGGGTACCATGTGGCACCCAGTGATTGGGCCAGATGTCACTCATAGATTGGTCCATGTCATACCACGTGTTGCTGAGTCACTCATCAACTGTACTATGATGTGTCACCTAGGTCCCATGCCATGTCATGCTGATTGTACCATGATTTTGATGTGGAGATTGCCACATGTCATCTTCATATGGTGCCACATGGCCTCTTCTAGTGGTGCCATATGGCACTGTCAATGCCAACTTTTTTCCTGTTTCCATAAAACTTCAGATGAGCATAACTTCATCATAGGGACTTGGATTGAGGTGTTGTTCGATTCATTGGAATTGTCACGCCGAGATATATGACTTGGCGTTGGTTTTGCTGATATTTGAGGACTTCAAATTTTGAGCCTTTTCTCCTAGATCAATTGTGACAATTAAAGTGCAATTTAAGTTACAAACAATTATTTTGCACATAGTAACATGAAACATGTTGAACTTCATACTTAGGAATTATGAAATTTGGTTCAACATAAGGTTGTCAATATTGTCTATAGTAGAACATATGACCATATTTCCAATATGTTGTCTAAAGCCAATTTCATTAATATACATAATATGTTATGGCATTAGGGAGTTGCAATTATGGGGAGGGAGTGTCATGCTAACATAATTTCACCTCCTAAACCTCTATAAATTTGTGTTTATAAGGGGTTTTGGAACCTAAGGTTATGTTGGTTCATCAAAACCCTTAGATATGCTATATACAACTAGTCAAAGTATCGAGTAATAGGAGACAGTCAATCAAGTGGTTGACTGGTGGAGTAGTCAACTATATGTTTGATGAGTTGGTCAAGTAATAAACCAATAGAAAGCTACTTGAACAATTAACTATGGGGAATGTTGATTGAGTGGTTAGAGGAATCATATAGATGGTTGAGTCGACACAGGAAGTCGAATAACCGAAAATAATTGGATCAACTAGAACAATTGACTAGACAATGAAACATCATGAATTTCACAAAAATGGTTCAAATTGTCGATGCTTTCTTGTGGAATGAATCTTCCACAATTTAAGGAAGTTGGTTAGATTTGGAAAATATAAATAAAGGACCATTAGGGTTGAATTTGGTATCAAAATCATTGTTACTCAAATCATGCATTATGTTGTTTTGATCATGAAGCATTGTGCTTCAATGTTGTAATGATGTCTTTAGATATAAGATATCATCTTGTAGCATAATTACTTATGTATTTATTTATTTAGATTCAATTTTATGTTATATGTTCTTGGTTTTAATCCCCAATCCCAGAAAAGGAAGCCTTTCGACAATGTCGTTGTCATGACTAGAGTGGAGAATGAAATATTTCTAAAGTTGAAAGGGACGTCTACTTACGCACAAATTGTTGCATACATTTCTCATCACGATGAAGGTACATTACCATCTTGTCTTCTATGGCATGTTATATTTGGACATACTCATTATAACAGTCTTTTTTCATTAAAAAAGGATGTTGTTTCTAGTTTTCCTGCTATTCCAAGCAAACTAAAGTAATCTAATGCGTGTTTCCTTGGAAAGAATAGCAAACAACCCTTCCATGCCTCCACTACCAAAGCATGTATAAAAATTGGATTGGTACATTCTAATTTGCGTGGCCCCATGCCTCATCCATCTACTAATGGATATAAATATATGATTACTTTTATTAATGATTACACCATAATGTATTGGGTGTACTTGTTAAACGATAAATCTCAATCTTCTGAAATTTTTAAATATTTTCATGTATGAATTCAAAATAAAGCACAACCACATATTGATTTCCTCTATACTAATAATGGAGGAGAATACATGTCTAATAAATTTGAAAATTATCTTCACCAACATAGGATTCAACCTCAAATCAAAATTCCATACAATGCTCAACAAAATGGTGTAGCTGAAAGAATGAAGATGACTATATTAAATATGGCTTTTTCCATGATGTTTTTCAAAAATGTGAAGTTGACGTTTTGGGATGATGTATTCTGTGTGCAATATATGTGAAAAATAGGTGTTTATCTCAAGCTCTTGGAAATAAGGTTTCTTATAAAATATTGTATGGTCGCATTCCTTCAATGAAGCATCTCGGGGTCTTTAGTTCCACCTACTATGTCTTGATTCCTAAGGAGAAAAGAAACAAGCCTGATGCAAGGAGTCAAAAATAACCTTCTAGGGGAATTCAAATACCACAAAGGCATATCGTCTTTATGATGAGGTAAATAATGATGAGATTCCACATTTTTAAGGAGGGATCCCTATTTTGGATCAATCTTTAAAACCTCCTTTTGAGGCACCATCTCCACCTCAGGAAGTCTTAACCATTTCATCATGTCAGGAAGATCCTTTGAATGATGTGATTTAGAGAATTGAAAGGCTAAACCTTGAAGAAAAACCATCTCAATTATTGGAGCAACTCAGGCCATATCACCAAGGTCCATCAAAATGGTTAATCAAAACACTTGAAAATGTTCATCATGATGAGGTCACAAATACAGGAACTAGATGTTCAACCAGACAAGATGGAGGTAATAGATCTAAATATAATTTATGTGATGTAGATGATATGGATGTTTGATATGATTGTGGATTGAATTTATCTACTAATTTTGAACCAACTTCCTTTGAAGAGGCTACTTTTCATGAAAAGTGGAAAGAAGCAATGTAGGAGTATGATGCTCTCATCAAGAATGGGACATCAAAGTTGGTGGACCCTCAACTCAAAACTAAACCAATTGGCTACAAGTGGGTCTACAAGAACAAGTACAAATCAAATAGATCACTTTAAGCACAAATAAATACTCATGGAAAAAATATTTGCATAAAAAGAAGGCATTGATTATTAGGAGACTTTCCCCCCATAGCTAAAATGGGCCACCATATACACTCTCTTTGCCTCGACAATACTGAATGGATGGAAAATCCATCAAAATGGATGTGAAACTAATTTCTTGAATAGAGACTTGAAAGAAAAAGTCTTCGTGTTTAAACCAAAATTTTTTGTTTTGAAGGGACAAAAAAGAAATTATGTAAACTCAACCAAAAGGTTTTGTTTTGAAGGGACAAGAAAAGAAAGTATGTAAACTCATCAAATAGTTACATAGTCTGAAACAAGAATTGTGAGGATAGCATGAAAAGTTAACTAAGCATCTTTTGAAACTGAATTTCAAACAATTTAATCTTAATGATGCAACTCTAATTGTCAATAAAGTTGACAAAACAATTGTATATCTTATAGTGTAAGTAGATGATTTGTTGATGACAAGGAATAATGAAAGCTATATTGCATCCATAAAGAAATAGTTGAAGAATAGTTTTGAGATGATAAATTCAGACACCTTCATTACTATCTAGGCATTGAAATGACTCAGCATCCAAAGTACATATTCATCTCCCAAAAGTACATTGGAGAATGTTTGAACAAGTGTGGCATAGTTGAATGTAGTGCTTTTCATACTCCAGTGGAGCAAAATTGAAGCTCACATCAAAAGAATGGAATGCAATTGAGGTTGCAACAAAAAAATATAGGTTATGGAATGTCATATCTCACCACCAAACTAGATATTTTATATTTTATAGTGATTCTTTCCAAGTTTATGTAAAAATATTGTGAAGGACACTGATTTGCTGCAAAAGGAGTTCTGAAATACTTGAAGGGAATTCAAGTATTTGAAGGTGGATGACTTTAGCTTGATTGGATATTCTAATTCAGACTTTTATGGGCATAAATTTAAGGGAGTATAAACTTCAAACTATCCCATAAGTATTTGATCAACAAATGTCTCATGAAAGTCACACAAACAATCAATTCCAACAAGTTCCACAATAGAGGCAGAATATGTCGCAATTGTAGGAACAACAAAGGAAATTGTGTGGCTAAGGAAAATAATCATATCTGCATCAAAAATTGGTGAATTATACTCCCTTTTTGGTTGACAATACTTATGTGGTCAAGTTGGCCTAGAATACCAAATTCCATGATCAAATCAAGCACATCAACACAAACATCATTTGATTCGAGATCATATAAAGAAAGATGTTATTCGTTTGAGACATTAATCCACAAATCAACAAATTGTAGACATATTCACCAAAGTTTAGAAGGATGCTTGGACCCACAAACACATCTTTGGCTTAAGAGGGTGGGCAGGAGGGGGGGTAATGGGTGGATGTTGGACACATAATCCTTTGGGATTTTTGTGTAATTTTAAATGATTTGTCAATAATAAGTAGGTAAACAAAATGAGGAGTCATGAGGAAGACTGAGAGTCTCTCATAGAAGGTGAAATGAATAGACACCCTTTTTGTTTATATTTAGATTTGAGTAATTAAATATACATACAACTGAGTTAATCCTCAACCTGACAAAATTAGACTAAATAATTATGAGATTTACCCTCATTAGGGAAGTTTTAAAGTCTAAAATGGGCCTCCTAAGTAAAATAATAAAATAATAGTAAAAAAATAATAAAATAATAAATTATTAAATTTTAAAGAAAAAGAAAGAAAAACTATTTTTTAATTGTATTTTTGGCTTATCTCCTTATAGTTTTACTCAAATGTCAAGTGTAGGAACCCATTGCATGTAGTGTTAAATTATGCGTCCCACTATGCATACTTTCAAGAAACGCATCTTTTACATGTATTTTCAATTTTTTCGGTATGGGTCTACCCAAAAGTATGCAGAGTGGGTAGTCATTGGATGTGGAATTTAATTCCACATCAAATGAGTACCTACACTTGACATTGGAGTAAAATTAAGGAGATAAGCCAAAAATAAAATTTTAAAAAGTATTTTTCTTCTTTTCCGTCCAAAAATGTTTTCCCCTAGGGATGAAATCACAATCATGAATTTTATTAGTTCTTTTAAAGTTTATTTTGTTAGTACATTTTTTGTTTTGAGCCCCATTTCTAACTTCAAAATTCTCCTAATGCAACTGTATGAACTTCAAAATTGATCAATCACATTAATGATCCATTGTCAATTAAGGGAATTATTAAAAGGTCTTATGGGTGATGGATTTCATCCACAAAATATGTTAATGGCTAGTTAAATTTTCCTATTTTCTTAATTTGTTTCATAATTTTTAGCCTACACAAATATCTTTGTATTGAAATTAAGATATTCTCATATATTTTTGGATTGACACAATGCAAATAGTTCATGGTTCCCATCACATGGCCTAAGGCCAAAAATCCAAAACTTTGGCCATAACATTTATCTATATGGCTCAAGGTATTAGCCATAACATCTATTCCTATTCCAAATCTTTAAATGGCCACTATATCAAATTTGTATGACAAAGTCTCCCCATATGGGACATGTGTTGGCCTAGGCCTTCTAAACAAGGAATACCATTCATTCCATCCTTGCACCATGAAGTGTATCTTCCTTAGATTCATCTCCATATTCATTACCATGTAGTGGTCATAGCTTACGATCAAAATTGTAGCAGAAGAAAGTAGTGGTAACACTGTACTTCATATCTTGATATCCTAACAAAATACTTTGAAAACAAATCCATATTTGGCATCAAAACAAATTCTTGTCCTTATATCTTTATTTGTTTATTCTCTTTGCAAGTAACCCCAATATCAAGGCATGTGAAATGTGCTCTTTGTTACAGCTTCACAAGTCAAGGCTACGTACTGGGATTTGTGTATTGATATTTGATTTTAAGCTTATGTGGTGCAAGTTATCGTTATTTGATGGAAGATCCACATTGGCGGATGTTATTGTTGATGTTTTGAAGCCCAAGTTTGGGTCCATTTTCAAGAAGTGAATTGATAAATGACTAGCTATGAGGAGAATAAATAGAAATAGGAGTGAGGATAGGCTTAATGAAATTCCAACCAAGAGAAATCCATAAGGACAAGAAACCTTAAAAGTTCGACAAAAGAAGAAAACAAAAATTATAAAAATACAAACAAAGAAAAGAAGGAATAAAATGTTAACTAGCGATCTATGAGCTATGTCACAAGCCTGAACATTAACCTTATTATTTATTTTGCACAATTATAGTGGCACTATGAGAGTAATGTATAGATGCACCATACACCTTCCTTTCACAATACCTTTCTTTATCTCTTAGATATATTCACACAATGTTGTGAGTTGCAGCTAAAACTAGGTTTTGTCTGCCCCAAATAGGTAATCTCTCACCCACAATTTTGATATGGTGACCATTTTGTTAGGATATTTAGACACTCAGCAGTTAGTTAAGTTCAACTTGGTCAAATGTGTATATTAGGTAAAATTGTGCTTCTTAGTGTGTTTCTTTAGTATGCAATAGTTACATTGTAATCTGACAGAAGCGATATGTTCTAGACATAGAGTGATCAAATGGTTCATATTATCCTTGAAACTAATGGCTATTGATTTGTGGCTTAACACCCAATTGGTCCATGATATCTATTTAAAGAGCAGAAAGGGACATGGTTGGTGATAGATTATGACAACTTTCTTATGTAAAATATTTTCTTTTTCATTAATAAAATTGCCTCAATTGATTGCATTGGTTGGGGTCATGTACAATTTCCCTCTTGGAGGGTTTTAACCATGTAAAAATATTGGTGTTGTGATCTTTGATCTAGTTGTGTGAGTAGTTACTAAAGGTGTTTGTCCTATATGGAATACTCTATTTACTTGAACATGGTATCAACACCCATTTCAAGAATTCTCCAGTTGGTGATCGAGATCTTGAAGCCTATGTTTATGCATTTCCTAGATCTAATATTTTTGTAGCATTTTGGCCTAAATAGACGGTTTCATTGCATCGTGTGATGTTTTCAATAAAGAATTTGTTTCATTTCATCCGAAAAAGGTGTCAATTTTCCCAAGATACAACTTTTTTCATTAAATTTGGAGGCATAAAGTCTAAATATGCATTTCCTGGGTAAGCTAACCAAGATTTAACCCCATTATTGTTGAGTTTTGGAATTTTTTTCAAACTATTGTTTAGTTTTGAATAAACACATTATCTTTTATAAGAACAAAGTTCAAGGCAAAGCTCGAACGACAACAACGCCAACACCTCCACCATCCTTCACTACTATTGTTATGTATTTTGCACTAGTTCACTTGGTTTAAAGTCATTTTATTTAGTAAGAGGTCTTGAGTTCAAATCTATTTTTTTTAGTTACTTTTGGAAAATGTTCATGCAAACTTAAGTTATTTCATAGCTTTATAGTAAGATGTATGTCATTTGTAATATAAAAGTGAGTCACTATAAAGTAACTTTAATCTTTCTTTTTTTTAGTTATTTTTTTTGGTATGCAACTTTCATTTATAAAATAACTTCAATTTAAGTGGTTCTTGCTTGTTTTTATAAAAGTGGGTCACTTCATAAAGTAATTTAAAACTGAGCTTGTTCGCAAAGCTAGTGAGAGAAAATATTTTATTATTATTTTCTTTTCATCAACATCCATCACCATGTGATCCAAATTCTACTTGCCAAGTGACTCTTTGTTAGTGTTAATGTCTTCTTCTTTTTTAAGGGCATAACTTTCACATCTAAAGTTTGTTTTTAGTATCATTTTTTTAAGCAACCTATTTTTTCGAGAGATTTATATACATATAATTGGTTTCAGCTTTTGAGACCAAATTATCAACATATTTTAATATGGCCACTCCACGTGAACTCTTTCTTACTAATATCAACTACTTCTCATGGAAATCCCACATAGAGGATGTACTAAGAAGCAAAAGGATTGTACCAGATTACCTTGGGACAAGAAAAGGTCCCCAACGACGATGATAAGAGAGCCAAATGAGGTAATAGGAATGAAAAAGCATGTGGGTTAATCGGAATGTCCATTTCTCCTAATTTGTGGTTTCATATTCAAGGAACTAATGATTCAAATGAAGCCTAGGAAAAATTGGAAAATATATTTGGTGAACCTAATATTATTAGATCTCATTGGGTTTAAAATCAAATCATGACTTTAAGTCCTAATGATTTCTCTTTTATTGAATATTACTTATCTAATTTTAAAACACTTAGAAGTTTCATTAAAGATTGTCACGTTGATCTAAATAAGGAAAATTGCATATATATTATCCTTTCAAAGATTGGCTCTATATATTTTATCTTTTTATCTATATTTTATGTCACTATAGAAGCTATGAGTTCTACCTATCAAAAAATGTCTTTTAAATATTTTTGTGACTTTAGGATTAGAAAAGAAGGAAATATCTTGCATATTGGAGCGATTAGCACTACAGATACATCTAACAAGGCCCTAGTGATTAAAAAAAAAGAAGATAAAATCAAGAATTCAAAGAAGCAACATCCTTGCAATAACAAGCAAAATAAGGGCCCAAAACCCTCTCAGCCAACCTATACTCCTAATGGTGGAAAAAGATCAAAATCAAAGAGTAATTGCAATTGTTGTGGGAAATATAGACATGTGGAGTCTAATTGTTAAAATCATCGAGGCTTTGGAAGTAGTAATGAAGAATCACGAATTCAAACTTGATTCTTCTTCTTATGGACATGTAATTTCTGCGTCTAATTTCTCCTTCAATGCAACTACTACTACTTATGATCGGTGGCTTATTGATTATGGAGAATCTTATCGTATGGTTAAGGATAAAGCCTTTTTTTTTTCTCTTAATGATTGTAACACCAAATAAATATTTGTTGGTGATGATATATTTCTTAGTGTTTTAGGGTCTAGAAAAATTCAAGTAGATAATGGTCATTTTAATGATGTGTTACGTGTTCTAAGTCTTTCCTGTAACCTTCTATAAATATATCAAATCACTCATTCAAGTGAAGGTAAAAAAATAGATTTTTCACTTCACCAAGTTGTAATTAATGTTTAAAATATCCTAAGCATGTTCTTTCCACTAACATATTTGATGATATTACCTAGTTGTACAAGTTTGAAAACTTTGGCTCATCATATTTTCCCTTAGTTTTTATTACTCATAGTGATAACTTGAGAAAAATTTGGCATAGGAAAATTAGTCATCTAAATTATTGTCAACTGCAGCAACTATTTAATCAAAATATGGTGATTAGTCTTCCTCTCATTTCTTGCAAAAAGGTGTTTGTGCTAGTTGTGTTCTCGACAAAAGTCATCAAGAAAATTTTGGCAAACATGCATCTTAGCACGCCTAAGCCCCTTTGTAGCTTGTTCACAGTGTATTTAATTAATGGAAAGACCTGTGAGCGATTTTGAAACCGACGTTTCGGACTAGCAAGGTGAGTCCATCATCAGGGTAATGAGATCTGCATTTTGAGAAGAGAGAGTCAAGAGAATGAGAACCTATTAATAGAAGGATGGATAGCTTAACCTAGCTTTGGAGAGGTCGGCTTGATTTTCATCAATTTATTAATAACTGGAATAAATAAATTTTAATTATTATTATTATTATTATTATTATTATTATTTTATTTTCTTTTTTCTTTTTTTTCTTTTTCTTTTTTAAATAAATTTAAGACTATATTAAAAGTAAATTTTTATTTAACTAGATTAATTAGACCTAAATTAAAAATAAAATTAATTTAAATTAAATTTCAAATAAAAACAATTTAATTGGTTAATTAATTAATTAATTAAATTAATTTTCAAATCTAGTTTAATTAATAAATTTAAAACTATATTGATTAATCAATTAATTAATTAATTAATTTTTAAATTGAGCTTAATTAATAAATTTAAAACTTCTCTTCTTTTTTTCTTTTTTTTTTAAATTCACTTAAAGTAATTTGGCCTCATTTAAAAGTAAAATTGGTTTAAACTAAAAGGATTAAATAAATTTTAATTATGTTTTAAATTATATACTCTAATTAAAAAATAAATAAATAAAAAAATTTAAAACTGTATTAAAAGTAAAATTTCTTAACTAGATTAATTTGACCTAAATTAAAAATAAAATTACTTTAACCTAAATTTAAATTAAATCAATTTAATTGATTAATTAATTAATTAAATTAATTTTAAATTTATTTAATTTTAAATTTAGTTTAATTAATAAATTTTAAACTATATTGAACTAGCGATCTATGTTGCTTCAAACATATCATCTGAAATTTTTGTTATAACATTTTTTTGTAGGTTTCAGATGGAAAAACTTGGAGAATACTGAGGAGAAATATCGATCAATACCTGGTTTAAATTTCAGATCTTAGTTCACTATATTTTCAGAGATCTACTCTAAGGAAGTTAGGGTTCCTTAATGTTCCTGAAATCTAGTTAGTTTGATATTTTTAGTATATATTTTTATTTTTATTTTTATTTGTGATGTTTTAGACTGTGAAACTTGGATCACATTGAGGCTAAATCTTGATAAACATCTAGTTCAAATTTCAAATCTTGGTTCACTATAATTTCACACATATGCTCTAAGGAATTCTGGGTTCCTGAATACTCCCGAAATTGGTTTGAAACACGTTAATTTGACATTTTGCAATAAATTTTTTTTAGGAGGTTTCAGGTAGTGAAACATGGACCATATTAAAAATAAATCTTAGGGTACATCTAGTTCAATTTTAATAGTTTGGTTTGGTATGCTTTCATATTTATACCTTGTGGAAGTTAAGGTTTGTGAACAATCCTAAAATAAGTTTTATACAAGCCAACTTGTTATTTTTTCTATATCTTATTTTCTGGGATTTTTCAGATTGTGAAATATTCAAGTATTTTAGGAGACATACAAAAGTACATTAGGTACATATTTTAGAATTATATTTGAATAATTGGACATGTGGCATGGTATACAAGTTTTGCTTGTGGGAGGAGGCCAACGATCAACAAGTTTTGGGAAAGCTACCATAACTTTCACTTAGCATATCAAATTCTATTCACATTTATGGAATTGCAGAAAAGATATATCAAAGTGTTATAGACCAATGTTTCATATCCAAAGGACTTCAATCTCATAGATATATCAAGATAATCATCATCCATTCAAATCTTCTCCAAATTAAGGTACACTACTTATAACTGGCGTAATTATTGATTAGAAAATCCCATTTTTTGGTGACTGGAAATTGTGATAAAGACTACTATTACTATTTTCCATCACACCTCCAAAGAAAGCTACTACACCAATTAAATCTACTGAAGGCTCCTCCTTGACTCATGAAGAAAGTGAAGAATTAGAATTTAGGTTATCTCCACTAGAGAAGAAATTTAATGAAATAGATGGTGGTATATTGAAAAAATGTGGATTTATCAAGTTCTCAAGAAATACTTAAAAGAGAAATAGAATCAAATATGAAAGAAATGCAAAAATCTATCAAGTAAGAAATAAAAGAACTACAAATCATTATATTAAAATATCTCCCTAAGATGGATATGGAGATAGAAGGAAATCATGAACATAAAGAGAAGCATGCTGTTGAGAATCAATCTCATATGAGGAGTATGCTATCACAACTGGAGAGAACAAACATTTAATCGTAAAACTATAATCATGAATTTTCAATCCAAGATCCACATCATCAGGGCTTCAAGTCAACACCAAATAACTACTATATTCCAAAAATTGAATTGAGGAGGTTTGAGGGTAATGATCCTATAACATAGATATTGCATATGGAGAAATAATTTGATCTACACTAAGTGGCATCGTTACAAAATGTTAATATTGCGTCTTTATTTTTTGAGTAAGACCAAAATGTATGGTATCAATGGCTTTGTGAAAGGAAAAAATATTTTTTTATATCTTGGTCCACTTTTATAAAGGAATTGATATCACATTGTGGGGATATTAAGAGCAATATATTATTTAAGTAATTGGTAAATCTTAGTAAAAAGGTCCAATTACAAAGCACATTCAACAATTCCAAAATTTGAGTCTCAGAGTAAAGAATCTTTTAGAGGATAATTTGTTTGACCTATATTTATGGGAACTTTAAAGGAAAAAATCCAACATGAGGTGCATCTATTTGAACCTAAACCTCTACAACATGCTTTTAGTTTGGCAATAAAAGTTGAAAGTAAAAATATGACCACTAGAAAATAAGTCACTAATAACTATACTGAAGATCATGCTCCCTCTCCTAAACCAACAAGGTTTCAAGACTTCTTAGAAAATTGATTAAATAAGAGTAAAGGGACTATGTTTCAACCATGAAAACGAGTACAGTAAGGGACATAAATGGAGTGAGGAGAATTTTTTCTACATAGACTCTGAAGAGGAAGGAGATCAAAAATTGGACTCATCACAAGATCTAGAGCTAAAAGAGACTACTCCAACAATATCATGTCATGCATTGGCTAGAATTAATACTCCATGAATCCTCAAGATAAAATGATATATCAAAAAGAAAAAGGTAATACCCATAACTCCATAAATTACAAATTAGCAAAACTTCTCAATTGTTTCATATATCTAGCACCATATTTTCAAGCAATGATTGTAGATGGAGGCACCATAAATTGTTCAAGGAAGTGCCATAGTAGTAATCTCGATATGGGGACGTATTTATTGGACAATCCCATGATTGCAATACAAATTGGTGGTGTTGATGTTGTATTAGGGGTTGAATGGTTACAATCATTGGGAACAATGACCTTTAATTTTTAAGATATCTTCATAAGATTTACCTCAAAAGGAAAACAAATTGAGCTTAGAGGTATCCAAGGTAAATCCTCTACAATGATAAACTCTAACGGAATGGTAAAATTACTCAAAAAATGGCACCAAGGTGTAATGGAATAACTATGTTCACTAAATGTTCAAATGTCAATATCATCTATGTTAAGGGATCTCCATAAAGTTATCCACAATCATCCCAAGTTATTTGGATTAATGCCTAAGGGTCTTCCACCTAATTGAGATCATGATCATGTTATTCATTTGCAGCAAGGAAGTGTACCGATAATAAATGAAGGAGGGAAAATCATACTAGAAGTAGAAACAATACTTGAAACAAGGATTAAGTAGTCGAGAAATCCAACAATTGTGGAGTACATCATCAAATAGAAGAACCTACTGGTGAAAGATATGACGTGGGAAGATGACTTATTCTTACATTATCACTAGTAGTTACTAGCAGTTAATTAAGTGTTAAGGACAACACTTGTTTGAAGTGTATGGGCATATTAATCTCTATATAAGGCCCATATTAACCCTAAAACCCTTTATTATTCCCTAGATATGGAGTGATTACATTTATAGTGTTATATTGTTATGTAGGCTAGAACTCCTCTTGGTCCCATTTTATTATAAATGTACCCCTTGTCTCTTATATATATATATATATATATATATAGAGAGAGAGAGAGAGAGAGAGAGAGAGAGAGAGAGAGAGAGAGATAAGCACACACACACACACACACTAAGGAGACCTAGCCTTATAATAATCAAATATTGTCTTGTACATTGTATCGGTTATAAAAGGAGGTTTACCCCTCGAAGAGGACTATAATTATTGGTTTCTTATCATTTATAAGGTGAAAGGTTCATAAAAAGTGGAAGATATGACAATGAGCCAAGTTGTAGATGAACATAAAATAACTTAAGAAATGAGGGAAACAAAAGGAGGACCTTTGGATAATTTTTTCATATTTTAGTGGTTTTTTAAATGAAGGTCAAAGAAACCTATGACATTGAATGATTGGGTGATTTAAGTTCATGTAGGAGGTCTTGATGTCATTTCCCCAGATCAAATGCCTCACTCATTGCCTCTATGGGGCTAGTTATTGCGATAAATGTTAATGAGCTTACATTTGGTGGCATACCAGTACAACTTTGTTATATTCCCCCCTCTTGGAATATTTAGATGGAAGGCGGAGCCAACTACTGGAAAATTTTGTTTTCAATATCCCTAATGGCTTGACCAATTAGAATTTTGACATCCCCATCAACAACATGTCTTTGGTGGATGGTCCAAGAAATCGAGCTAACCCTTGGGGCTTATCTATATATTTATATATAATTATGTGTGTGATAGGAGAATATATGATGGAGATGGGGGAGGTTTTTGAAGTGTGACAAAAAATTTCAAATGGCATTTTAAGAAAATAAGTCACTGGGTGTATGAAATGCTACCATCCACTTGCATGTAGAATATTCTTGATACAAGTTGTGGGGATTTGTGTATGGCCCATGAACCCTAAAGATAAATGATATGGTATAAGACTCTATAGTTTGACACTAGACCATGGTTTGAGTCATGAGATCCATCCTTAGTGTGCCAAAGCTCAAAATCATCACCATATCTTGCTCAAACCCTGGAATTTTCCTATGTAGCCCTTTAATGGTGACTTTAGGTCCCATGCCTCATCCCCAAGAATCATCCCTATTGTTCCAAACCTCAAGATGTGTTTGAGTAAATATAATATTCTATATAGGATGAACACCTTCAATAACTACTCACACAACTAGATCAAAGATCACAACGCCATTATTTTTATGTGGTTAAAACCCTCAAAGAGGGAAACAATCCATGGTCCCAACCAACATATCCACTTAAGGTAATTTATTAATGAAAAATAGAATATTTAATGGAGTTCTCACAATTGATAATCAACCATGACCCTCTATGCTCTTTAAATAATGATCATGGACCAATCAAGTGTTAAGCCATGGACTAATAACCATTAGTATCGAGGAGAATATGAGACATCAGATCACTCTCTGTATATAACATATTTTGACCTTCATATTACAATGTAACTAATGCATACTAAAGAAACACACTAAAAATCACACTTTCACCTAATAGACACATTAGACCAAGTTGAACTTAACTAACTCCTAAGTGTCTAAATATCATAACATCCCCACTTAAGAACAACTTGAGATAGGTTTGAAGGATATACAAAAGTGACTGGAGGAATTAGAGCCTATCCCCCCTTAATGAAAATTTCATGGACTCTAAACATAGATCGAATTTGTAAGAGACTTTGTGAAAATATTTGCAACTTGATTATCTGTTCGGAAAAAGTGCACTTTAATAACTTGACCATGAATGAGTTTTTTGATGAAGTGCATTTTTGGATCAATGTGTTTGTCGTGCTAATTTTGATTTGGATCTTTGATGAGCTTAATGGAAATCTAATTGTTGCACCAGAGGGTGATCAGATGCTATTATTGGAATCCAAACTTTGAAAGGATCTATTAGAGGCAGAATACTTCTTGACTTGCATTAAGTGTTGCAAGGTACTTTTCTTCTACTAAAGAAAGAGAAATATCTTGTTGCTTTTAACAAGCCCAAGTGATAAGTTTAAAACCAAGAATGAAAACATAAATTGCAATGGACTTCCAATCATTGTGGTTTCCATCCCAATCTGAATTATTGAAACCAACGAACAAAGGAGTCCCCCTTGAACTATATTGTATCCCAAACTGAATTGTACCCTGAATATATCGAAGTATCATTTTTTTTGCTTTCCAGTGACTTTCATGTGGTGTTTCCATATACTGGGAAACAATACCAACAACAAAGGAAATATCAAGACATGTATGAGACAAATATAAGAGGCTACAAACTAATTAACAGTACAAAGTTGCAGCAAATTCGAGTGTAGTTCATGTGGCAGTAAGTCTACTTATATTGGAAAAGAGAAATTCCTTCACTAGTTTGCAATACTTAGATGCCAAGGAAATAATGAAAATGTCCTAGGTTTTTCATTTCAAACTTCTTCTTAAGATTTAAACTCACATGAATTAAAATTTTAGAGTCGCTGCCAGTGAGGATAAGGTCATCAACATAAAGTGTAAGGATTATGAGATGGATTCATACTTTCTTTGTTTAGACATTGGAGTCAAAATTACATCTAGATAATTCAGTGTTAAGAAGAAAGCTATCAATTTTTGCATACCAAGCTCAAGGAGCTTGTTTAAGATCATGGAGAGATTTCTTAAGGTGAAAAACAAGGCTAGAGTCACTTTGAACATAGCCATGGGGTTGTTCCACCTAGGTTTCTTCTTTTAGATACCCATGCATGAAGAAAGATTTAACATCCATCTTGTGGACCTCCCATCCTTGTCGCAACAAGGGCTAGAACAAGGCAGATGGAATTCATTTTGGCGACAGGGAAAAAAGTTTCATTGTAGTCAATTCCTTCAACTTGAGAGAATCATTTAGTAACTAACCAAGCATTATGTCTTTGAACACTTAACTTTTATGCACAAATTTTTATATATACTCATTTACATTTGACAAGTTTTCTTCATTTCAAAAGATGTACAAGTTCCCAAATGTCATTTTCCACCAGGGAACAATATTCTTCATTCATTGCTATTTCCCAATTTGGATGGCCTAAATCTTTTGCAAATGTTTCTAGATCACTGGAAATATGAACAAGCATGACGTTGATATGTAGGATCACTAGTAAGGTCACTGGTTTCTTCATGTATTAAACAAACCCATTTGGGAAGTTGTGGTGCTGGTGCATGTTCATGATCAATGGAATCATCATAAGGAATGTGAGCAGGCGGAGGTGGATTTTCTTCCTCATTGTCATCATTTGAAGAAACTAGAATAATAAGAGAAGGTGGCACAAATTCCAAAGATGGCTCGCAAGTCGAAGAGGGTACAATAGGCCAAGATATTTTCATCAAATTTAACATATCTTCTATTAATTATTTCATTGTAGTGAGGTTGAAGAAGTCTATAACCTTTTACTTCTTCATAATATCCAACAAAAATACACTTTCAATTTTAGGTTGTAAAATTTTTCATTTTCATTAGGATTGTGATCCCATGCTAAACTACCAAAGATATGGAAGTGGCTTACATCTTGCTTAATTTTATTCCATGATTCTTCCATTCCTATATTGCTTAAAGCCTTTGTGCGAGTCTGATTTAGTATGAATTTGCAAAATCTATTGCTTCTACCAAATAATGAAGACTCAATCCTTTATATTGAATCATACAAAACACCATTTCATTTAATGTACGACTCTTTCTTTTAACAACCACATTTTTATATGGTGTATATGATACAATATATTGCATTTGGATGCCCTGTGCAGTGCAACAAGTTGTGATTTATTTATTTGTTTTAGTGTGGTTCATGGACACAGGAGATCAATGGTCGCTTCGTCCATCAAAATATGCAAGCAGATCCACCATAAGGGATCACATCCCACTGGCTCATTAGCAAAGCCTAACCCCAAGAGTGTCAAGGATTTTTAACTCCATGAATTCCCATTAATGAGGTGCTTTAGTGATAGGAACTTGACTGATTGATCTAACCATTGGGGCTAATAGGTTTTGATTTATTGTATTCACCTTCATTATTTGTTCTTAACCTTTGTAGATGATTTCTAGATTGTTTTTCTACATGGACCTTGTAGACCAAGAATAAGTAAAAAACTTCACTCTTAATTTTTAAGAAATAAACCCAAGCGCGTCTAGAGAAGTCATCAATGAAGGTTGATGTATTTGAACTAGCGATCTATGAGCTATGTCACAAGCCTGAACATTAACCTTATTATTTATTTTGCACAATTATAGTGGCACTATGAGAGTAATGTATAGATGCACCATACACCTTCCTTTCACAATACCTTTCTTTATCTCTTAGATATATTCACACAATGTTGTGAGTTGCAGCTAAAACTAGGTTTTGTCTGCCCCAAATAGGTAATCTCTCACCCACGATTTTGATATGGTGACCATTTTGTTAGGATATTTAGACACTCAGCAGTTAGTTAAGTTCAACTTGGTCAAATGTGTATATTAGGTAAAATTGTGCTTCTTAGTGTGTTTCTTTAGTATGCAATAGTTACATTGTAATCTGACAGAAGCGATATGTTCTAGACATAGAGTGATCAAATGGTTCATATTATCCTTGAAACTAATGGCTATTGATTTGTGGCTTAACACCCAATTGGTCCATGATATCTATTTAAAGAGCAGAAAGGGACATGGTTGGTGATAGATTATGACAACTTTCTTATGTAAAATATTTTCTTTTTCAAATATGGGCCTTATATAGAGATTAATATGCCCATACACTTCAAACAAGTGTTGTCCTTAACACTTAATTAACTGCTAGTAACTACTAGTGATAATGTAAGAATAAGTCATCTTCCCACGTCATATCTTTCACCAGTAGGTTCTTCTATTTGATGATGTACTCCACAATTGTTGGATTACTCGACTACTTAATCCTTGTTTCAAGTATTGTTTCTACTTCTAGTATGATTTTCCCTTCTTCATTTATTATCGGTACACTTCCTAGCTGCAAATGAATAACATGATCATGATCTCAATTAGGTGGAAGACCCTTAGGCATTAATCCAAATACCTTGGGATGATTGTTGATAACTTTATGGAGATCCCTTAACATAGATGATATTGACATTTGAACATTTAGTGAACATAGTTATTCCATTACACCTTGGTGCCCCTTTTTGAGTAATTTTATCATTCCATTAGAGTTTATCATTTTAGAGGATTTCCCTTGGATACCTCTAAGCTCAATTTCTTTTCCTTTTGAGGTAAATCTTATGAAGATATCTTGAAAATTAAAGGTCATTGTTCCCAATGATTGTAACCATTGGACCCCTAATACAACATCAACACCACCCATTTGTATTGCAATCATGGGATTGTCCAATAAATACTTCCCCATATTGAGATTAATACTATGGCACTTCCTTGAACAATTTATGGTGCCTCCATCTACAATCATTACTTGAAAATTTGGTGCTAGATATATGAAACAATTGAGAAGTTTTGCTAATTTGTAATTTATGAAGTTATGGGTATTACCTTTTTCTTTTTGATATATCATTCTATCTTGAGGGTTTATGGAGTATTAATTCTAGCCAATGCATGACATGATATTGTTGGAGTAGTCTCTTTTAGCTCTAGATCTTGTGATGATTCCAATTTTTGATCTTCTTCCTCTTCAGAGTCTATGTAGAAAAAATTCTCCTCACTGCATTTATGTCCCTTACTGTACTCGTTTTCATGGTTGAAACATAGTCCCTTTACTCTTATTTAATCAATTTTCTAAGAAGTCTTGAAACCTTGTTGGTTTAGGAGAGGGAGCATGATCTTCAGTATAGTTATTAGTGACTTATTTTCTAGTGGTCATATTTTTACTTTCAACTTTTATTGCCAAACTAAAAGCATGTTGTAGAGGTTTAGGTTCAAATAGATGCACCTCATGTTGGATTTTTTCCTTTAAAGTTCCCATAAATATAGGTCAAACAAATTATCCTCTAAAAGATTCTTTACTCTGAGACTCAAATTTTGGAATTGTTGAATGTGCTTTGTAATTGGACCTTTTTACTAAGATTTACCAATTACTTAAATAATATATTGCTCTTAATATCCCCACAATGTGCTATCAATTCCTTTATAAAAGTGGACCAAGATATAAAAAAATATTTTTTCCTTTCACAAAGCCATTGATACCATACATTTTGGTCTTACTCAAAAAATAAAGACGCAATATTAACATTTTGTAACGATGCCACTTAGTGTAGATCAAATTATTTCTCCATATGCAATATCTATGTTATAGGATCATTACCCTCAAACCTCCTCAATTCAATTTTTGGAATATAGTAGTTATTTGGTGTTGACTTGAAGCCCTGATGATGTGGATCTTGGATTGAAAATTCATGATTATAGTTTTACGATTAAATGTTTGTTCTCTCCAGTTGTGATAGCATACTCCTCATATGAGATTGATTCTCAACAGCATGCTTCTCTTTATGTTCATGATTTCCTTCTATCTCCATATCCATCTTAGGGAGATATTTTAATATAATGATTTGTAGTTCTTTTATTTCTTACTTGATAGATTTTTGCATTTCTTTCATATTTGATTCTATTTCTCTTTTAAGTATTTCTTGAGAACTTGATAAATCCACATTTTTTCAATATACCACCATCTATTTCATTAAATTTCTTCTCTAGTGGAGATAACCTAAATTCTAATTCTTCACTTTCTTCATGAGTCAAGGAGGAGCCTTCAGTAGATTTAATTGGTGTAGTAGCTTTCTTTGGAGGTGTGATGGAAAATAGTAATAGTAGTCTTTATCACAATTTCCAGTCACCAAAAAATGGGATTTTCTAATCAATAATTACGCCAGTTATAAGTCGTGTACCTTAATTTGGAGAAGATTTGAATGGATGATGATTATCTTGATATATCTATGAGATTGAAGTCCTTTGGATATGAAACATTGGTCTATAACACTTTGATATATCTTTCCTGCAATTCCATAAATGTGAATAGAATTTGATATGCTAAGTGAAAGTTATGGTAGCTTTCCCAAAACTTGTTGATCGTTGGCCTCCTCCCACAAGCAAAACTTGTATACCATGCCACATGTCCAATTATTCAAATATAATTCTAAAATATGTACCTAATGTACTTTTGTATGTCTCCTAAAATACTTGAATATTTCACAATCTGAAAAATCCCAGAAAATAAGATATAGAAAAAATAACAAGTTGGCTTGTATAAAACTTATTTTAGGATTGTTCACAAACCTTAACTTCCACAAGGTATAAATATGAAAGCATACCAAACCAAACTATTAAAATTGAACTAGATGTACCCTAAGATTTATTTTTAATATGGTCCATGTTTCACTACCTGAAACCTCCTAAAAAAAAATTATTGCAAAATGTCAAATTAACGTGTTTCAAACCAATTTCGGGAGTATTCAGGAACCCAGAATTCCTTAGAGCATATGTGTGAAATTATAGTGAACCAAGATTTGAAATTTGAACTAGATGTTTATCAAGATTTAGCCTCAATGTGATCCAAGTTTCACAGTCTAAAACATCACAAATAAAAATAAAAATAAAAATATATACTAAAAATATCAAACTAACTAGATTTCAGGAACATTAAGGAACCCTAACTTCCTTAGAGTAGATCTCTGAAAATATAGTGAACTAAGATCTGAAATTTAAACCAGGTATTGATCGATATTTCTCCTCAGTATTCTCCAAGTTTTTCCATCTGAAACCTACAAAAAAATGTTATAACAAAAATTTCAGATGATATGTTTGAAGCAACAAAACCCTAAGATCATGAGCTTTGATAACAAATGTTATGAACCTTGCACTTTAAAAAAGATAAGAAACCAACAATTATAGTCCTCTTTGAGGGAAAAACTCCTTTTACAATGAGTACAATGTACAAAACAATATTTAATGATTCTAAGACTAGGTCTCCTTACTATATATATAGGAGACAATGGGTATAATTATAATGAAATGGGACCATAATGGGTTCTAACCTAGATAACATTATAACAATAGAAATGTATCACTCCATATAGGGACTAATAAGGGGTTTTAAGGTTAATTTGGGTCTTATATTTGACTTAACATAGTTCTCTCCTCCAACCAATTTTTTTGCAAAACCCTCAATGCTTGTTCTACAAACCCTCAATGATTGTTCTACAATTTCTAGGTTCCAGGACCATGGATATTATTTACAATGAAACATAAGAACTTCAAGCTTGACATTTCAAATTTGGTAGTTACTTTGGAAATGACAATATCAAACATTTCTCATAGTGAAATATTGTTTAATTTGAATATTTTGGCCATGAAATCATGAATTATGTTTATATTCTTTGAAATGGAGACTGGTCAATCATGATTTTTATAAAAAAAATTACTTGTCATCACTTATATGGGAGTTAGGTGTGTCTCTTATGTGCATTTTTTATGTAAGTTAGGTGTGTTTCTCATGTGCATGATTTAGGTAATAGATTCGTTGTGTCCCTTATGTGTATGTGTTTGGTGTGTGGGTTGAAAATGCATGGATTATGTCCTTATCATCTCCATCATTCTATTATCTCTCCAATTCAACATTTTTCTAAGAACAATGTAAACTTTGAAACGGGAACTGATACTGTTACCCGTTTCGTAGAGATAGCAAAAAAGTGACCTGATTTTGAAAACGGGTGATGCAGAACACACATGTTTTTTTTAGAGCATAGTTTTTGGCACTTTAATTTTTTTTATGTACATTATGTTTTAGAATGGTAGTGATTTTCATGCTGATTTAAAAAAGTGGGTATTCTGCATCATACCCTTTTTTTAAAAGACCTATTTTTTGACTTTAAATTTTCTAATGTATGAAATGTAAATAATTATTTTGTAAATTTATTAATTTTTGAAGTGGTCGTTTTCTTCATATTTTCTTGTTTTTTATTTTAATTTTAATTTTTTTGTAGTGAGGTTTTTATTGTTTTTCATTTTTAAATTAGAAGGTCGATATTTTGAATTTTCAATATTCTACATATTTATACATCCTTAATTAATTTTTCAATCCACATGAAATAATTGTTTCTAAAAAACAATATTTTTTTAACAATAGACATAAAAATAACCATTTTTAACATAAATATAACTAAAAAACTACACGTTTTGATAATTTTTTGCTCGAATTGACATGTCAAAATCACAATTTTTATACGAAAATTTTAACTAAAAATGGTTAAATAATAGTTTTTTTTTATGAATTTCATGTCAAAAAAATAATAATCACTTTTTTTTCAAAAATTAATGATTAACTTAAAAATTAATGCGAAAATCACATATTACAAATATTGAACGTATAACAACCTTAATTGAGTGTTTATTCTTCTCATAAAATGTCAAAGTCAAAACATTGCAAAGCTTGATTTCCAAGCATAACTTAAATTTAATCAGCAATGTCACATAATCCAAACTCTTCGTCCTCTAGAGTTTCACCGTTGTCTTCTTCCACAATATTTTTTGCTTCCTTTTGCTCATTTTCCTCTTCTAACGGATCTTTGATGTCTGTGAATCTCCCAATGTATGTCTTTCCAAACATTCCATGTAATGGTGGTTGGGGTTCCTTTGCCTTTTTTGCCACACGTGATTCACTAAAGTCACCTTTCTTCAACCCAATTTCTTGCATTGCATCTGGAAGAAATTGAAGAGCATTAATTATTTCCTGAATGAAATTGCATTGTATTGGATCTTTTTCAATTGCAATGCAATTTCTTCCTTTTTGAAGGCAACATGCTAGTGTTGTACCTAATTATCAAGCACAAAAGAAATAATGAATTAAATTAGTACAATGACATATAAATTAATAAATAACATATTGAAATTTAATTCCATATAATAAAACTTACCTGAGCCAGAAAATAAATCCAAAACCCAATCTTCTTCATTTCACTGCCACAAAGACATGGCTAAATCGAGCTCCTAAATAACATTGGGTTACATTGTTTAAGTGCTCAAATGGCTTGATCGAGCACTTAAAAAGGGCTCAATTGAGCAATCATTTTTTCCACCCAAAAGTGCCATCTCTTGGAGTGAAATCATATCATATGTAGCTAAAGGCTAGACAAAATATGTTTCAGAAAGAGACATAAACGGTCATAATACCTACACATATCCCTTATATAGGGATTTAGAGCACCAGTCATTCAAACAATACAATTTAATATGTAATTCCATTTATTGAGATCAAGAACTACTACATTCGTGACATGGTGCAAAGGAGAGAAATAAGGATCGAGTACATCTCCACCAATGAACTAGCAACTGATATTCTGATGAAGTTGTTGCCAAGGGAGAAGTTCATGTATTTTAGAGACAAGTTGGGGCTCGTCGAGATCACCCCTCTCATTGAGAGGGGGTGTTGATTTGTCTGTAGCACGGATGAACATTCTCCTGAAGGGGAGAATGGGTCCAAGAGACCCATAGAGCTCAATAGGTATGGTTGAGTGAGTGTATCTTGGAGGAGGACCCTTATCACACTCTAGAAATGGTGGAGTGAGGTCATGGACCTTGATCACACACCAGGCATGGTGGAGTGAGGTCCTTCAACATTTGTACCATGATCACACACCGGAAGGGTGGAGTGAGGTCCTGGACCCTGATCACACATTGGGTAGGGTCGAGTGAGGTCTAGTTCAACATCTAGACCCAATCACCAACAAAGAATGGGTTGAGTGAGGTCTTGGCCGATAGTGCTCACCAGGAAGGGTGGGTGAGCGCTTGCTAGTTGAGGGCCTCAACATTTTTTTCCTAGGTGGTGTCCATGGGATTCAAGGAATGATCACTTTGGAGTAGCGAGTCCTGATATGTTGATGATGTTTCCATGGTTTTGGTACCACCCCATATATGGCTGCTAGTGGATGTTGATGATAGATGATCATGCTAGTAATAATGGATAATCTTTTTCTTTAGAGAACTTTGTTCAATCTGAGAACGCCTATGAAAATGATTATGAATACCTCCCTAGTTAAGAGGGAGTGTTGAATTTGTAACTATGGTTGGTTTTCATAATGTACTTGTGGTCTGATATAATTGTATTTATCATTGTAAATCATGTTTATAAATGCTTGAGTCAAAGGAAAATTTATTTTGAGTCAAAGTCCCATTGCGTCTTTTAAAAGATGTAAATTTGAATATTTTAAATGAAATTTTTGGCTTCAAAAGTGACAAGTTGGATTCCCTCCAAGTCAAGTTGGCCCTAGCCAAGAGACGCATACATTTACCCTAGACAACATACTATATAAAGGTAGCTTGAGCTCCTCATTTGTGCAATTCACATGCCTCTCTTAAGACAATTTCTGGGCAAGTGAGAAAAGGAAAAGAAGGATGAAGAAGGAAGAAAAAGAAGGCCAAAATTTCTTTATCTTATGTCTCTCTAGAAACTCACACGTGTGAAGGAATCTCTCTCTGTGATTCACAGTTTCTAGGGAAACTGTTGCAGGGGGGGCAAAATTTTCTGGGTTACTGGGGCAATTGCTGCAAGGCCTTAATTCTGGGGAAATTGGTATTGCAGGAGGGCTGAAATTATGGTAGTGCATGATCAAGAGAAAAATGTAGGATTAGATTTGGGTGACTTGACTTGAAGGAGAATACCAGGTTTGACCATAAGTCTAGATGTGTCTCTCATTGAACAAGAAGAATTTCTCTATTGAAAAGGTTGTTAGGTTTTTCCCCATAGTGGGTTTTCCCAAGGTAAATCTTGTCTCTCTTTTGTGCATTGTGATCTCTATTATTCTGTTGTTCTTTATTGTTGAATTTATGAAGTATAATTGATGAATAATATATTAGAACAACTTAAAATAATATCTACATCAAAATTACTTATCCGAATTTCATAAATATTGTGCTAACCTTAATTTCTCTAGAAAATCAACATATTTAACATAGTCTGATATCCATTTATGGGAAAGATTTGACTTCCTCAACATTAAAATAGTGATAAGGTTCTTAGACCTTCCAGAGACTTCTTGAAATCCCACATGTGGCTAGCTTAACACATATGCATAAGGGAGTTGATGTGGCATCCACTTGTACTATGGTGGTCAACTGCATAGGTAAACTTGTGAGAGGCATAACTTTCTCATACGAGATTTGAATGAGGTGATTATTGTGATATTATAAAGGTGTTGGTATTTAGGATATGGAATATTGTACTCTCTATAGAACTACCTGAGATGTGTGGCCTATATCGTTGCTATAAAAGTATCAACCCCCTCTATTTTCCTCTCTAACTTCCCACTCACCATTGCTCTACCCAACAATGGAACAAAATACAATCACATATAATGGAACCCCTACTCCTCCTACTGTCCCGGTATTAACATAGTCTGATATCCATTTATAGGTAAGATTTGACTTGTGTTAATTTTTTTCTTAGGGCTACATTATTCTTTGCTTAGATAATTGCATTTGATCATTTTCATATTACATTCACCCCACAACATTTAACCATCATTAGAAATTATATAGAAAGAATAATGACATTATCATAACTGCAAAACATAAAGAATCATGAGAAGAAAAGCATGCACAAAGGAAACACCATGATTTTTTTCAGAGACCAGGGAGAAATCCCACAAGGGGAAAACCCATCCAATTTTTTTTTCATCTATTAGATTTTCCTTGAAAGTTCAACAAAGAGGTACAAAGTACAAATATGATGATTTGTTCACAACTTCATTTGTGAACATGTTTTATTTCCAAGACTAATCATACTTCCAAAGTGTCAAGTTTATCATAATGTTGAATCAAAACATTGAGTCATACCAACACTATCTCATCTATGCATATATTCTGATTAGGGTTTTTCTTGGAGATAAGGTCTCTGTAGATATCACAAAGCATAGATGCCACTGTTGTGGAATACAAAGGATCATACATGTGATATATAGATCTTTAGATAATACCATACGTACTTCTATACAGTGATGCCACCATTCATATGAATGTAACAAAGAGTAATGAAATCACATACATATAACTCGATCATAGTGAGAGCACAACGATGTAGTGAGACCATACACCAATGTTGTCAAGAATCGAGAACATAATCAGATACTAATCAGGACAGTGAGAGCATGACCAATACCAATCAGATAGAGACTGTACTGATACCAATAATACATTAAGAAGCCATTTTCCGATACCATCATACAATGGGATACAATGAAGTAACACTGTCGATATGCAAGACCAATCGAGATCATATCTCAAGTGCATATTCATGATGTTATACAAGTTGAGATACCATACACATTGTGATGTTATATGAATGAAACATTAGCTTGAGTAATAGTCATGTCACATGAGTGAGAGCACAAGAATGTGAAGTCATGTAGATTGAATGACGAGCATATAAGTGAGGCTTGTGCCAGAGTGATAGACTGTGACCAACGCAAGAGTGAAGATTATGACAAGAGACTTGTGCCATATGATACACGAGGATTGTGTCAAAAAATTTGTGTCATAATAATATGTGTGAGCGTATTCATAAGAGCGAGACTTAAATCTATACAAGAGACTATCCCATTGTAGTCATCTAAAAATCTTGAGATAAAGTGAGAGACTATGTGAAAGACCTGTGACCAGAGCGAGAAGTCTAAAGATTGTAATCCGAAGGAGAGTGAAAGTTTGATCATTATATATATATTCACAAGAGAAAAAAATAAGCATCATAGAGATTCATAGGAGTGAAAATATGAGCATCATAAAGATATTTCACAAGAGAAAATAGTCCATAAATCTTGCAAGACAGAGACAATAATAGTTCTTGATCTCAATATGCTTCTTGGGGCGATTCGTAGCAGATGGGGCGATTCTCAGAATCGCCCCGCCACTGCCCCGCCACCACTTTGGTGGTGGCGGGGTAATGGCGGGGTGATTCTGAGAATCGTCCCACCACCCGGCGATTCTAAGAATCGCCCCAAACAATGCTTGATAGATAAGATTAAACCCTAAAAATAGAAAGACCATTTATGACTGTAAATACCTACTCGATTCTCCTGCAATGTGGGTTTCATAAACTTCAAGCCCATTGTACAGAACTTAAGTTTCTTATTACTCTCTGTAATTTCTTTCCCTATGCAATGGAGATGCATGGCAGAAATCTTAGCATTCGTTTCTGTGTTACTACTGATGTCCTTAAACTCATGCCATGGAAAAGAGAAGGTAGCAGAATGTGGAGAATTTCCGAATTTTAAGATTTACCATTTTACCCATTTTTTGAAAATTTTAAAAAATAGTGTTTTTTTTTTTTTTTCTTTTTCTTTTTTTAATTTGCACACTTTTGAAAATACCATGAGATAATCTCAACCACTTATATTTATAATTTTAAGATTTACCATTTGAACCATTTTTTCAAAATTTTGAAAAATAGAATGTCTAGTTAACAAGTCCAGGTCTTCTCGGTCTCTTATTAGTGGACCTTACGCGCCTCAGACACTGTACTAATATCGGCGGTCTCAATTGACAACTTTTAAAATGACCAAGCATTTGAAGATTGCATTCATGGGGGGAGTCCAGTCATGATTCTGCTCCTGCATACTCCGTTGATTAAAGACGTAGGGACCATGCTCAGAGTAGCCGATTGATTATGTTACCCGATACTCAGAGTCGTCGATGCAATGAATACAGAAAAATCCACTCAAGTATCTTACAAGTTCCATCATTCATTTGTCCCATCATTTTTTTAGCTTGAGTAATAGTCATGTCACATGAGTGAGAGCACAAGAATGTGAAGTCATGTAGATTGAATGACGAGCATATAAGTGAGGCTTGTGCCAGAGTGATAGACTGTGACCAACGCAAGAGTGAAGATTATGACAAGAGACTTGTGCCATATGATACATGAGGATTGTGTCAAAAAATTTGTGTCATAATAATATGTGTGAGCGTATTCATAAGAGCGAGACTTAAATCTATACAAGATACTATCCCATTGTAGTCATCTGAAAATCTTGAGATAAAGTGAGAGACTATGTGAAAGACCTGTGACCAGAGCGAGAAGTCTAAAGATCGTAATCCGCAGGAGAGTGAAAGTTTGATCATTATAGATAGATTCACAAGAGAAAAAAAATAAGCATCATAGAGATTCATAGGAGTGAAAATATGAGCATCATAAAGATATTTCACAAGAGAAAATAGTCCATAAATCTTGCAAGACAGAGACAATAATAGTTCTTGATCTCAATATGCTTCTTGGGGCGATTCATAGCAGATGGGGCAATTCTCAGAATCACCGGGTGGTGGGGCGATTCTCAGAATCACCCCGCCACCACCCGGGTGGTGGCGGGGCGGTGGCGGGGCTATTCTGAGAATTGCCCCACCACCCAACGATTCTGAGAATCACCCCAAACAATGCTTGATAGATAAGATGAAACCCTAAAAATAGAAAGACCATTTATGACTTTAAATACCTACTCGATTCTCCTGCAATGTGGGTTTCATAAACTTCAAGCCCATTGTACAGAAGTTAAGTTTCTGATTACTCTCTGTAATTTCTTTGCCTGTGCAATGGAGAAACGCAGGGCAAAAATCTTAGCATTCGTTGTTGCGTTACTGCTGATGTCGTTAAACTCATGCCATGGAAAAGAGAAGGCAGCAGAATGTGGAGAATTTCCGAATTTTAAGATTTACCATTTGACCCATTTTTTCAAAATTTTAAAAAATAGTTGTTTTTTTTTTTTTTTTAAATTTGCACACTTTTGAAAATACCATGAGATAATCTCAACCACTTATATTTATAATTTTAAGATTTACCATTTGAACCATTTTTTCAAAATTTTGAAAAATAGAATGTCTAGTTAACAAGTCCAGGTCTTCTCGGTCTCTTATTAGTGGACCTTACACGCCTCAGACACTGTACTAATATCGGCAGTCTCAATTGACAACTTTTAAAACGACCAAGCGTTTGAAGATTGCATTCATGGGGGGAGTCCAGTCATGATTCTGCTCCTGCATACTCCGTTGATTAAAGACGTAGGGACCATGCTCAGAGTAGCTGATTGATTATGTTACCCGATACTCAGAGTCGCCGATGCAATGAATACAGCAAAATCCACTCAAGTATCTTACAAGTTCCATCATTCATTTGTCCCATCATTTTTTTAGCTTGAGTAATAGTCATGTCACATGAGTGAGATCGCAAGAATGTGAAGTCATGTAGATTGAATGACGAGCATATAAGTGAGGCTTGTGCCAGAGTGATAGACTGTGACCAATGCAAGAGTGAAGATTATGACAAGAGACTTGTGCCATATGATACACGAGGGTTGTGTCAAAAAATTTGTGTCATAATAATATGTGTGAGCGTATTCATAAGAGCGAGACTTAAATCTATACAAGAGACTATCCCATTGTAGTCATCTGAAAATCTTGAGATAAAGTGAGAGACTATGTGAAAGACCTGTGACCAGAGCGAGAAGTCTAAAGATCGTAATCCGCAGGAGAGTGAAAGTTTGATCATTATAGATAGATTCACAAGAGAAAAAAATAAGCATCATAGAGATTCATATGAGTGAAAATATGAGCATCATAAAGATATTTCACAAGAGAAAATAGTCCATAAATCTTGCAAGACAGAGACAATAATAGTTCTTGATCTCAATATGCTTCTTGGGGCGATTCGTAGCAAATGGGGCGATTCTCAGAATCGTCGGGTGGTGGGGCAATTCTCAGAATTGCCCCGCCACCACCCCGCCACCACCCGGGTGGTGGCGGGGCGATGGCGGGGCAATTCTGAGAATCGCCCCACCACCCGGCGATTCTGAGAATCACCCCAAACAATGCTTGATAGATAAGATGAAACCCTAAAAATAGAAAGACCATTTATGACTTTAAATACCTACTTGATTCTCCTGCAATGTGGGTTTCATAAACTTCAAGCCCATTGTACAGAAGTTAAGTTTCTGATTACTCTCTGTAATTTCTTTGCCTGTGCAATGGAGAAACGCAGGGCAGAAATCTTAGCATTCGTTGTTGCGTTACTGCTGATGTCGTTAAACTCATGCCATGGAAAAGAGAAGGCAGCAGAATGTGGAGAACAAGACCGTGTTGTGTTAATAGATTTCAAAGCCCACTACGTGAAGGATCCGAGCGGAGCTTTCAATTCATGGACGGGAAATGATTGCTGCAAGTGGAATGGTGTGACGTGTGATAGCGACAGCGGTCGAGTAGTCAGCCTTATTCTTGATGGGGATCCATTGGACTCAGGCAACAGTACTGCCTACTTGAATGGAATCATATCAGAATCCATAGGGAATCTTTCATATCTGGAAACCCTTATTCTTGATAGGTGGAAAAATATAAGTGGTGCAATTCCATCTTCTATTTCTAATCTTTCATCCCTGAAAGTTGTTTCCATGAACAACAAAAAAATCAGTGGTTCCATTCCTTCTGACATCGGGCGACTGCTCAGGCTACACACTCTGTCTCTCTCCACAAACCTGCTCACCGGCCCTATTCCAGAATCCATTGGAAATTTGCAGAATTTAACTTCTTTGAACTTGGATTCGAATCAGCTCTCTGACTCCATTCCTTCAAGCATTGGAAATCTGACTCAACTGTCAATCTTGACACTGAACGACAACAAGCTCTCGGGTCCCATTCCAGACTCCATGGGAGATCTAAAGCAGCTAACGACGCTGCATATTTCAAATAATTTGCTGTCTGGTAAGATTCCTTCCTCGCTAGGAAATATGTCATTGCTTGCAGAGATGTTGGCAAGTAACAATCGTTTGAGCGGAAGCATTCCAGATTCACTGGGTTTGTTGAGCGCTAATTTTTATGAATTGTATTTGGACCAGAATTTATTGACAGGATCTATCCCAGAGTCCTTAATGAAGTTACCATCTCCTTTGACCATTAATCTGGCCCAAAACCAACTCACTAGGAATATCCCACTTATTCCCAATTCCTCCCAACTTGAAACCCTAGATCTGGTACAAAACAACCTGTCCGGTGAGATCCCTGACTGGTTAGGCAACCTGCCAAAACTCCGCTCGTTGCAGTTATCGTTCAACAATTTCACAGGCCAATTACCCAGTTTTTTCGATGGGAATTCAAACCTTAATTATGTTTTCATTTCAAACAATAAGCTTAGTGGTAGAATACCCGACTCGTTGGGTGATATGCTAATTCTGGAATTCCTTGATCTGTCACATAATGAACTCGAGGGACGCATTCCGCAGAAGATGGCCCAAATGAGGAATCTGGCGTAGTTGAATGTGAGCTTCAACCATCTGTGTGGCACGATTCCACAGTTCAAGCCGTTCAATGCATTCTGTGCTTCTACATACACTCACAATGACTGTCTCTGTGGCTGGCCTCTTTCTCCTTGTCATTCAACTTGAAGGGAAATATCAGTTTATTTTGCGCACCACAGATCGAGACTGTATGATCCAAGAACTTTTTATTGTGGGTAATGGAGGAAGCGTGGTAATATTGCAGCGATTTTGTTTTGAGGTGAGGGCCTGCTATGTTGTCTTTTCATTTATTCACGTGATTTTCATGTTGACAAAATAATTTCATCTGTTGTAATGTAGACGCACTTTCTGGACTGGTGACAATCAGGTTCAAATTTGAATTCATCATTGCTCTTCAAGATCTTCTTAGGTTCAAATTTGAATTCATCATTGCTATTCAAGATCTTCTTTGGCTCTTTATAGAAGAGCATAAAATTATTTGTCATGTAAATGAAAATTGAAATAAAAAATTATTTGTTATATTTAGAATGAGAATTGTTTTGGATTTTTCAAGTGAAGAATAATCAGTTTAGATTCTTTTTAACTTGTGTGGTAATGTAGATGCACTTTCTGAACTTTTCACAATCAGGTTCATATTTGAATTCATCATTGCTTTTCAAGAGCTTTTTTTCATCATTACTTTTCAAGAGCTTTTTTCTAGTTCTTTATAGAGTATAAAATTATTTGTCATGTAAATAATGGTGGTGGCGGGGCGATTCTATTTCACGCAGGTGATGCTACTTTCGTCGGTAGACATGTGGAAAAAACTTCTCGAGGAAATCATCCATGGATGTTACACCGCCTGTTACACATTCAAAAACCCCCAATTAGTTTTCAAAATGTCGGCAATTTTCTAGATTTTTAAGCTCCACCTACAGCCTAAAGCTACTTATCCGTTTTTCTCCATTTTGTTTCCATTTTATCCGTGATTGGATTATTACAGTTTTTATTAGAAGAATAAGTGCAAAATTTTCAGTGAGGAATCATGAGCTAGAGAAGGTTTACATTGAAGAATTGTTTTGTAGCATAAGCCATAAGCCATTTAAAACTTTAACATCCATATAAAACATAGTTTTTCTGTAGTTGAAGAATTTATAAAAGATTAAACCATTACTATATATTTTTAGATCTGAATTTGTTTGATAGTAATTTCAAAATTTTGTAATCGTAAGTTAGCGTAAGATTTTTCATTCCACTATTTTAGACCACTAATGCCATTCCATTCATGCCATTTGACTTCATTATAGGCTAAAATAAGCACATGATGCAATAGTTAGTTAATTTAATGTCATTCCACTCATGCCATTTGGCTTAATTATAGGCTAAAATAAGCACATGATGCAATAGTTAGTTAACTAGTTTGTTGTACTTCATACTAAATATAAATACTTATATGTTTTTTCACTAAGAAGTGGCTGCCTTCCTTCATACTAGGAAATAAGTTTTAATTAGTTTTGTTTACTTGGTACTAAGTATAAACACTTAAAAATGGTCGTATTCCTGGACACTAAGGGAAAAAACACTAGAATTTAGTAGGAAGTTATTATAGTTAAGTAGTTTTTGTATAAAAATTAAGAGAACTAAGTTTAAGGGATTTTATTGTTTTGGTGTTTAATCATTTTTTCCTGAAATTCAAAGAGTAATTGCTTCCAATCTTGCTGGTTAGTGTGTGTATGCTTGTGATTACCAATTCTACTCTAGAGCAAGGGCGACTCTAAAGAAGTGGTAATGCTAATTTTAAGTTATTTTTCTGTGTAAATATATAAATATGTTTTCTTTCTATCCATATATATTTCACTCAATTCAAATTGTTATTTTCTAACTTAGGAAATATTTCATTTTTTTATACTTGTAAATTATTTAAATTTTTTTGTAAAATAGCTATACTCTATTTTATCCACTATATTGTATTTTATAAAACATATTCATACTGTATTTTATTAGATGTACCTTATTTTCTTCCCAGTCGTTATGCCTTGTTTCTCTCAATAGCCCTTGCAATTATTTCATAAAAAGTAGTTGTAGTAAATTTATATAGCAACATTGTAGCCCTAGTAATAGATTTATTTTCTACAAATAGTATATTTGTTGAATTGAATTTTTGCAGACATAAAAAACTAGTTTTATCATTGTAAGAATTTTTAATTGTTAAATTGATTTTAAACTATTGTACATATTAGTATTAACTGTTGACTAGTTTAATTGAGCCAATTATAGTATGTAATTACCTCTATATCACTTGTTAATAATTGGTAATTGTTAATAATTGGTAAATTCACTTAGAGACCAGTAAACGTGAAATGAATAGCCAAATTGAAAGCTCATGACACAACATTGATATATAAAGTAGATTCGATATAAGAGATTGTAGGAGCTTGTCACGTGCAATAGATTTGGATTATTGATCCGACCATAATTCAATGGATGGTGTTTGACATGAAGAGATTGAAATATGTTACTCTTGAAGTAGATGGTGGGATTGAAACAAAAAAAAAAACATAGCACCGTTGATGTTGATGTTTTTTTTTTCTCTGTAAATACTAAATCTATTAAAAAAGGAAAAAAATATGTACAATGAGGTCAGAGCCTCAGAGGAGGCCGAGGCCATTCCCCATCCAAAAACTCAGGGACAATACAGTTTATCCTTTCAACCGGATTTACAATGCAGACCTTGGAAATTTGATTTCGGTCCCTGACATACTGACAAAATTTGCTCGGATTACATTTATCAAGCCCATCAGTGACTTCAAAAAACACAGTAGCGCCTGGCATAGCTGACTTTAAAACAAAATTGAAATCAGTGGTAACTGACATAACTACCTGAGCATAAGACTGAAACAGACCAAAGAGAATAACTGCCATTTCAAGGACACCGGAACACAGGAACAAAAAGAACAAAGCAGGTGCACCCAGTGGAGATTATTCTGCCTGTCTTGGAGATGCCTGCATCTCCTCCTTCGCCGGGCTTGGAGAGGCGACCCACGTGACATACCCATCTTCGTCCAGAAGCGGCGCTCCCCCAGAATCCGTGACCAAATGTAAACAGCCAGATGGTCTTTGAGAAGGGTCGCGAACATTGTCATCTTCCGTAGCTGGGTCATGCTGCTGAGGCATTTCCTGTGCAGGGGCGTCCTCATTCATGCGATCAACATGAAACACCCGCCCAGTCATGTCCCCAAGTAGAATTCTGTCGTCCTGCGAATTTGAGGATGCAGGAGGGGTCGGGCTGACTTGGTTACTTTCCTCCTCTGAGACAAAAACTGTGAAATTCACAGTCACCATCGGCCTGTTGAGCCGGCTTTGGAAGACAAATCTAGAGGAATGATAAGAGTTGTTCGGGATGATCCCCTCATGGACTGAAAGCGGAGAAGCGGGAGGGACTGAGGCAATTGGGGAAACTTGCTGAGGAGCGGAATGGGAAGGGCTAGCCCTGATTCCAGACCGACGCCCCCGACGCGGAATACCTCGACTGCGAGGCATTGAAGCAAAAACCAACGACTTGAGCGGGCAATTGAGGCAGAGGAAACCTGAAATGGCAGGAGTGCTGCTGAGGAAATAGCAGAGCCGAGCGATTAAGTCCACAGGAAGGATGAGACAAGGAGACTGAAGCTGCTTAGCTTCATATAGAACAGGATCATTAATTGCCTCAGAGTAATTGATCCGATCCATATTGCCCAGCCGAATCGAGGACAGAGAGGCCATGCCTGCATTGATGTCCATATCACTTCGAGACTGATCCTTCTTTAATTCACCTGCTTTAAACCTTAAACCACCACCACTGCTGCGTACCCTGAAGATCTCCCTCCTGCCATCCGTCAGGCCAGGTGTCTGCACGGCATGCTTATTCATTGATAACAGATGTGAACACCCGCATCCGGGTCGTTGATGTTGATGTTATGGTTGAGAACCTGTTGAATTTATACTTAGGAAAGAAAAATGATATTCTACCAAAACCAATAATGTGTTTTTTTCCTCATAAACAACTTTGTTTGGCACATAAAAATTTGGTTTTACTAACATTTTTTAAAAGTTTGAAAATTGACCCTAAAAAAAATTCATCGTTCCAGTATCATCACTTTTTCGTTTTGAAGCTATATTTTGCACAAAAATTTTGTAGTAAATTTCGTAGTCACTGCCATTTTTAAAACATGTTCAAAATTTACCCCTAAAAAATAAAATCATCGTTCCAGTATACACACTTTTTGTTTTTAGCACTTTTTTTTGATGTTTTTTCGGGGTTTTTGGGCCAAAGTTCCCGTTTTGAGTTTATAGTTCTCGTTTCAAAGTTTACATTGTTTAAGCCTCAAAGATGCAATGAATGTGTTTGAGATGCAATTCTCGTGGATGTATAGATTATGTTGATGTGTTTTCCAGGTCAATGTGTCGAATGTATTAGGGGATCCAACATCCAATATTTGGATTGCATAGAGAATAAAACCTGCACTTGTGAGAAACTTCCACCGACCTTGCTTTAAATCACAACTCAACGAACTGTCATCCTTGAATTTTACCAAACACAGACCAACAAAATTTGTCCTGTAATTAGGAAAATTCAAATGTACAAGATTTAACTAAGGATCATTGGAAAATATAACTGGGTTTGGTCTTCATAATTATCATTGTACTTCTATCATTATGTATTTTATGTAAAAAGAAAAAATAAGAAATAAAGAAATTTATTTCAATAGTTAAGCATGGTCTTCATTCTTCTAGGATTTATTGAGTCAAAGAGTCAAAGTCTTATTTGGACTTCCTATAAAAAAAGAAGGAAAAATATTTTTTTTAAATGTAATTTGGGTAAATTCACCACAAGAAGCCAAGTCAAACCTCCTAGATGTCAAGTCATCTCAATGAATGAATGTATCTTTTCACACATAAGAACAACTATATATTGGCATACGTCCTCCACCCTAATGGCATGCACATTTGGTGGTTTCTGAAATGCATTCTGAGGCAAGAGAAAATGCAAAGTTCTAAGGCTATACATCTGAAAAGGAGTGCAAGTTTTCCTATGAAGAATGATCTAAAATTTGCAATCTTTTTTGTGATAGATAATATGAGCCTTCCTGTGATAGATGGTAATAGATGATGCAAACATTCTGTAAAAGACAATCTGAGCTTCCTAGGCTAGATGCACGAGCTTCTTGATGGCAGAATACCTAAGGTTCATGTGGTATAAAAGTTGGAATTGATACTCGTTTTATGATTGAGATTCATGATATTTCCTGTGATTTGGAGGGTTTGATTTGGATTCTTGGAGGTTGGATTTGGGTCTTGGATTTCTCACTTTGATCATATTTTATAAGAAGAACAGATTTGATTTCCCTGGCTTGGAGCCTATATCTTGTATTCATTGTATTTTTTTGATCTTCATGTTTATGTTTTTGGTAATTGTTTGATGAAAAGAACACATTAAAAGAAATAACAAGCCAACAAATTAACAAATAATTACCATGCTAAGATAAATCAACCCTAATTCATAAGCACATTGATTTTCTCAACATGGTATTAGAGAAAAGGTTTGAAGAAGGAGGTCTGAAGATCACCTTTTGTTGGCATTTTTTAAGAAGACCTATCATTTTTATAACATTCATCATGTCTGAAACATTGAAGGGGACTGAAATTTATACTTTTTGTTCATGGCATCACAAACATTAAATCACAGTGGCTTACATGGTTCACACCCTCTTTGTATTATAACTCACATTCTGTTATATGGCTCGTTCTCTTAGATATGTGACTTAGTTTTACAAATCTTTGACTCACTTATAATTTATGGTGACTTGCATCTATACATGATCACACCTTTTATGACTCGTTATATTACTCTATGGCTCATATAAGAATAAGCAACTCGCTCTAATAATCCCACACATACTACATGGCCTTGATCTATGATCTATGGCATCTGTGTTATATGATTTGTATGTCAACTGTAGCTTTCCCTCTTACCCTATGGCTCGGATATATTTTTTAGTGCCTCACACCTATAAAACAATGGTTCTTTATTCTTATGGCTCACATTACATATTATGGTTTTTTGTTTTTGTGGCCCACACCATACCTTTTTTGTGGATCGATCATACTCTATGACACATTATGTTTACAGTGGCTCAACAAACTTTGATGGCTTGAGGCTCTCTCATTTATACATATTGAATTCACTCAGTGATGACATATCAACCTTTCTATGTGAAGGCATATTGATCTCATTCTATGGTGGCATAGAATTTATCTATATTTCCTTGACATCAAATTATGTATAGTGGCATTATTATAACAACGCCTTTGTTTCTAGACTTTGGCATTGTTCTTATTTCTGTGTGGCCTTGCTTGACCTTGGTGACAACGCCCTATATTCTTGTAGCTCGCATATGGATACTTTTTCTGGCTCGCTGGACAACAAATCACAGTGACTTAGATATAACCGTGACCTACACACTCTTGATGCTATTATGATTACAGTGATTCAAGTAAAAATGATATCGGGACTTAAGGAATGATAAAATAGTGATAGCAGTGAGTTGATGATCTAGATGTAGTGACCTAATGTGACAATGATCTATAGACAAAAATATCTAAAATTGAATTGACAATGACATAGATAAATCATGTTGACTCTGCATGGAAATCAATCTTGGCATATCAATGACTATGACTTTGCTATATGATGATAGTGACAAATTAATATATATGACAACAATATTGTAACCTCCATGATGGAATTTTTGACATATGATAGAATTTCCTCATACCTATGGAAGTGAGTGAATGTGGCATGATTTAAAAATATTGTAAATAGTGATGTATGGCTTGACAACATCGGACAATAATGATTGATGAAAAGAAGTGTGGATCATCTCTAAAAATCTAGATGAAGGAAGTATGATGATCTGGTTCATATCCTAGCTTGAAGACCAAAGCATTTAAGCTCTATTAATGGATTAGCTCATCCCTATTTAAGTTTGGAAGAAATGATCGTATCTCCTTTGAATGACTTTAGAAATGTCAAGACCAAATCTCTACAAGATGGATAGGTAAAATTCAAAAGGGTACATATAATTTATGTGCATTCCATGACCTATGTCAATTGCTTGTGATGTTAAGTCCTTTAGACCACGGTGATGATTATGAAAAGGGTCTACATAAAAAATAAATTAGAGACAATGAGCTTGATGTTATGTTGCACATGAAGACTAGGTTTTGTAATCAAATGAAATATATAAAAGGGCTTGTCAAACAATTTCATTAGTGTTTTGCATCATGCTAGTAGAATTTCACATTGCTTGGATAAAAAGTCTTGATGACAATGAAGTTTCTATGGTTTACATAGAATTTGCAATTCCTTTCGTGACAGATATTGAAGACTTTAAAAATCTAGGGTTTTGCAACTAACTTTCTTGTGTGGTTCTAGAACCTTGCAATTTTTAAGTGACAAGTCTTACTATTTAGGGTTTGTAAACCCTAGCAAAGTGTGGAATACAAGGAGAAACTCTAGGAATAGAAACCCTAATTAATTGTTTCTACTGTGAAAGGAAAAAGGAACCTAGTTCTTAATGGCAAGTATTATATCATGATGATGTGAAGACAAGATTTGATGAAAAAGGGTCCAATATTAAGAGGAAGACAACCTTCCTCCAGAGATAAGTATTAAACATCTTATTAATTATTACTAATGTCACTGTCTTTATATTTTGTCTCCTTGTTCTTTCATTATTCTTCTAATCAAGGTTACAGGTCAACGAAAATTCTATTTAAATTTTGAATAAGCAGATGAAAGACTTGAAGGAACGTGCCATAGCATGAAGACTTTGAAGGAAGGAGCAGTTTGATGTATGTATTAAAGAAGACTATCAAATATAAAAAAAAATTACTAACCTCGGATGAAAAGAGGGATTTGTAAAGACCTTGATGATTACAATATTGAATCTTGTTGAATGGTTCAGATTTATGATTGAAAGAGCATGAAACAAAACTTTATTGCAATATGAGATAAAAAAAATGCAAAGGAATGTTGACTTCAAAGGAAGCAAGTAGCAAAATTTGACATAAAGAATCCCGCACCTTGACTTGAGGCCATTGTGATTTGGTAAATCCAATTTTGATGATTTGTTTGAAGATATGCTTTGGCTCCCTGAAAAGGCATATTGCAGAAGAATATGCATAGGATGGAAAGATAGCAGTTGAGATAAATTGTTGGAAGAGATTGATGTACCTACAACTGCTTGGTTTGATCATGAAATACATGGATTGTGTGGATGGCACTAATAATAACTTAGAAGAGCATGGAGACTGAATATTGTTATACAATAATGGAAGGCATGTGCTCGCAGCCATAAGGAATTTTGGCTCCTTGAAGATGACAAATGAACCATATGATGACAATGTTTTTTGATGATTGACAAGATCCAGGAAGCTCAAAGTTTGATATGACATGATGTTGTTAGGAGTCGAGAAACCCTGTCATGGAGATAGAATGTAAAATAATTTAGCTCTGTAAGATGTTTGACATCCAGGAAGGTCGAAGCTTAGGTGTGATATGATGATGCAAGATAGGAGCCCTTGCAACTACTACTAAGATATCCACAAAATAACAAGTAGTTGATGTGTTGATGAAGTATGAGAAAAACTAAGAATTTCGATTATGTCTCCCTATTTAAGCGGGAGTAAGGATCTCCTCCCTGGTTGAGAGGGAGTGATGATGGACACCATATTATCCATGTGCCATGCACTAGGTCAGGGCTAACAGTGGTACGTCTAGTGAAGGCACTATTAGGGAGAATGGAGGATCAGATAAGCATCTGGGACTAATACTTCTTGAGGACTGGGAATCCAATATAGAAGTAGTCTTGTGGACCAAAACTCTTTGAGGATTGGGCAAGGTAATCAAGATAAGAGTGGTTGAAGAGGATCGATATTCTTTGATGATTGGGAATCCAAGATAATAATAGTATTGTAAGGACATACCTAGTGAACGTATGGATGGGGTATGTGTCTTGACAGGAGGTTATAGTGTTATCCATATGTATGCCTCCAAACATGTAGAAATTAATGTGTGGATTCAATATTGCTAATGAAATTCACTAAATCACAAGACTTGAAGTTACTCTATTGATCTGCAGAGGTTAATTCACCATCTAAAACAAGAATCATAGACATGCAAAAGGAAACATCACACAGGCACAAAGATTTATATAGGGCAAAGAAACTGCTCAAAACCCCTTACTATCTATATTGCATTAATCATAGAATAGGAAAGAAATACAATGATTTCTCAAGCCTGAGCACACCCTGCAAGTGTATAGTCTATCCCTCTACCTGATTGACTGAACCTGACCCAACACTTAGCCAATTTCAAGCCTTCCCAAGCTCTTATTTCCTTGTGTTATTCCCTTGGGAAATTGCCCCTATTTTTTAGGAATTTCACACCAAGGAATTGCGCAATAGTCTTAGGTCAATCTCTGACTGCATGCACCACCTGTACACATGGGAATATGCTACAACTGATAGTACACTGCCTTGGAATCTCCATCTCAACTGGGTAACTCGAATTATCTGCATGCAACAATTATTTTGGGTTGATTGATTAGTTAACTGGTTGATCACTGAGTGTGGTTGAAGTTCCACTTCCACAACTTGACCTCCACTAGTTCTTCTGACAGTTAGAACTAGTTAAATTGACAATAACTCAAATTAACTGAAATAGATTGCTACAAATTAGCAATCAATCATGTAGAACTAAACTCAAGTTTCTCCAACTCGAATTTACTAAGTTAACTGAGTGACAAGAGCCATGTCACCTCAGTTAACTACCTCCAAGTATTCTGTTGAAATAGAAATTTTAATTTTAATCTAGTTTGACCAAGGCAAATTCAAAACTAGATTTTCTTGTTGCATTTTCAACACTCCCTCTCAGCAAGAAAGAGAATCAAATACCCCAATCATGCCTTTATGGAACTCAAATTTTCCTCTTGAAAAAGCCTTTGTCAAAATATCTACATCTTGTTCCTCTGTTGGAATGTACTGCAACAACATAATCCACCTCTGCACACAATCTCATAAATGGTGATACTGGATGTCGATATGCTTGGATCGATCGTGAAATACAAGATTCTCAGAGATTTTGATACAACTTTGATTATCATAGTAAATCACAATAGGATCCATCATCTGACCAAATAACCCAACAAGAATCTTTCTCATCCAAATTGTCTCACATGTTGCTTGACTTGCAACCATGTACTTTGCTTCTGATGAGATGAGTGCCACACATCTCTCCTTCTTATTGTACCAAGAAACTGTTGTTGACCCAACACTGAAAATTCCTCCTGATGTGCTCTTCCTATATGATGGACTCCCCACCCAATATGCATATGTGAAGCCTTGCAACTTCACTCGTGCCTATGAGGTATCTCAACACATGCTTTGATGCCTTCCAATACAGTTTGGTAGGCTTAACCATTGCTTGAATAAGATGGTTAAATTCTTAACACATGTCTGGTCGTGTGTTCACCAAATACATAAGTGAACCCATAAGTTGCATGTAGATGGTAGCCTCCACTACTTCACCTAAAGTAATATCCTCTTTCCTCCAGTTTCCTGTTAGAGGAGTCTCCATGGGTTTGCTCTTCTCCATGTGGAACTTCTTCAGTATCTCATTAGCATACTTTCCTTGAGAGACAAATAGTTCCCCATCTCCTTGATATACTTCCAAAGAAAGGAAATAATTCACGAGCCCAATGTCCTTCATCTCGAATTCTATTCCAAAATATTCTTTGCAAGAATTGATCAGCTTCTCATCACCAGTTAAAATTAAATCATCGACATACAACACAATAATCAATAATTGACCTTCAACCGCAATGTGATAAAGGTTTGCATCTGCTTCACTTTTAGTGAAGCCCAACGTAGTGAGATATTTGTCGATCCCATTGTACCAAAAACGGGGTGCTTGCTTGAGTCCATACAACGCTCACTTGAGTCTGCACACATGTGACTCTCTGTCAAAGGTATCAAACCCCTCCGGTTTCTCAATATACACCTCATGCTCAATAAATCCATTGAGGAATATTGTCTTCACATCCATCTGGTGAATCTTCCACCCCAGTTGCGCTGACAATGCTAGAATTGACCTGATGGATGAGTACCTTGATACTGGAGCAAAGGTCTCCTCATAATCAATTCCCTCAACCTAAGAGAACCCCTTGGCCACAAATTTGGCCTTGTGTTTCTCTATGCTTCCGTCTGTTGCATGATTTACCTTGTAAAGCCATCTCAAACCAACCACTGATTTGTTTACTGGTCTTGGGACCACTTCCCAAACATTATTTCTAAGAATGGAATCATATTCCTCTACCATAACATCAACCCATACAAGTTTCTCTACAGCTTCCTCGAACGAGGATGGCTCAGCCTCTACAATCTCACTCATCAGAGCCATGTAGCCATTGTACCGATCCGGTGACCTCCTTCGCCTGCATTGTGATGTGGGTGCTCCCACATTCTCTCTAGCATCCTGCAATAATCTTTCAGCTTCCCTAGTTCACTTCCTTCCTTCTCTGGATGTCTCCACTCTCAACTCTACTTGTGGCTGCTCCACAACTTCCTGAGGTTCTTCCTTTGTAGCTAAAATCTCCTGATAAGGATGCAATTGAAGCTCCCTCTGTAGAGAACACCTCATTGCGTTCTCCTCATCAAATTTCACATCCCTTCTTACCACTATCATCATGAGGGATGGCAAGTACACATGATATTTATGAGGTGTTTCTGTGTACCCACAAATATGCGCAACTTTGTTGTGGCTCTAGCTTTTTCCTTGCTTCCTTGGAAACATGACAGTAAAATGACGATCCAAAGATCTTGAAGTGTGACACATCTAGTTTCTTCCCTGAAAAATCTTCCTCTGGTGTACTCATGCCAAGAATCCTGTGAGGACTCATGTTCTGCAAATAAATTGTTGTGTTGCATGCTTAAGCCCACAAGTGCAGTGGTAGGCCTTGGTCATGCAACAATATCCTTTTTCCTCCCACTATACTTTTGTTCTTCCTCTCAACCACCCCATTCTATTGTGGGATATGGAGTTTTGTCAACTCCCATCGAATTCCTTCCTTTGCACAAAAAATTTTAAACTCATTTGACATGTACTCACCTCCATTATCACTCCTGAGAGCCTTCACTTTCTTGCTAGTTTATTTCTCAACAAGTGCTTTGAATTCAAAAAATTTGGAGAATTTCTGGTCTTTCTTTTTTATGAAGTAGATCCAACAATTCTAGGAGAAATCATCTACAAATATAACATAATACATGTGCTTGGAAGTGGAGGCTGTTGAGAAAGGTCCAAATACATTAGAATGGATCCTTTCAAAGGAATGCATGCGCCTTGTTGTCTTGATCATTGAAGGTGGATTTTATGTACTTCCCCAACGTACACCATTTACATGTATCCCACTACTCTAGTGCTCGTTTGAGGATGCCTGTAGAAATTTTTTGTATGATCTTCAAAGCGCCATGATGCAAATGGCCAAGTCTTATATGCCATAATTTGTTGACATCTCAACTCTGCACCTTCTGTTCTTGTGTTCTCAATGTTGCACAATATTCCATATCCAATTTGTAGATGCTCTTCACTCGAACCCCAATCTGCTTCACTTGTCTCATGTCGATGTGTCTCAGGAAAGCCTTTCCTTTGCTGAATATCACATCGTAGCCACGGTCTTCCAACACAACTATGGAAACTAGATTCTTCTTCAGACCCGGTACAAACATCACATCCTTGAGCCTGAGAGGGGAGCCAGACTCCCTCTAAAAAGTAATTGTACCAATACCGGTTGCGCTATACCTTCCATCATCTCCCATCTCGATGTGCATCTAGATATCCTTCTCCTCCAAGTCACTGAAAAATTCTTTGTTCCCTGTCATATGGAATGAGACACCACTATCTTGATACCACACACTACCCATCACTGTGTTTGCCATGCATGCAATGAGGGTGAAGTCCAATTCGAATTGTGAAGAAAAATCTTCACCTACAACTCCTCTTGAGGGATTCTTTCCCGCCTTCTTGTGTGTACACTTCGTGGCATAGTGTCCCAATTCATGACAATGAAAGTACTTGATTCTGGACAAGTCTTTCTTCTTGCCCCCTTGACCCGATTCTTCTTTGGATTGGGATTTCTTCCCTTTCCCTTTCTTTGCCTTTCCAACCAAGGCACAATTCTCCTCATCCTCACCCTTGGATGAAGTCTCATCTCTGGTGTTTCACCTTATCTCCTCCTATACCAAATCAGACCACAATTGTTCCCAATTTGGTAGTTTCTCCCTCCCATTCACTGAATCTTGGTAGTTGTGCCAGCTCTTGGGAAGGCCTAGAAGGGTTAGTCTCACCAAATCATCCTCTACTATAGTAACACCAACTTGACCAAGATCATCACGACACTATGTGAACCTGCTCAGGTATTATGGAAAGGTCTCGTTCCTATGTGTGATATTTCGAAACTTGTCCTTGAGTGCCAATTTCCTGTGATCACTACTATTCTGGAACAAATATGTCAATGCTTACCACATTGCATACGGAGTCTCTTTCCCTTGGATCTTGGAGACAATATGGTATCGTACTACCTCCAATATGATCCTCCTCGCCTTGGCAACACACTTCTTCCAATCTACTAGATTTTGAGCATCAGCTGCTGCTGGTTTCGGAATATCATTATCAATGAATTCCTTCAACCCATTATCCTTCAGTATTGCCTCCATGAATTCCTTCCATGCAAAATAATTTGAGCTTCCTTCAAGGTCATACTCGAGCCTTAGTCCATTGAAAGCCATCTTCTCAGTCCTGAAGAAAACCTATAACCTAATATGCAACCTAAAACCTCCCGCAATGACAACTTTGAAATCTTTGCACTATAGTGATTGCAGCTCTGATACCATGTAGAAATTAATGTGTAGATCCAATACTACTCGTGAAATATACTAAATCACAAGACTTGAAGCTATTCTACTTACCTGCGGAAGTTAATTCACCATCTAAAACAAGAATCATAGACATGCAAAAGGAAACATCACACATGCACAAAGATTTATTGAGGGGAAAGAAACTGCTTAAAACCCCTTATTATATGTATTGCATTAATCAAAGAATGAAGAAGAAATACAATGTTTGCTCAAGCCTGATCACGCCCTGCAAGTGTATAGTCTATCGATCTGCCTGACTGACTGAACCTAGCCCAATACTTAGCCAACTTCAAGCCTTCCCAAACTCCTATTTCCTTGTGTTGTTCCCTTGGGATATTGCCCCTATTTTTTAGGAATTTCACACCAAGAAATTGCGCAATAGCCTTAGGTCAATCTTTGACTGCATGCACCACCTATACACATGGGAACATGCTACAACTGATAGTACACTACCTTGGAATATCCATCTCAACTAGGTAACTCAAATTCTCTGCATGCAACAATTATTTTGGGTTGATTGATCACTGAGTGTGGTTGATGTTCCACTTCCACAACTTGATCTCCACTAATTCTTTTGATAGTTAGAACTAGGTAAATTGACAATAACTCAAGTTAACTTAAATAGATTGTTACAAATTAGCAATCAATCAAAAATTGAACTCAAGCTTCTCCAACTCGAATTTACTGATTTAATTGAGTGACAAGAGCCATGTCACCTCAGTTAACTACCTCCAAGTATTCAGTTGAAATAGAAATTCGAATTTTAATCTAGTTTGACCAAGGCAAAGTCAAAAACTAGATTTTCTTGTTGCACTTTCAACACAACATTGTGCTCTAATATAGTGGAGAGTTAGATCTTGTCAATCAAGGCCTTGCTATATTACAATTTGACAATGTTGGTCATGATGTTGATGCTTGAAGATGACTTGTCAATCCGACTCTTCTTATGAGAATATTTCAATTTGAAAGAATCGTTGTACTGGTTGTGGAATTATGAATACCTTCCTAGTTAAGAGAGTGTTGGAAAATGCAACTAGGTTCGGTCTTTATAATTATCATTGTGCTTGTATCATTATGCATTTTATGTAAAAAAAAAATGATATATATATATATATTTCATTAGTTAAGTTACCAGTATGTTATTCATGGTTCTAGGATTTATTAAGTCAAAGAGTCAAAGTCCTATTTGGACTTCTTGTAAAAAAAAAGTTTTTTTTTTGAAAACGTAATTTGGGTAAATTCACCACAAAAATCCAAGTCACCCCCTTGGATGTCACTTCGACTCAATGAATGGATGTGTCTTTTCGCACATAGGAACCACTATATATTGGCATACGTCCTCCACCATAATGGAAAGCAAGTTCGGTGGTTTCTGAAATGCCTTCTGAGGCAAGAGAAAATGTGAAGTTTTGAGGCTATACATCTGAAAAGGAGTGTGAGCTTTCCTATGAAGAATGATCTGAAACTTGCAAGCTTTTCTATGATATATAATTCAAGCCTTCCTGTGACAAATGGTGATAGATGATGCAAACATTATGTAAAAGATAGTCTGAGCTTCCTCGGCTAGATGTGCGAGCTTCTTGATGGCATTATACCCGATCTTCTTGTGGCATATGAGCTGGAATTGATACTTGTTTTATGATTGAGATTCAATTTTTTTTTCTGTGATTTCGACGACTGGGCTAGATGTGTGAGCTTCTTGATGGCATTATACTTGATCTTCTTGTGGCATATGAGCTGGAATTGATACTTGTTTTATGATTGAGATTGAACTTTTTTTCTATGATTTCGACAGTTTGACTTGACTTCTTGGAGGTTGGATTTGGGTTTTGGATTTCTTACTTTGATTAGATTTTATAAGAATAACAAATCTTTTAGGTTTTCCCTTTGGAGGGGTTTTGCCCTGGCTTGGAACCTATATCTTGTGTTCATTGTCCTTTTGTGATCTTCATATTTATGTTTTTGATAATTGTTTGATGAAAAGAACACATTAAAAGAAATAATAAGCCAACAAATTCACAAATAATTACCCTACTAAGAGAAATCAACCCTAATTCATAAGCACATTGATTTTCTCAACAAAGCCTACACTCAACCTATATATATATATATATATGGCAGATTAATGCTGGTTATTTAAGTTCTTAGGCATTCAAATCTTTATGCAAAATGTGTCTTTGAACAATCAAAACTTTGTCAAAATAATATTTTAATATTTTACTTTTCATACTTTGTGTTATCAAGTGATTGTTTGTTTGAGCATTTTAAGCTTTTAAATATGGATTTTGTTGTTACCAAAATTGCCATGCTAGTTGTTGAGACCACTTCCACGAAACATCATTTATGTGTTCATTAGAGAAGCTTACATTGTGCTTGAAGTTTCTATTTCCATTGAAGAAATCCAGTGACATTATATTGTGCTTTGTTTCCATTGAAAAAACTCAAAGCATTATTTTTAAAGCACTATGAATAACAAGGTATAACTTTGTCAAAAGAATATTTTACTTTCCATACTGTGTGTTATCAAGTGATTGTTTGTAAAGGACTGTGAATAACAAGGGTATAACTTTGTCAAAAGAATATTTTACTTTCCATAGTCTGTGTTATCAAGTGATTGTTTGTTTGAGCATTTTAAGTTTTTAAATATGGATTTTGTTGTTACCAAAATTGCCATGCTAGTTGTTGAGACCACTTCCACGAAACATCATTTATGTTTTCATTGGAAAAGCTTACATTGTGCTTGAAAAGGTTTCTATTTCCATTGAAGAAATCCAGTGACATTATATTTGTACTTTGTTTCCATTGAAAAAACTCAAAGCATTATTTTTAAAGGACTCTGAATAACAAGGGTATATAGATATAGGAGGGAATCAAGTAATTCTTCTCCTTCTCCACCCACAAAAGGAATTTCTACTCATATTTGCATGATGCCAGTGTCCAAAATATTTTTACTATTTAACAAAATGGTTTTGCTTCCATCAACAATGATGCACAGAAAGCGCTATAAGGAAATCTCCCATGTAATATCTGGTTGAATAAAACACTCAGAACTGCCTTCTCTTACAGATGTGAAGCAGGCAAGGCATATTTTAGCACATGTCAGGGCAGCCAAAAATTCCATCTGTATGTTACGGGAGTTTGAAAATTGAGTTCACCCATCAAGGCGAAAGACTTAATTGTTCATCCTGATTGATCAAACACAATTGCCACAGCTCAAGATGTTAGATATTTCATATTTTGATGCTCCAAATTCTTAGATTTGTAATAATTCTCTTTATTATAGCCTTCACAGGTTCTGCTCTCTCCTATTACAAAAACCCATTAAAGAAAAAAAATGGTAAGAGAAAAACGTATTCCTGAAATTCTGGTATTGGCTAACTCTAATAAAGCGTTGATAGAAATCTGGAAGCAAACAATATGTTTAGTCTATGCCATTGTAACACTCAATCTACGTTCAAAATTATAAGAAAAGCTGTGCATGTCAAATTGTTTTAATGGTTTGCTTTCCTCATTATAGTGTTTATCCGAGACTATATTTCTATTCTTAATCCAAGTAGTGCACTGTGCTCATTCTTAGCCTAAATAGTATTGGATTAGTTAGCCTTTAAACCTGGGAAGGAGAATGCTTTTAAAATGCTAAAAAATGCTACCTAAAAGTCACATACCTTTATGCTATTATCAGTAACCATTGGCAATGCTGATGCATAAACTCTTTCTTTTGCCTTTTTTGCCTGGTCACAAGCCAACAGTCTCAAGCATTCATTCTCAAAGACCATCTCAATCCAATGTATAGAAAATTTGTATTCATTTTAAATATCTCAGTGGTTTGTGTATGTTTTGTCATATAGATTCTGACATTATTTCAAAATTTCTTCAATTTTTGGAGGGGATGAAAATTGAAGCAATTTACCTGCTCCTCCCAATTCGTACAAAACGTTATTATGAACAGTATAATTGTTTGTGCAGATAATCCATGGAGAAGTCCAATCCAAAGTCCCTGAAACATTTAGAAAAATGGGCATCAGATGTAGCACACACAGAGAAATGTGAAATTTCCTGTAATAGATTAAATCAGCATTATCGTTGTTACTGTTATTGGGAAGCACTGAAACTGTTAAACCCGCCCTTAATTTTCGTACCTGGCCTTATCTGTATCAAGTTGAGAAATTCCACATCATATCTTGCTTAATAAATTATTTTAGAATTGGGATTTTGCAATTCAGCAACCTCAAGTATGTTCTAGAGAAGAGGATCCATCTATGTTGCAATAATGCCAGATTATGAGAAATAATTTGGCCTTAAAGAATGCCCCTCGCCAAATAATGTGATGCTGGAATTGTTCGCATCTGCGCAGCAATTACTCTCCAGTATTGAGAAATCATGTGGAGTTTCTGCCCACTGTTAGCGGATATGCCATTTCAAATGAGCAATCAAGTAAACAGATAAGCATTATCATGTTTAGGTATGGGTGAGACAGAACCGATTTAGTTATGGGTGAGAAAGAACCAAAATCGGTCTAGACAAGTACCATATGGATTTACTCTGGATAGGGGATTAGGTAAGATTTTGGACATATATATAATTTTATAGATGATTTTGATTTTGTTGAATTTATGGGTATAAAATTTTGGCATGTGTTTTTTTTAATAGCATGTCTTGGATTTATAACATTTGATAGTTGTTAGAGGTTTTCATCAATTTTGATAGAAATTGTTCTTATATTTCCAACAAGATATCATGCATTTAAGATGGATTTTTTATGCTAAAATTATGACCCCAACAAGTAGCAAGACAAATATTTTTCAATAATGCAAGTGGTGACCATTTTAATGCACCATAATTCATATACCAAGAGTTAGTGACATGTGGGAATCCAATAAAGATTTTTAGATGCATCATGGGGTTTTAAAAGAGTTTTCAAATCCTAAACCTAACCCTAATTCTAGCTATCAAAACCCTAACAAAAGGAGGGGAAATGGTTCACTTTTTCACTAGCCACCAATAGTGACATAGTATGACGAGGAGTGTCAAGGAGATACTAATAGAGCAAACACAGGGAACTGTGTTTTAAAGGACTGTAAATGACTATTGTGTCTTATAGCTTCATAGTAAGATTGGACAACTTTGTGATATGTATTGTAATCTCCATGATATAAGAAGATAGAAGTTAAATAATTGTGTTCCATTGTGTGGCTTTGTAATTATGGTCTATTTCATATGTTATGGTAGTTAAAGAATTTGAACGGTATGTTTTTATTTCTCTTAAAGCGTTAAAAATACAAAGGCATAAGCATACAGTTGAGCATAAGCTCATAGTAGTCGCATTAAATTTAGATCTGTTTTGGTGACCCAACCATTAGAATATCCAAGAAGGTTTATACATTACATTAGTAATAGAGTGGTTTTAATTGAGCATTTAGTGGTTTAAGCATAGTATATCCTTACCTAACTCAAAATATCTATCTTTGCATGAGCACTGCCACCCTATAAATCTCAAGATCAACCCAATAATAGTTTAGTAGTTGTAATTTGCACAACTAGAAAAGAAGCATTGGGAAGGACACTCCAATGATGTTGAATGAAGATTTGCAAGGTTAGAATCTCAAGTAGTCAAGATTTCCAGAAAAATGGCCTTACAGATGGTTTCTTTTGAGAAAAATATTGATATCATGAGGAGCTGAGGAAAGAAGGAAAATTCAAAACCAAAAAAGGAAACTCCAATAACCAAGCTTTTTAGCACTTGCTTTAAGATGGAAGCAAATTGATGGATGAAGCACTATGAAGATGAAATAGATGGATTAAATTAAATTATTTATTGCAATAATTAGAGTTCTATTTCAATGTGCATAGTGTATGAGTGGAACAAAAAATAGTTTTGCTATGCTAATGCTGAAAATCTGTCAAGAAATTGGTGGAAGATCCATATCAAGGCACTTGCACTTGGGCTAGACCCACTAGTAACTAACTGGTATGTATTCAAAGACTTCCTTAGGTCCCAATTTTACGCTATTGTGTTTAAAGAGGACTAGAAGATTTAGTGGCACTACAAATGGAAGAGGAAAGGATAGAGTGTGCAAAAGTGCACTACAAAGTTTTGAAAGCAAGTCACTCGATTGAAAACAAATCCTCAAGGCCTAGACATTGTCATCAACTACCTTTGTGGTCTCTAAATTCACATAAGGACACAAATTATGTTATTTAAACCCAATAGAAAAAGTGAGGCTTATGTATAGACCTAGTACATTAAATTTAACAAGGGATAGCCAAATGGTATGAAGCAGACATACCAATATAGAGCTTCCAATAAGGGTGAGAAGAAGAAATGAAAATGGAAAAATAAAAAGGCTAACAACATTGCACATGTATGACCTAATATGCTATAAACATTGCAACAATGATGACCACACAAAATAAAAATATTGGTAACTTCTTCTAGAGTTGAACCTCGTAAACAACAAGAAAGAGCAATCCCAACAAGGATTCTTTCAGGGAGAGTGAGAAAGGAGATAGAAAGTAGCTTACATGTAATGAAAAGGTAGTTTTCACAATAATATAAAATGAGGTGAGCCTAAGTAGCCTCCATCACAAAGAGGAGAAGGAAATGATGACATTATTTGATTCTAGTTCATAGGAAAATCTCATTGTAAGGACATGGTAAGTAAGCTTGGTTTATAAATGCATGATTACCCTCATCCATACCATTTGGAGTGGATGAATAAGGATTTAGAGTTACCAAGTAGTGTAAAATTAGATGTGTGATAAATGAAAATTTTATTAATGAACTAGAATTTGATGTAGTGCATCTTGATGTTTGTAGTGTTGTGTTTGGTAGCCCCTATATGTAAATGAGGGATGCTATATTCAATAAAAAGAAAAGAAAATACCACTTAACCAATGATTGTCATAAAAGGGGAAGTCGAAGATCTCTCTGGTGAGTGCACACCAAGCTAAGAGAGCGATTAGCTCAACCAATAAGTATGTACTTTTTTTCTTGAGATACAAACAAAAGGACACCAATTTAGCAAGTTGAAGGCATCCTTTGATAGATGTACACAATAATATAAGTGCATATTGAAAGGTCCCTTGAAAGCATACAAAGAAACTTTCCAAGATCCAACTGGAATGTCACCCAAGAGGAAGTAGAACACAAGATAAAGTTACTAGTAGACTCTTATTTTTGAACTATAGGGTTGTACAAAGAATCCATATTAGAGTTAGATGAAGTAAAGAATCAATTATAGGAATTGTTTGAGCAAGGTATCATAAGACCAACTACCTCATCATGGGTTTCCCAAATAATTTTGATACCAAATGAAGATGGAATATAGAGAATGTGCATTGGTTACATAGATCTAAATAAGACCACTCTCAAGAATCAACACCCTTTCCCTCAAATGAACGACTTGTTAGATTAGCGACAACATGAAAAGCAATTCACCAAGTTGGATTTGAAATTTGTATATCATCAAGTACGAATCAAGAAAGAAGTCACTCAGAATATTGTTTTAAAAAATGAAGCAATGACTATATAAGTAAATAGCAATGCCTTTTCATTTGAGTGATGCACTAGTTACATTTATGGACTTAATGAATAACGAGTTGTGTCCATTCTTTTCATTTGTCATTGTTTAACTGGGGACATTTTGATCTTTGGTTCTACTTGGAGGATCTTGTCTTACTTATGAAGAAAGTGTTAGACACACAAAGAAAACATCAATAGCAAACAAACGTAAAGAACTATGAGTTTGCTAAGTAGGTTTTTGGTATATTTGGGTAATGTGATTAGTTGAGATGAGTTGAAGATTGATCCTACAAAGATAGAGGTCATCCTTAAATGGCTCACTCCTAGAAATGTCACAAAAGTTAGGAGTTTTGTGGGAGCTACCGTATATTTAAGAAATTTCATAACATCATTTTTAGTTGTGGTAGCATCACTTCATTCTATAACAACCAATGGTAATAGTTTAGAGTGGGGTAATAATCAACAAAAATCCTTTAAATAACCAAAGTAGAAGATTAGTCAACCCTTGGTTCTAACATTACGTAAACTTGCAGAAGTATTTTGAAGTAGAAATTGATACTAGTGTGCATGTTATGGGAGTGATATTAATGTCAGGAGAGACCAATCAACTATCATTCAAATATATTCGATGACTACCTTATATATGACAAGGGACTCTATGTCTTGTTTCAAGTAGTGAAGAAACATAAGTATTATTTATAAGAATACCACCATCCATACTAAAATAATCCAACTTCTACAATACTTATAGACCTAGAGGAAGCTTTAGCAAACAAGACAATATAAATGGATGACATTTTCGCAATAATTTCATCTTGTGACTAAAAATGAGAAAGAAACTACCAAAAAGTTCATTGATTTACCATCTAGACCACCAACACCAAAAACCATGGTCTAGAAGTCATTAACACATGGATCCATTCACCCAAGAAGTATACAAAGAGTAGTATGTGAAAGATGAGTTCAAGGGAGTGTATCAATAGTTGTAAATATAATAAGAACTCAGAGATGTTGATTACCATCTCTAAGATATATGATTTTAAAATATGGGGAAGCTTTGTGTATCAAAGGAAGAAAGAGTACAATTAATAAAGAAAGCTCACACATCCAATGTTGATACTCATTTTGGTGTCTAGAAGATTGTGGCTAACTTTAGAGGTATGTTTATTGGCTTCAGATGCTACAAGATATAGCTAGATTTATAAGAGGTTGTGTTTTATGTTGTACCATTTAGCCTAGTAATAGAAAGCAAGGACTATATAGTGAAATTCCAACCCTTATTAGTCCATAGGAAATCATATGCATGGAATTTGTTTAGGAGTTGTTGAAGATAGGAGGGAATCACTACATATATGTGGTAGTAGATAGATTCAATGAGATGTGTGTTTTGACAACTTGTATGAAGACCATCAATTGATAAAAAGTTGCAAGATTTTCTTTTGAAAGGGGTTGGATGCACTTTGGGATTCCAAGCAACAACATTTATGATAGATTTACTAGATTCCTTAATATATTTTTGACTATATTGTGAGAGAAGTTGGATACTAAATTGAAAATATCCACTACCTTTCACCACACACTCATGGGAGGATAGAACAGGTGAATAGGACTCTGGTTTAGCTTTTTAGAGGTTATAATCAGAAGACTCCAAGGACATGGGATGAAAATTTGGTTTGCATATTTATATAACATTTTTATAATATATCTTCCCACCCTTCCACTAGTAAGTATCCTTTTGAATTTTTTTTGGATACCATCACCATTGGATATTGTATATGGACAACCTAAAGTAGGGGAAACAACCTCAAGTGTTGAATTGAGGGAAGAAACATTCATACATGGGATAAGGTGAATATAGTTATAAGTTTAAGAGAAACTTAAGAAGTCTAAAGAGAAATACAATGCAAAATATGATCAACACACAATTGAGAAGAGCTTGAAAGTAGATGATGGAATTTAGTTACATCTTAATAAGAAAAAGTAACGTGAACTTGTTGAGACCATCTACTTTATGACTTGCAACCCCACACCACCTCCTCCCCCCCTGCACCCAAATTGTTTACTAAGCCTTGCAAATTAAGATTTGGTACTGCCTGACTCATTATGTTATATGAATTCTTGAACGATTTCATGAGTTAAAGAGTGCTTGAATGTGTAACAAGAAATAAGTTGTATCATTATATGGAAAAACTTTAGATAGAGTTACATTATTGCGCATTCTGGGAGATTTATGCAATTATACTCATTGATAGTGCAATTGTTTCAATGAGATTCACCTCTCTTAGAAATATTTTGAGAGGTATTATTTGTTCAAAACCCTAAAACCTAATCATACTTGAAACCCTAAACTTTTTTAGCCTAGTCACTAAAGTGACTTCATTACATAAGATTTATATTCCAACACCCCCTTTAAGGATCACAATACTAAAGAAAAATTAATTCAAACCAAACACATATTTATTGAAAAACAAAATTTTGTAGGTAATCAGAACCAAAAATTCTTCTAAAAGCTTTTTCTTTGGAAATCAGTGCTTGGACTAGGTAGGGCTCCATCGAGCTGCTTTATAATCCTCGTAGATGTGTATCTTCTACCATTGATTCTTGAGTTCCTAAACTCAAGCTTCCTAAACTCCTGAAATATGAATCTCCTGAATTATTGGACAACCATCCATTTTTGGTGACATCCACATTTCTCCATCTGGTTATTAGAAAATTATATATTACGGAGCAATGGAACACATAAAAAATATATTGCAGAAATATAAACACATAAAACAAGAGAGACACAGATATACGTGGTTCACCCAATTTGGGCTATGTCCACGGGAAACAGCCAGTCCTTCCCTTTATATTATCCAACAAACTGAAGAGATACAACCTAGAGTAGATCCGTTGTAATTCCCTCTTTGCTCTCACACAATCTCCTCTCTCTTTCTCACTCTGAATATAGATCTACATAGACGCAATACAATTCCCTCATATATAGCGAGGGGTTGCCTTCTAGGGAAAAAACCCTAAATTAAACATAACTTCTACTGTCAGATCTCCACCTAATGAACAACCTAGATTGACTATGAAATTACAACATTTTACAAGGCAATTTTACTTTTTAGCTTCGAGGGTGTTGCCCCGATCCCATGCCAGTAGGGGCTCCCAAAGATCGCAGCCGCTACCCCCTGGACCCCCCTTGCAATGCAAATATTAATGGCGGTGTTGCCGCCACATTACGAACTGGGGTCCAATGCGGTGATACCTATGAAAGAAGATAATCAAGCTCCACACCCAACAATATCTCACTTGTAGACTGATTATAACAACTCCACCGCTGCTTCATTTGCTGGACAATGACTCCACTTTGGACCTGGTTATTTCTCATCTTCTTCATCATACTTGAAGACCAATTGCAACTAAGCAGACTCTCATTTTCTCCCTGGTTACAACTTTTGTTAACATATCTGCAGGATTCTGGCTAGTGTGTATTTTTTCCAGTTTCAATTGTCCATCTTCCAATGCTGACCGTATGAAATGGTACTTGAGCTGTATATGTTTAGTCTTGGAATGAAATGCAGAGTTCTTTACAAGATGTATGGCACTCTGGCTGTCACTGTATAACCTTCCCAACTCCTGCTTCTTAGCCAATTCATCCAGAAATCTTTGTAACCAAATCATTTCTTTACTAGCCTCTGTAGCAGCAACATACTCTGCTTCCGTTGTTGAGAGTGCAATAAAACTTTGCATTTTTGAAACCCAACTGACAGTTGTTCCACCTACAGTAAACACATACCCTATGGTGCTCCTCTTGTTATCTCTATCACCTGCCATATCTTCCTCAACATATCCCTGTAGAGCAATGTTTGAACCACCAAATCATAATGCTTGATTTGTGGCACCTCTCAAATACCTGAGAATCCACTTCACTGCCATCCAATGTTCTTTTCCTAGATTGTTCATGTACCTGCTTACAAATCCCACTGCATGTGCAATATCAGGCCTTGTGCAAACTATTGCATACATTAAGCTTCCAACCGCTGATGCATATGGAACTTTAGACATATAATCCATTTCTTCCTGAGTCTTGGGACACATTTCCTTACTTAGTTTGAAATGGCTAGCCAAAGGTATACTAACTGGTTTTGCATTATGCATATTAAACCTTTTCAACACCTTTTGTATGTACTCACTCTGAGACAATTTTAATTTATGATTCTTCCTGTCTCTAGTTATTCTCATACCAAGGATTTGTTTTGCAGCTCCCAAATCCTTCATTGCAAATGAGTTTTCCAATTTTTGTTTGAGCACATTTATTTCCTACATGTTAGAACCTACAACAAGCATCTCATCTACATATAATAACAATATAATATAGTTTCCATCATTTTTCCTTTTGAGATAAACACAATGATCAGAGTGACATCTAGTATAACCTTGTTCAGACATAAACCTGTCAAATTTTAGATACCACTGCCTTAGAGCCTATTTTAAGCCATACAAGCTCATCTTCAACCTGCACACTAGTTTCTCCTTCCCTTTTACCTCATATCCTTGTGGTTGTTGCATATATATCTCTTCCTCTAAATCCCCATGGAGAAAGGTTGTCTTTACATCTAACTACTCAAGATGCAAATCTTCAGTTGCTACTAGACTTAAAATAGTTCTGATTGAAGTCATTTTAACAACGAGAGAAAATATCTCATCAAAATCTATACCCTTTTTCTATGAAAACACCTTCACCACGAGTCTAGCTTTATACCTTTTTCTACCTCCATCTTCTTCCTTCAACCTGTAAACCCATTTATTCTGCAATGTTGTTTTACCTACAGGCAACCTGACTAAGTCCCAAGGCTAGTTATGTGCTAAGGAGTCCATCTCTTCTTTCATGGCTTGCTCCCACTTCTTCCTAGTTTCTACCTGCACTGCTTCTTCATAACATCCTGGTTCACCAGAATCAGTCAACAATACATAATATAATGAAGGAGAGTATCGTTCAGGGGGTCTACTTATCCTGCTAGATCTTCTAACGCCACTTTCAGGTGTTTGAGGTGCTTGTTGTTTTTGTGGTTGTTGTTATTGTTCTAGTTGTTGATCATTATGACTTTCAGGCACCATCATTTTTTTGTGATCTCATGAAGCACTGTGTATTCTCTGCTTTCTTTTTCCTGTTTCTTTTCCTGCAGCTGATCCTTATACAAAACCTTTTCATTGAATATGACATCTCTGCTTCTAATGATTTTGTGTGTTTTATAATCATAAAAGCAATAACCAAAATCATTAACACCATATTCAATAAAGGTACATTTCTTTGATTTTGCCTCAATCTTTGTTCTATTTTCTTTATTAATGTGGACAAAGGCTTCACAATCAAAAGTTCTTAAAAATGAGTAGTTTACCTTTTTACTTGTCCATGCCTCCTCTGGAATACCACCATCCAAGGAACTTGAAGGTCCTCTTTTTATTAGATAAACAACAGTATCTACAGCATCTGCCCAAATTTGTAAAGGCAATCCTGCATGCAATCTCATGCACCTTGCACGCTCCATGATTGTCTTGTTCATCCTTTCTGACACACCATTTTCTTGTGGTGTTCTTGGAACTGTCTTCTCTTTGCGAATTCCATTCTCTGAATAGTATCTATCAAACTCTTTTCTGCAATATTCACCTCCATTGTCTGATCTGAGACACTTCAACCTTTTTCCTGTCTCATTTTCAACAAAAGTTTTCCATTTCTTGAAAGTATCAAATACATCAGATTTATTTCGAATACAATAAATCCAGGATTTTCTCGTTGCATCATCAATAAAAGTAACACAATAACGAGAGTCACCAAGAGATGATACCTGAGAAGGTCCCCATACATCTGTATGCACAAGCTCTAATTTTTTGCTCTTCTTTTCTTTCCCAACTTTGAGGAATCTGACTCTCTTTTGTTTTCCACAAACACAATTCTCACAGAATTTTAAATCAACATGTTTCAAACTTGGCAACAAATTTCTTGAGTGAAGAATCTGCATCCCCTTCTCACTCATGTGCCTAAGCCTATGATGCCACAATGTCGTATCTTCTCCTATAGACGTTAAATCATTAAAAGAATTATAAATACCATTGCATAAATACAATGTACCAACCTTTTCTCCTTTTGCTATTACCAGGGATCCTTTAGTGACCTTCCAAGTTTTATCCGTAAAAGTAGTTACATAGGCTTCACCTCCCAACTGCCCTGTTGAAATTAGATTTTTCTTCAGATCTGGAACGTGCCTTACCTCCTTCAATAGCCATTGATTTCCATTCTGTTGTTTTATGAAAACTGTACCCACTCCAATGATTTTACAGGGTTTATCATCACCCAATCGAACATGTCCAAAATCTCCTTGAACATAATCATGAAAATGTTTCATATCAGGTGTGGCATGGAATGAGGCCCCTGAATCTACCACCCAGGCATCCACTATATTTTCTAATGAAAGAACCAAAGCATCTTGCAACACATCACCTGTCACATTTGCTTCATGATTGTTTTCTTGCTGCGTGTCTCCTTCTTTTCCCTTCCAAGACTTGCAATCTTTCTTCAGGTGTCCTTTCTTCCTGCATTTCCAGCACACTATCCCCGATCTGGACTTGGATATGCCTTTCCTTGACTTACTGTGCTATCCTGGGCTCTTTCCTCTTTCCATTTTTCTCTCCTAGTCTCCGTAGTCAAATCATTACCTAATGTCTCACCGGAACTTTCCGTCGCATTTTCTCACTAAGAATTGCACCAACAACATCATCAAACTTTAAAGTACTAGATCTAGAGACAGAGTTACTAATGACCATAACTAAACCATTCCAACTTTTTGGAAATGTGCACAGAAATAATAGAGCCCTAACTTCATCATCAAAAGTTACCCCTACAGAACTTAACTGACTAGTAACTATATTAAATTCATTTAAATGATCAACAACAGATCCACCTTCTGACATTTTCATATTAAATAAACGCTTCATAAGAAATACCTTATTTGAGGTCGAGGGTTTTTCATATAGTTTGGCCAATGCTGACATTAAACCCTCTATTGTTGTTTCCTTTGAAATATTAAAGGCTACCAGCACCGCTAGGCACAATCGTATTGTTCCAAGTGCCTTTTTATCGAGAATATCCCATTCTATGTCTGTCATACTCGTCGACTTCTTTGTCTTTCCACTCAATGGTTGGTACAGATCTTTCTGGTACAAATAATCTTCCATCTGCATCTTCCATAGCTGGTAGTTTTGGCCGTTAAATTTTTCGACCCTAAACCTACCATCTTCCGCCATTGCTCCCACTTGAACTAGGAACCCTTCTCTCCTGCGAGTTTATCAACCAAATAGACCTTCGACTCTGATACCAGTTGTTAGAAAATTATATATTACAGAGCAATGGAACACATAAAATATATTGCAGAAATATAAACACATAAAACAAGAGAGACACGATTTCCATATGTTTTATTAGAATTTTACTCTAATCTAGGCATGTTAATTATTTCCTACTCAAATGATATATACAACTTCATCTTTCTTGGTTTTCAAATTTCACCATAGAAGTTGTCAATATAGTTATGTCCTTCAGCTTGGTTTGAAAAATAATCCCTTTAAACTCAACATTTTTTTTTAATAAAATTAGAATTAAGATAACTTGGCACCACACCGATGCTTCTTTCTGGGAGCGTCATCACACAGACCAAACCTTCAAGGATGAGACGAAAATTGGAGAAGAAGGGATCTGATGGCAGCTTCCCTGGCGCAACCGCATCCTAACACGAGGTAGGGCCTCTGCAGTACAGTTGGTACACGCCTTCGCTAGACTAGGCACGTTCCCAGCAGGCGCTTGGCTCCACACCATTACGCTCCTCCCATTTGAAGCACACCTACCTTACTCCCTGCAACCGTGATTGAACCCTAACGTTCATCATATTTTTGTTGTTGTTTGGTCCCCTCCTATGACGGTTACTCGGGAAAACGGTGACAACTGGCCTAACCCTCGGGGCATCAATGGAGACCGGCCTAATAGACTACTCTGAGGACCCCCTCGAAGGCATATCCATTTTCGGCAGGTAGTCTAGCTTCGAGGTATACTTCCCGTTCAATAGAGAATTAACCGAGGTTATCGCTTCGCTTCCGCCACTCACGGGTCCGACGAGTGCAGTCATTAATATGCTTGAAGTGTCGTCCTCTTGGCCGCCCTCTGATGCTCCTCCCTTGGCGCCGATCCCCCATCATTTTGCATCCAGGAACTCTGGCCCTGATCCGGTGGCTGGTTCTTTCGGCCTCTCTTCACTCCAACCCTCTGTCGCCTCACATTATCCCTCACAGTCTCTGCAGGGAGTGACTCTGCCCCTTCTTACTCCCATTATCCCGACCTCAGCTCCTATTCCCCCCTCCGGCTGCTACTCGAACGTCCCCCCCTCCCGGACGCCTTCCCTGCTAGCCCTGACCCATCTCCCCTAAACCCTAACCCTAACCCTGCTAACCCTAATCTTGACAAATCTCAAGGGTGTGCAGAGGTCGTGGAGCCAAGACCAAGAAAGAGGTTGAGGTGTGTTAAACCCAAGGCACAAGAGGTTTTTATCGACTAGGAGGAGGACTTCTAGTGGCAAGATACCATGGACATGGCAGCGACAGTCCTGGTGGGCAGAGTTAGGGGACGTAATTACTCTGCGGCAAGACTAAAGCAATGGGTTGCAGAAATCTAGGGCCAACATCTGGTTGATCTGCCTTTCGTACAGACCTTTGTCCGTGGCTGGTTTGCTTTGTGTTTTGCGCGAGCAGAACATACAAATTGGGTATTGTCCTCCTTCTGGCATATTGAACAGGCCCCGGTAATGCTAAGGAGGTGGAGTCTGCTATTTGACCCAGACAGAGAATAGCTTGGGGCTAGGCCAATTTGGGTTCGTCTCCCCAGTTTGCCGCTCCATTTCTGGACTGAGGACATCTTCAGGAGAATTGGGAACACTGTTAAGATTTGGTATGTTCTATCCTAGAGCAGTTTATTTAAATTTTCACAGTTAGCAATCACATCAGCACTACGATAAACTGCAGATAGAACATAAATATAAAACGCAGAAGACAAGCCAAGACAAGAGGACACAGGATGTGGCGCAAGCCAGGGACAAACCCCAATGTGGGGAAACCCTTGATCAATTCTTCTTTTATGTTCTTCAAAGTTCAGCAGAGAAAGAGAGAGAGAGAGAGAGATAGTACATTTACAATAGAAGTCAACACTTTGACTTTTGATATCTGCATGAGATCAGTTGAAGACATATTGCTTCAACTGATTCTTCAAGGTGTCTGCTTCACCTTTCATAGTGTTGCAGCTCGTACTCATGTTGCACCCGTCATTGTGCTACACTTGGTCACTGAGCTGCTCCCATCAAACACTATGTTGTTCCTTACTAACATGCCCATCATCATTCATCATCATGTTGTCTCATTCATCATCATGCTGGTGGGATCATCATCCTTGCAGCACCTCAGAGATCATCACTACTGCATCAAGAACTTCATTACGCAAGGTTCTTGAGAGCATCATTGCTGCACCATGACTTCTCCTTGAGATTATTACTGAGATGATCTCTGCACCTATGAAGATCACGACTGTACATTATTGTAGGATGAGATCATTGTGAGATCATGATCCTATACACTGCTCCTAGCCAAAGCTGACTCTCCTTGACTTGATGATTATTGCTTCTTTCATCATGCTGAGACTGTAATGATCATACTACTTATGATCCTTATCATCTTGACTGCCTTTGAGATACTTATTCATATCAAGAATACTAGATCTGAATATTGTGATGATTATTGACACTGTATGTCTCCTTTTACAGGTATGCCGAGAAGCTCTTGATCAATACTGAAACCTGCTTCATCATTGTGGTTATGCCAAGACAATAACATATACGTAATCCTCATTAATCCTCATTAAGCCGAGACAATGTGCAAAAGAGTAGATCTGCTTTAGGTAATCTGAGTTACTGTTGTTCATCGCATCTAAACTGCCACAGGAAAACCACCGAGATCTATATGTCGAGACTGATCCTTGTCATGCGAGATCAGATGCCGAGACTGCTCTTTGTCATGCGATGCATCTATCTGTATTGTCGAGATTGTCATCATGGGAATTAGATCTATGCCGAGACTGCTCCTTGTCATGCGAGATCAGATGCCGAGACTGCTCTTTGTCATGCGATGCATCTATCTGTATTGTCGAGATTGTCATCATGGGAATTAGATCTATGCCGAGACTGATCCTTGTCATGTGAGATCAGATGCCGAGACTGCTCTTTGTCATGCGATGCATCTATCTGTATTCATGAGGAATGCACAGGTCTGTCGTGCAGCATTAACTATAACCAGAACCCTTGCCTGTTCAGAGGATTTAGGGCTCTCCTAGCTCTCCCACAGCCTCGCTTATCTTGTCACTGTTCCTCGAATAATTCGGCTATTCAGATATACTCAAGACCGAGTAATTTTCTTGTCAAACGGAGCAGATAGATAGATGACCTAGATTCGTACGTGAGAGAGTATCTCTGCGGCTATCCTTTCTGTGGCTCTAATTTCTGCGGCTCCTTCACCCTTAACTCGCACTTCTAAAACAGTCTTCTTCGCGTAGATATGGAGACCGAATTCATTGTTGTGATTATTAGTGTCTCAAAGACCAGCGTATGTCCTGTCTTTATGACCTGCGGCTAGGGCATGTTTGTACTGTAGCTAGGGCATTATACACTAGCATATACTCTCAACGTTTCTCCTTTTCCAAAAACCCAGACGTGGAGAGGAGATCACATGAAGAGTGTGTCTCAATGACATCAAATCCTCTTATATTTATACTAATGTGTAGATGATGAATAGACATGACGTTTGGGCTTCTAGAGCCTACATAAGAGCTGGTTGGCTTGATAATAATTACATAAACAAAATAAATTCATATCTACATAAATACTTATCAGAATCGGATGATCTTTGGATCAATCCTACACCTCTCGACGAGAGGGATCCAATAAAAATATCAGCTGCCATAAATAAGTTGACCCACATGGAGTTTGGCCCTAGTTTCCAATTAACAAACACTCGGGGTACCTATCTAGATTATGATAGATCATACCTCTCCACAGGGGTTATGGCCTATGCATGGATTCTGGTACACTTAGACATCAGAGGAGGGCTGCAGGAGCAAGTCACCCTACGTTGGAGGAATTACAATCGTACCCAAATACTTGACTATGAGGAGGTCTCCGTCCGGTGCAGATGATGCCACAAAGTTGGACACCTCTACAAAGATTTCCCTCTTCTAGCAAAATTGAAGATTGGGAATAAGGGGAAGTCATCTCCCTCATTGAAAGCTCAGACATAGGCGGATCACTCGAATGAGGCAGAGAAAACAGACACTGATGCAGCTGGATCTAGTTCGGTCTCGACAACACCGAAGAAGCGCGAGAAAACACCTCTCTGGCCTCCTTCACCTCCATTGACCAGGTCTAAGGCGGCCGCTGGAGTCGCGCTATCTTCGGGTATGTCAATTCCTGACCCTTTCTCTGCATCAATTACTAGTTCTTCTGCATATAATGATATAGCTATGGGACCTCAGCAGAGCCCTGTTACCTCGCAATCCAGCCTCAATCACCTTGAATGTCCCCTGATTCCCCCTCCGCCTTCTATATCTTGTACCCCCCCTTCCTTTCCAGAGGAAGTGCCATCTGATTTGAAACCTGGAACTGATCCCATCCCCCATCGATACCACCTTCGCTCACTTTCTCGATTCCGGGTTCCAGATGCTATCGGCATTGGACTTGTCCCTTCCCCCTCCTCTCTGAAGCTCCCCCGAGTTAGACCATCCTCCCTGTCAAAAGCTAAACAGCAAGCAGAGATGGAGGTTGCCACGAGCAAACAAATTACTCTTGACAAGGTCCTTAGAGCACAGAACCCCCTGGAGCCATCTCCACCATGAAGGTCCTCTCCTTCAATTGCAGAGGGATTGCTAGTCCCGAGAAAAAACTAGCATTGCGAAGGCTTCTCCAAAATGAGCCGACCGATATTTTCTTCCTACAAGAAACCCTGGGTGTTGTTGATGCCATTTCCCCTCTCCTAGAATCCATGCTGCGAGGATGGCATTTTCAAGCCATAGATGTAAATGGTCGCTCTGGTGGTATTGCCCTAGGGTATAATCCTTGCTTGATAAAGTTGATAAGCACCTGGGGTGGCATTGGATTCATAGGGGCAGATACCTTCTCTACCGAACTGGGAATTGAAATCAGACTGTTGAATGTCTATGGGCCCTGCCACCACCGGGAGGATTTCTAGGAGCATCTTCTGACATCCAATATCTTGCAACCAGATAATATCATTTTGGGTGGAGACCTTAACTTCTCTCTTGGATTTTCTGAGTCATGGGGGCACCATGCCCAAGTCAATCCTCTATCGGCCTTCTTCGAGCAACTCCTAGAAACCCACAGTCTCATTGACATCCCATCTGCAAAGCTAGTCCCAACTTGGAGGAATAGAAGATGTGGGGAGGATAGTCTTGCCAGGAGGCTCGATCGCTTCCTCATCAAGGAGCGATTCCTGGAGCGAGGATATACTTACCGCCAGTGGGTTGGCTCGGGTGGCTTATCAGACCACTTGCCGATATACCTTGATATACAGGGAGATATAAGTAAGCCACGAGCCCCCTTCAAATTCAACTCCTCCTGGTTGAAGGATAATTCCTATATCTGCCTTGTCTCAGACTTTTGGAAGGCCCACCCACCTGTTGTCGGAAGGAACATCACTGATGGGTTCGTCGATAACCTAAAGGAACTGAAGAAGCTATCAAAGATTTGGGCTCATAACAAGAGGATACAAGAAGAACAAAAATTAAGAGACATTGAATTAGAAATTGTTGATATGGAGGATGAAAGTGGGGGTCTCTTCCCATCAAATGATCATAGGGATAAGCTCATAGCCTTAATAACCAAGCGAGGGAACATCTTTAAGGAAATGGAGGAAACTTGGAGATTGAGAAGCAGAGCAATATGGCTAAAGGAGGGAGATGACAACTCAAAATTCTTCCATAAATTTGCAAATGGAAGAAAGGCAATCAACACTATCTGGAAACTGACAAATGAGCAGGGAATTGAGGTAGACACCTTCCCTCACTTGGCCACTCTCGCCACCTCACATTTCAAACAGGTCTACCAGGCTCCTCCCATTGCCACCCTAGCAAAGGTTATAAGGGTAGCACAACTTTTCCCTCGGTTTATTGATCAGGAGGATGCTATGGATCTGAACAGAGAAGTCACTCTAGGGGAACTGGAGGCCACCCTGAAATGGTTTAAGAGAGACAAGAGCCTCGGTCCAGATGGCTGGTCGGTGGAGTTTTATTTGGCTTTTTTTGATATCCTAGGACAAGATTTACTCAAGGTCGTCGAGGAATGCAGGATATCTGGGCGTATGCATAGGGAAATTGGAGGCCACCCTGAAATGGTTTAAGAGATACAAGAGCCCCGGTCCAGACGGCTGGTCAGTGGAGTTTTATTTAGCTTTTTTTGATATCCTAAGACAATATTTACTCAAGGTCATCGAGGAATGCAGGACATATGGGCGTATGCATGGGGCCATCAACTCAACTTTCATCACTCTCATCCCCAAATCAGAAAATCCGTTAACTTTCAATGACTTCCGACCCATTTCCCTGTGCAATTGCATATACAAAATCATCTCCAAAATCATTGCCAACTGCCTCCGCCCCATTCTTTCCACCCAGATCTCCTCAGAACAATTTGCCTTACTGCAAGATCGGCAGATACATAAAGCTATAGGAACGGCCCAGGAAGTATTGCACTCAATACAGACAAAGAAGATTAAAGGTATGATTCTCAAAGCTGATCTATCTAAGGTATTTGACCGGGTAAGATGGTTGTATATTAGAATTCTCCTAACACATTTAGGATTTCCTGTGGGAGTTATAAAATGGATAATATGTTGCATCACTAACATATCCTTTAGTGTCCTGATTAATGGTGTTGCTTCTCCTTTCTTCCACTCTGAAAGAGGACCCAGGCAAGGATGTCCATTATCACCCCTACTCTTCCTACTAGTTATGGAAGGGCTCAACAAACTTCTTAAGGATATGCACCTCAGAGGCAGGCTCTCGGGCATAAGGATCACGGACAGATGCACGATAACACACCTCCTCTTTGTGGATGATGTGTTAATCTTCCTTAATGGGGGATTAGGAGATCTGACTACTATACAACACTCTATCAACCTATTCAAAACTACAACTGGCATGACTATTAATAACTCAAAATCCACCATTACTATATCTGACTGCTCCCCACATGAGATCTAGTTCGCACTTCAAAGGTTTCCTTTCACCCTGTTACAGCTAGAAGAAGGCCTCCAGTATCTGGGATACAGGTTGAAGTCGCTCGTCTACAAAATAGCTGATTGGACATGGTTGATCTCTAAGCTAGAAAGGAGACTTAATATATGGTATCACAAGTATCTCTCCAGAGCCGAAAGACTAGTGCTTATCAAAGCTGTTCTTGAGGCCACCCCGGTATACTGGATGTCACTAGCTTGGATCCCAAGGGGCATCCTTTCAAGAATACAAAATCTCTGCTGCAGATTCCTGTGGAAAGGAAAACAAACAGGGAGGATCTTTGCATGGGAAAAATGGGATTTGTTGTCCATTCCTAAGAAATGGGGAGGTTGGGGCATTAAAAAATTGGAAGATTTCTCCATAGCACTAGCGGCCAAGCTAGGATGGAAATTAATCACCTCTAGCAGTCTTTAGACCAAAGCAGCCTCCTCAAAATACATTGATCCATTAAGGCCGATGGATTGGCTAAGATAGACAAGCTGGAACAAATCTAGGATCTCTAACATATGGAAAGTGGTACTGAAATCATTGTCATTGATCCGTGACAGACTTACATGGAGAATTTATGATGGGACATCTGTTCATATCGGCCTTGACCCTTGGATAGGATGCAGGAATGCACACTTATTACCAGAAGGACTAATCCAGCACCTCAAAGAGATTGGCATCACCCACATCTGTCACATTGCTGACTAAGAGAGATCTACCTTCCTACACCAAGCTTGGAAATCTACCCACAGCCTGCACTTACCTCATCATTGGCACCATCTCTGGAGGACATACACAACGACTCTTACTGAGTCTCACATCCGAATATTGGAAGGGGAGGATGAGATTATATGGGCAATAGAAAAAAATGGCGGTACTCTCCCAAAGAGGGATATCTACACCTTGCCAATAGACATAGACCACAACATATTGATATATGGTGGAAAGGAATGTGGAAGCTCAAAGCCCCCCCTAGAAAAAGACTGCTCATGTGGTCAATCCTGAAAAACAAAGCCTCCACTGGAGACAACCTGATCAAAAGGGGTCAACATGGGCCATTCTGGTGTTTCCTTTGTAAAGACAGCTCAGAAACAGTGGATCACCTATTTCTCTCTTGCCCCATCACCACTAACCTCTGGAATTCTACACTCTCACACACCCCTACAGCCAACTCATGGAGTGGTCAAGCTATCAGGGAGGTTTGGGCCAATTGGTGGACAACAGCATCCCCGTAGAAAGCAAGGAACCTCCCCCTCCTCATTAGCTGGGAAATTTGGATTGCCAGGAACCACATCATCTTTATGGACACCGCCCCCCACTGGCCCTCCATCACCGCCCGAATCCTTGTTGACTACAATAATATACCTGATGATGATGATAACACTCCACCTAGACATATCATCCCTGAAACCATTGATCACTCCCAACCTTGGGCTTATTTTGACGGATCAGCGCAAGAGGCAGGATGTGGGGGGGTGTCGTTCTATACTTAACTAACTCCCATTACTATCACATACAAATGGGACTTGGAGGAGGCACAAACAACTATGAAGAACTCATCACAACCAAACATCTCATTCAATTTGCTATTGAAAAAAACTGCAGGAATCTACAAGTGTTTGGTGACTCAAAAATTGTTTGCAATTGGATAAACAAAACAACAACATGTCATGCTTACTCTCTGCGACACATTTTGGATGAGGTTCATAGATATATATCATATTTTGACAGTTTTGCATGTCATCATATCTACATGGAATGAAACTCACTCGCTGACCAACTTTCCAAAGAGGCAGCGATCCGGCCACGCGACATCTGGATGATACAGGAACAAAGAGAAGGGGAGCACTACCAGTATTACCACCGCCCCTATATGGACCATGCTGCACAGGCTCACCAGGAGCCTGATATCATTTGATATGCGACCTGCTTTTCTGTTTATATTTATTCTGCTTATACATATTCAGCTTCATGTTACAGGAAATACTCTCTGCGTAGAGTAATTTAAATTTTGAGAACTAAACAGTACATATTTAAGGAAATGTCTCCCTGCGTGGAGAACATATATATATCTGCTTTTTATTTTTTGACAGGCTTACAGCCTATAAAAATTGTATATGCACACAACATCTACAACATGTAATTTTCCTTAATATTAATGAAAATTACGATTTTTCCAACGGGAAAAAAACAAGAAAGACACAGATATACGCGGTTCACCCAATTTGGGCTACGTCCAAGGGAAACAGTCAGTCCTTCCTTTTATATTATCCAACAAAATGAAGAGATACAACCTACAGCGGATCTGTTGTAATTCCCTCTTCACTCTCACACAATCTCCTCTCTCTTTCTCACTCAGAATACAGATCTACATAGACGCAATACAATTCCTTCATTTATAGTGAGGGGTTTACTTCTAGGGAAAAAAAACCCTAAATTAAACATAACTTCTACCATCAGATCACCGCCTAATGAACGACCCAGATTGACTACGAAATTAAAACATTTTACAAGGCAATTTTACATCTGTTTTTAGCTTCGAGGGTGCTGCCCCTGATCCCCTACCGGGGGGGGGGGGCTCCCAAAGATCGCAGCCACCTCCTCCTGGACCCTCCTTGCAGTGAAAATATTATGGGCGGTGTTGCCGCCACATTACGAACTGGGGTCCAATGCGGTGATACCTATGAAAGAAGATAATCAGGTTCCACACCCAACATTGGCTATCTCATGATCCTTGTAAAGGTATAATTGCAAAGATCCAAAAACTCCCAAGCTATCTCAGAAGCCATCCACGGTGATCTATATCTATAATAGATCCCTTCTTATCTTCAAAGTGTGAGCTTCTTAAAATGTCTAAAATGTCATTTCTTTAGTAGGGTCATCACCACTATCTTTATCATGTGGATCTTCAACAATAACTACATTAGCCTCACATGGTTTTCCTTGAGATTTACTATAAGAAAATCACTAGCTTTAATTCTATAATTTTGGTGTTATATGACCCATTTTCTTATAGTCATAACATTCCATCTACTCCTTGTATTTAGTTGATCTACTAAAATTGTACCTTGAGTAGAATGTAGTCTTAGATTGAAGATATTTTGTATCACCTACAATGGTTCTCTTTTATGCAACTAAGAGAGAAATGATAATGTCTTATAGATTTCATGAAGACATTTGACCAACTGTAAAAATAACATCAATCTATTTAGAAGGAAAATTGTTTAACAACATGCCTTTGGCTTCCTCTGCCCCCACCATAGCTTAGACTTTTGCCAAGAGTCGAATGAGAGATCTTATATTTCTAGTAGTGATAAGAGATCATAGATAACTTAGATCATTAGACATAGTGACTTTAGTGAACATCTTGAATCTAAATAATTGCAGCTTCAAAGAAAATTTTGTATTTGTTACTATTGCTTCAAACAATGAATTCAGATTATCCTAGGTTTCTTTGGATGTTTTTTTTTTTAAATCTATATGATATAATTTCGAATCTAAGGGGGAAAGGTTGTATATAGTTTTAGCTTATCATCTTTTCTCTACCATTCCAATAATTTATTAGGGTTTATAGGTGGTTGCTTAATCCTTTTCATTATTCCCCACAAGTTTTTTGTTCATCAACTACATATTAATTTTAACTGCATCTAAATTTTTACATTTCAAGAGAAAAGATTGAATCAAGAATATTTTTCTAATGGTGTGCATCTATTTAGAAAAAAAACAAAATCTAAGTAATATCTATTAAAAAACCTGAGAGAATAGCCCTACAACATACCAATAAATAACCCTAAAGAGAGACTATTTATACTTTTCACCTTTCAAGCTTCTAAATAATGAAAATACTATGATAGTTAACTTCAACATTTTCTATTTTACGCCCTCATACATTGAATCAATCTAACACATGTGCAATCAATGGGTGACATCCTCTATCTCTGGTAGTTAGATGGTGGGCATATGAAAACTGAAAGATGACACTTGACTATTGCATGGGGCTGTCCATATTCACCAAAATGACTCTTTCATTCAACTATTTCTCATTTTAATTAAACATGGGCACTATAACTGTTGGGAATCACGATTGCCGTTAGACCAAAACCCACAGGTATTAGTCAACAATCACATCACAGAGATAAGGATCCACGAGAGGCAGTTAGTCCATGTCGCAAAACACATGGGGAGCATTGGTTTATCCAATGTCCAACAATCTCCCCCCCAACGTGAGCCGGGTGTGTATCGAACTCATGACCTACGCTCTGATACCACTTGTTGGGAATCACGATTGTTGTTAGACCAAAACCGACTGGTATTAGTCAACAACCACATCGCTAGAGATAAGGATCCACAAGAGGTGGTTAGTCCATGTCATGAAACACACGAGGAGTGTTGGTTTATCCAATGTCAAACAACAACAATTTATGAGAGTTGCATTTGATAAGCAACTCTATCAACACAATCATTTAACAACAATGACTAATGGAAAAAAATTCATTGCTTTCTTCTTTGAAATGATGGCTATGTATGATAACTGCCTTTCCTTCTTAAAAACGGTAACTCTCTTCAACCAACGAATCCCTATTTTCTTGACAATTAACCTAGCTGCTCAATCATTTCGATGTTGCAACTTTTACATTGGAAATGGTGATTGTGGCTTAACTGCTCAATCATTCCGATGTTGTAACTTTTACATTAGAAATGGTGATTGTGGCTTAATCTCATATGGTAGACAAATAACTCCAACATTTATACGAGATTCTTTCTCTCATATAGCATGCAATTTAGCTACATCACACGACATAAGTTAGCCTAGTGTAACCATATAAACTAAATGGTTGATAAAATTTGACAGACATCATTTCATGATAAGCATCAAAACACTTACTTCATGGCACATCTGACATTGCCCAAGATTAAAAAATTCATAAAAGTTAAACTGCATTATAACTTTATTATTATTATTATTATAATCATAATTAATATATGAGTTAAGCATATATACATTTATAAAAACATGTAACAAGATTCTTAACCATAGAGATTGACCCCCACTTTACCATGAAGATTCTTAACTTGTAAATAAGCTTTGTTACAATACCATGGGTTATCAATACCACATGCTTAAAAATCTATAACTTATTTCATATGACACTTGTTCATTTGACATTTTTTTTTTTAATTAATCAATTTGATTAAAAGGGCAAAAATGACATAACTAATTTTGGGATCTTTTGATCTATAACTATTAATAAGAATGTTCTAGAATTTTATGTGGAGATTAAATCTCTGCCATCCATGTAATAATTATTGATAATTAAATTAAAATTATAAAAGCCCTATTCCAAAGTATAAATTCCTATTGAAATAATTATTAAATCTAGAAACCCTAAGTGTGGTTACATAAATAATTAAATTCAGAAACCCTAGATAGGGTTACATCCTAAAGCACAAGATGGATTTACGGAATAATGTTCATTAATATTATGAATAACCAATGTTATTATTATAATGAGATTTACCTCTTTGATAAAGAATTTGAGAAGTCTTATTTTTCCAAAACACTAAAAGCTAATAATAATACTCAAAACCCTAAAATTTATAGCTTAGGTCACTAAGGTGACTCTAATACACAAGTAAACCTTATATTTTAATAAAATGGTAATCACTCTAGTAATTGTTCATATGATTCTAATGCAAATTGTTGATTGCATAATTGATTTCTTGATAAAATTGCTCATTTCTTGCATGAGGATAATTTAATAATCTTTGCACTTGTTTCTATTTCATGGTTGTTAATGGTGGCTTATAGATTGAAATTGAGTACATTTTCATCATCATGTGACTTATGTAACTTATAACATTAAATCTAGTGTATGTTTGATACAATCATAAGAGGTAAGGTGCAGTAAAGCATGAAGTGAGTGAAGTTGTTCTATAAAGACACAAGTGGTATGGTAATTGTTACCCACCAAAATGGGTAACCCCATAGGAGAAAACTTTTTCTCGTATCTTGGATAGTCATCTAGCCAAAAACCCTACACATTTTCTCATTGATGGTGATATGTCAGTTTCCTCCACCATCTGCACCGATCGTGCACCTCCCACCATCCAACATTCCTCTTAAATCAAGGTGGGCTACCACTCAACACATACTTTGACCATTTTGTAATTGAGTGCTTTCACTTAATGTTTTGGGCATTTTAACATGGATAAAAGGGTGATACAGATGATTGACTAATCTTGACTGTAAACATATTCTCTCACCTTACCAGGGGAGTTAATATTCAACCCTAGTCCAGTGGCACCTCCCCTAAGACCTTAGGGTCATAGAGGGAAAATTGGATTAAAGTAGTGTGTCCATTTCCCTCTTCCATACTTAACATTTTCCATCTCACATCATCTCCTTTGATATCATCTCCATCCTTTGGGTTAAATATCATTAGTTCATTAGGATTTTTCACTCACATATCCACATCCTTGAGTCAGGCCAAAAAAATTTTTCCTAGAGGTTGATGAGACTAAAAGAATGAAAAAGCATAAGATGGTCGCAATGAAAGAAAACAAAAAGTTAAAATGAAAAATATGGGCAAGACAAAAGTTAGCGCATGGGAAAAATCCTAGTATGAGTTATACCCCCCTCGTTAACCATCACGCAGTTCCTGAGCACTTGATGCTCCATCTCATCAAAGGAACCTTTGCATGTCCCAACCCTGATGAGTGATAAGTTGAATCATCTTAAGGGGTAAAACAAATGCTACATCATAAAGAGCACACTTTGATCCTCAAGCTATGCACCATTAAAAAAAATTATCAAAACGAAGTAAAATACACACCAAAGGGGTAGAAAAAGCAGGTTGAGAGTGGTAACTCATGCCTCCACGATTTCTCCCCCCATTACATCTAGCTTCACAATTTTTTTTCATAATTTTTAAACTCACCAAATGATTTATTAAGGTTTGTTGGTTTGATTGTGTAAGACAAGTGTGAAAAGACTCTTTGCCTGTTTTTACATAGAGTTCTATTTAGCACTTGAATAATATAATTTTTAATGAGAATCCTTCTATTTGAAGTTTATGTTAAAGGGAAAGAAAAAACTACCACTGAACCTAAACACATAGTTGAAAAATACCATTTTCTCACCCAACATAGCCTCAAACCCATTTTATTAAGTATTACTACATGAGGCATAGAGATGTTGAATTCCCACATGAGGCAACATGAAGTGATTAGAGAAGTGGAGGAGAAATGTGTAGGAATTACAATGTTAAAATATCACATCTTCACAAAACAATAACAAGGGAGGAATTATTCCCACATGGCAATGTGTTATGTAGATTAATATGAAAAGTTGATGTTCTGTTCCATACCTTGAAATCTCAAAGAAGTGATATTGATGGGAATTTAATGCCACAAGCCTACACAAATATCCAAATTCCTAATGCCTACAATCTATGTGGGTGAAGCTTGGTTACAAAAATTTGCAAAGGAAAATAATGTACGTAGCATCATGAGAAAATAGTGGTTCTAGTCTAAACCTTTCAAGTGAACCAAAAACAAAGTATACTTGGTCAAAAACTTGCAAGAAGAGGTGAAGGATTTGGCCATGCTCATGAACCACATGGATGGAATTTTTGACATTCAACACATGTAGGTGAGTTGGATACTTATTGTGTACAAGGTCATTGGGTGTGGCATTAGATTCAACTAGGCAAAGATAATTACAAATTATCTTGTTGAGGATATATAGAAGGCCAAAGCATTGATAAAGGGAGACACAATCTATTTTCATATTGCATTGTATCTCGTGGACTATGCATGTACCTACATAACTTGAGAACATGTATTTATTTTAATATATGCATACCACCAAAGTTTTGGAGTACCAAGTTCTTGCGAGAGTACTCTACTAATTACACTTATATCTTGCCTTTATTACATGAAAATATTTATGAAGAAAAGTTTCCATGGTTCTCTATTGACTCAGTCAAAGCTATGGAATTGCTTGGATATAGTATGTGTAGGGAGAGAGTTATTACATAACAATCCATGGGATACCCATTGCTCCACACATATTGTTAATGTATGTAGCAGTCAAACTATTGCTATGGGAAATAACTTTCCAAATAGTTTTGCATGGGGAAATGATGATATTGTGAAAGAGTAGAAAGGAACCATGGGCAATGTTCCCTCTCATAACTAGAGATTATCATATATTTGACATAGCCTAGAGTAAATAACTCACTCTAGAGCTTGGTTCCTATAACTCTTGCTTAAAGTTAATCAAGACATATGATCCCCTTTAGGTGATTGAGAAGTTATTTGCCTCTTATGAATTAGTTTGGAGGTTTTCTCATTAACATATGAGTAATAAGAACCATATAGAAAAGGCAAGAGTTTGAAAAAGGTAGAAGGAAGAAGAAACAAGAAGGTGGATAAGCATCCAAAATCAATAGATTGAAGACCATCATTTGAACCTCCATCAACTTTTGGGACAATATTCAACATATCTTCTTGTTAGGAAAAAGAGAATTTTGAGATAGCAAATGAAACTTTGACAATACATATACAAATAGACGATTCAGATGTAGGAAACATGCAATATATTTAACCACTCAAACTTTATATTCCTAAAGAGTTAAGATGCTCAAATCCCAAGGAGATGCAGAAGATCAAATCATGTCCTAAAAATTATGAGCACCATTCCAATAATATGCATATCACAAAGTGAGGTAGTGCTTTAGGAAGTAGAATGAAGAAGACCCTAGTTGAAGTAGTAAGCTAAAAAATTGAGCTAGCACATTGGTTCATTCAATAATTAAAAAATCTTTAGTGGGACATGGGAAGAAGATGACAAATTGACATATTGGAATTTGAATTCACGAGTCAAGACTTTAAGCAGGTAATATATAAAAGAAATCAAAGTGTAAAGATGAAATCATAAATATAAATGACTAAAGAATACATTTCTAGTGTTGATGATGTGCACCCTTTAGCAGTTAAAGCAATGGAAATCACTTTCACATAGTTATATAATGTGAAGTTGAAAAAGATGTAGATTGATCTCGTGGTCAAGGATAGAGATTGACAATTTGAAAGAACTACGGATCTATAATGCTAGGGCCAAGAGAAAGACAATTTTTATTAGGAAAGCTACTACATTGCAAGATGAACTTATAGCATTGATAACCGAGTATTCCAAGAAGCTAAACTTCTTATGTATATTTTGGGATGTAGTAACAAATTTTCGCTGACATGTTGAATAGGAGTTGAATGATGTCCAGTGGCAATAGTCACTTAACCCGCAATATATATTGCGGCAATAATAATATGAACCAATTCCAACACACATTTATGTCCTAAATTAGTTTTAAGTGGTCAAGCTACCCACAAATATATATTATGAAGAAAAAATGTACATGAAGTGTATAAATCAAAACACTCATAGTTATGAGTGAGATTTGAAATGCATGGAATATATGCAAGTCATGAGAAAAACATTAATTGTTTTGCTTAGTTATCCTAAAGAAATAGGGATCTCATTAAAGCATCTCAAAGACAAAGTCATTTGAAGTATTTAATATAAAAACCTTAATGCTAGCGAGATTCACAATGTTGAAAAAGTAGTTTTTCAGGACTGCACAGTACTTCCTACCAAGCAAGTTGAAAGCTAAAAATGTATTTGTTGAATTGACAAGTAAAAAGGTTGTTGAAGAAGTAGCTTTTCAGGACTACACTACTTCCTACCAAGCAAGTTGAAAGCTAAAAATGTATTTGTTGAATTGACAAGTAAAAGGGTCGATGCAGAGCTTAGATTAGTGAGTATTAAACCAAAGGTGAAAAATATTTCTTATACACCACGGAAGCTTATTGGATGAGACTTTCACCCAACTTGGACATTACATATCAAGAATGACTAATTTAATTATTAGTTAAATTACGATATTAATTATGTAGGGTCAGTGGAGAATCATAAAAGTTAGAAGGCCAAAAGGCATGAAGAAATTTATAAATAGAACCATTACATGCAAGTAAAGGGTTCTCTCCTTGGCATTATAAGCTATCCTCATATGTTAATATGAGATGGTTGTTACCTAATGTGTAAATACTCTTGAAAATTGTGATCGGTGTATACTTTCTCTCCTAGTTTTCTTAATTCTTGTAGACATAGACATTTCAACTTGTAAGCTATTCTTTGCTTGTGATCATTGATGCAAGATCTTAGTTATTTTTTCATTGCTAATAATTGATATGAAACAAGTTGTTGGTCAACAAATCATACACTTCTTGGTTATTTAGAACTTCCTTGATTTTGCATAGGTTGTAGTTAGTCGGTTGTTCCCTTTAGAATATGTGTTTAATCTCATTTCATGTCAACTTATTATTTACTACTCATCACTAGAATTCAGTTAGTTACATTTCATATTGCACATTTGTATTGCATTATTAGTTGCATTTCATTTTTAACTCACTAAAGCTTGATTATTGCAATTGGTCTATAACCAAAGGGCTTGCCCATTCAATGAAGAAAGGTCTAGTTGGTCCTTTTTTCCTAATAAGCCAATTGACAATGATCATCTTCCCATGTTAACAAGACCATATAAGAAAATCAAATCCCCAAGATACAAACCTTTGAAAATATAGGAGAAGGTAGGAAACAATGCTTATGGAGAATGTCCCCTACCTTATATGTAGTTAATGTAGATAGGAGAAGATCAAATAAGTTTATTAATATCCAACAAATGACCAAATTAGGTCAATAGGACTGCTTAATACGTAAATGGCAATACAAAGTGGGAGTCCAAAAGTTGGTCCTATAAAAAAAAAGAAAACTATTGTATATTGTATGAGCTTAATTATCTCAATGTCAAAAAGAGATATAATGTTTTGAATCAAAGTACAAGAGAAAGAGGCTCAATCATATAAATGCTTACCATTGAATGAAGGAGGGGGAGGTCCTCCTTTGAAGTCGAATGGGCAATTCCTTTATCATCTAAGATCAAATGTAAGAATCTTTGTATAGAATGTTCCTTGGAGGAGCTAGACCTAGCCTATGGGATGTTTCTCTTTTTCGAAGAGGTGACCTATTGTTAAGAGTTGGTGGAGGGGTGTTTCTTGTTGGTTAGGTGCAAAATGTCCTGAAATATAATTATGTAACAACTCTATAAGGGCCTCTCTACCAAGGGTCAAATTTTCACACAAGGCCTAGCAAACCTTGGGGATGAAATGGTGGTGCTCTTTACTTACCTTTTTGTGCCCCAACCCATTAGGAGCATTAGAAAGAAACTTGATACAATCCTTTAAGTATTGTTTGGTTGAATGCAATGATGGAGGGTGTGATATCTAAGCCTAAGTGCCCCTCCTAATTATTATGCCAAGCACTGCTAATCTGCATATTATAGAAAGTTGCATAGGGAGTTATAAGACTGCTTGAATAAGAAATAAAATGGACTATGCATCTCATAACATCACGGGCATATGAATATAAAGTGCTCCTCTATCTCTATCTCTTGTATATGTCATATCCAACATAGTCTGTCCTCCTATTTATGGTGCTTAACCATCCACTTGAAGTTGATGAGATCCTACTCTAAACTATACTACAATGATCCCATGGCCATGCATCTAGAGTCAATTAATGTAAGGGGATTGTGTTATGAGTTCACTTGCATTGTCCAAGGATTCTTCTACATTGAAGGCCATATTAGGTCTCAAGCCCATTGAGGGTGTGATCCAAGTGACCTAGATGTACTACTTATAAATATCCTCCTTGATAATCCCATCCATTTCCTACATGTTAGGAAAGAAGTGGCTAGAGGCATCCAAATGTACTTGAAAAAGAGAAGATGGTCTATTGATATACTAAATAATTGAAGGAAACAAAACATTTTTGAGTACTAACAACTTTCTCTTTCAGGGGCCGGGGAGGAGAGGGGGTGTTGGTCGTTGACCACCAAAGATTGGTAAGCAAGATAAGGGTATCACTCTTATTGATCATTGAGTTAAATAATCATTAGAGATGACGTGGTAGCTTTTCTAGGCTAAAAATGATCTCAATTCAGAAGGGGCGTGTTGCAAACTATACCTAAAAAATGGGTCCTGTGACTATCCTCTTATATCTCAATATATAGTGGAGTGAGAGATCTCATAAATCTCAATGTGGGCATGATCTAGCTTGAGCAAGCTCACTCCTTAAATCACCTAAATCATATAGAACTATGGGTTTAATGATGGATTTCATGAGGTCTAGTCTAGATGAGATGTCCTGAACATGGTGTTGTAAACCCTATCTCTCTATGAGAGAACGGAAGAGATGTAGGCCTTATATAACTAGGGTTGGAGAGATTTCTTCAACCCAAACATAGGCACTAAAAACTAAACACCTTAATAGATATATGAAATAGTAATCCTTACCTCTTCCCCCTAAACTAAAAGTGGAAACTTGAAAGACTCTTCTTCAAGCAATTGATGATCATCACCTTGGTTTTCCCAAGACTATCGACTCCAAAAGGTTACAAAACAATGAAATATCATCCAATGATTTCTTTAGACCCTTAGACGTGGAGGATAAGACAAACACATCATTGAAAAATAAGAGTATGGGGATTAATACATGGTAGGGGAACCATCCCTTGTCTAGATGTGCTTATGCAAAAAAACCTCCAACTCATGTATGTATATACCAGATAAGGAACTTGGAAATCTACGATCCATTTATGCTTAGTGAAAATGAAGAGGACCAACTCTTATCTACTAGCATTTGGATCCATGCCATTTTTTGTGGGATACATGTCACCACATTAGGATCCATGAAATTGCATTGGGCAATGACAGGGATGCCAAATCATCACAATTAACACATGGACCATTCAAAATGACCCCCTTTCCCTATTGGTCACATTACTCCCACATTAGCATGATTATTTCCTCCTTGGACCACATGTGGGAGTTTGTTGAGGCATTTGAGGACTGCTAGGAGGTGGTTACATAGAGTCACAAATTGTTACAATGGTTACATATGACATTGCACTTGAACACCTTCTTTTATTTGAGGAGTACCATACTTGAGGAGCCACACATGCCATCTCACATTAGATTCTACTTTGGGCATATCACACATGTAGGATAACATCATACACATGGGGGTTGTTACTTGTTGTTTTGTCTACTTCCTTGCTTATGGGAGTTGCTTGTAGGGGCACCTTAGTCCTTGTGCCCTTGTTGACCTTTTCTTCACTATTTCTTTTTACACTGGTACACTTTATGAGAGGGCACACTTCTTCTAGCCCCTTTAGCCCACATGTGTGGCCCTTTTTGAGGATATTTGACCATTTCTAGTGGGGCACCCTTCTCTTAGAGGATTTTTAGGGTGTTTTGTGCCCACTTATCATATTTTGTTGATGGTTTTGAAATGAGCTAATGGTTTTTGCTCATGGTTTTTAGCTAGTAGATTGTATTCACATCTTGCATCAAGGAGGCCTCTTATTTTTATAAGGAGGATGCTTCCCTCATTTATATTTGTTGGAGACTAATTAGAAAACTTGCCTAAATGTTTCTTGTACATCTATTTTTTTAAGTGGTTCTTTAGATATTTTTCAAGGGTTATATTAGGATATCTTTCCAACTTTGCTAGAGGGTGGAGCCTCTGCAAGGACAAAGAAGGGCACCTTGCTCTGCTTGGAAGGGTAATCAATGTATATTCTTCTTGCCTTCCACCTTTGACCATTGAAGAATTGTTCCATTGCATTGAGGTAGGACGTCCTAGGGCTCTTCCCTCTCACCTGAGCCAACCTTTGTGATCACCTTACTAGCAACTCGATAGGATTCCCCCATCCATCTACGAGGAAACCTAGTAGCCCTCGTCAATACTTGAGAGACAATCCTTCTCGATGCCCTCATTATTGTTTCATCTTAAACTCTAAATTTCACCTAGAACTTGTGATCCCATAACCTTATCTAGACACTAATCTATCTATTTCTTCCATCATCATCTTATTTTATGTTTTATTTATTTTTATTTATGTTTGTTTTCCAACTTAAAATTTTATTGGTTTAATCTTTTAATTTAAATTCAAATTGTTAAATAAAAGTATTTCATAACTATATCATTACTTCTTTAAATCTGGTCATACTAAGTGAGCTATCAAGCTTTATTATCTAAAATTAACGTAATTCGAACTTAAATTTGTTTCATGTGTCAATCTTTGAGTCTAACCCTTCTGGTAAAACAACTTTTAAGTTGTTTAAAATCTTTCATAAGGTTGATTTGAATTCACTCTTTGGAAACACATCATAACTTATAAGTAATCTTCCCCTCAATTCATGCCAACGTTGAACCATTTTTGTGATCCATGTGTTAAAAGACACAAATCGCTGCCAAAGCAGGGTAAACAACTTAGCTAATGAGCGAAACAACTGGTATCTTCACAGCAGCTTTACGTCTGAGATTTAAGTTTGTGATTTTTCAGATTTGAGTTGATAGATGGTGAATATTTCATATCCAATGGCATAACAACTTACTTGATATTCATCTAAACATTTGAACGCAGGAGATTTCTGTGTCATTTTCTGGTGCGTCACAAGGGTTCATAGATTTGTGGGCAGCCGGTTAAATTTGTGTGTAAATACCATATCTCTAGACATCACTTTCGCATATTTAAGATCTTTGACAATCATCTTAAACAAATCAATGGAGAATACTAGTGGACGATTTGGTCTATAACCCCAACGACTTGGCATCTTACTTCTGGTTTCAGTGTTTTTTTTGCTCTCAAGCCTACGTAGTCTTGCCCGGGGACTGGACGGGGGAGACCAAACCTCCACACGTAGCGTTGGAACACAACCTCGAGACTTGCGGGTTTCAGTCACAGAGTTGCTATCCTAACCAATGGAAACTCTTCGACGTGATTGGGACTTTAGTTTATGCTTGCAAAAACTCTTTAATGCTTCACATTAACAATTGATTGTATATGTATGGGAAACATTAAAGGAACATTTCTCTGCCGGTTTGTCATTTACACAGTCCGCATATATATGGTATTCATTCTCTTGAACAGATGCTTGTAACTATCTCACTGTTTGGGGCATTTGCGAATCTTCTCCTTCATGACCCTAAACTATGCCAACATGCAGAGATAAATGCGCCTGGAATAAGATAATATTACTCACATTTTTCAATAACTGCAACTTGGGAATAACATTTGTGGTTGAATGTTCTAAATCCAAAATCATTTTAAGGGGTACAAACCACTGGATTGACTGACATTTCTACAATAGTTGTCATGGTTTTATTCCGCCTTAAACACAGAATATCATGGTTAAATGCACCGTAAAATCCTCTACTGAATGTTACAGTATCAGTTGGTTCTCACATGCTCTGAGCCATTGATATGATCTGCTCTTGAATATTGTGGTAAAGGAATGTATCTTTCTTCCTTGAATGTTCTTTAGATCTCCGCCCTTATGGTTTAAAATGTGCTTTAAATATCACTGTTAAATAACACATTGTTGTATTCACATTGATTACAATAACTTTGCAATGTTGTCAAAGGAATCACTGTTTTCATTGATCACAGGTACTCTAAGCTCACACGCATATAAAAACATTTCATACACTCCTAATCACTGTTGCAAATACTGAAGAATTCATTGCTGATAATATGTTTTGAAATGTCGTTCCTTTGGTTATGATCTGCTGAATGTTGGCAAGTGCATCTTGGACATGGGTATTTTATTGTGGCTCTGTTGACATTTAAACTTCAACTCATTCTAAGACAATATACGAAAGGTCAGCCTTAAATAGTGTAACTCTTCTATATCTCTGATATCCTAAAATAAAATTACACTATTGGTATGCAATCTCTTGTCATTTGGTCTCGTAATGATGTTTACAGATGTGATGAATGAACGATCTATGATCTCTACTTGCAAATATGTCTTGTGACCTATCTCTCCATTGGATTTATGTGTCATTAATTTAATGTTTTTTCGTGGTGCAATTGAACACCTACGTTATACCTTGTACATAGTTTATTTGAGCAAGACCTTTTTTTTCTGTTTTCCCAGCATATCTTGAACAAGTATTGTTGCCTAATTGAATACCTTAAAGCTTGTTCACATTTGGCCATTTGATCTACTATTAGCACCTACACAAGCTTGCCCTTTACCTTGAGAGTGGGTACTATCAAGTTCCCTTAGTCAAACCAAGTCATAGAACTCCCCTTCTGTACTCGATGACTTTGACTTAAGTTGACCCTTAGGAACACCTTCCTTAAGTCAGGAACGTTTCTTCCTTAACCTTAAAGTGAGAGGCAAGGCCACCAAGGTGACAGTGGGTGGGTTGCCTGAGAGTTGCCTCTTGGCTATCCCATTGGGGTTAGGACTTTTCCTCTTAGATGAGAGATTGAGTTGTAATAGGGCTTATAACTTTCACTCAAAGTCAGTCAAGATACATCACCGCCTTCAAATGATCGAGAAGTTCCTTCTCTCAGGGATTAGTATATGTCATCAAACAATGAGCAATAACAACTATATAGAAGAGCTAGGAGTTTGACAGAGATAAAGGGGAGAACAAGCATGTGGAGAGGCCTCCAGCTCCAATAGATCCAAGACCATCACTTTGAACCACCATCAACTTTTGGGACAATATACAGCATACCTTCTTGCTAGCAAAAAGGGAGTTCTATGATTGAAAAGGCAACTTCGATAATAGGTATACAAATAGATGATTCAAAGGTTGAGAATGTGCGACAGATTGAACCATCTGATCTTGGTATTCGTAAAGAGTCAGAATGTCCAAATCCCAAGGAGATCTCTAGAGAAGAAGACCAAATCATGTCCTAAAATGATCAACATCATTCCAGCAATATGCAGAGCACAAAGGGAGGCAGTGTTACTAGGAAGCAGAATGAAGGAGCCCTAGTTGTGAAGTAGTAAGCCAAACAATTGGGTCAGCACCCTGGCTCATTAACACATAATATTCAGCGGGACATGGGAACAAAATGCCAAATCGATACATTGAAATTTGACTTCATGCATAAAGCCTTTAAGCAGGTAATATACAAAAAAAGGCAAGGTGCAAAGATGAAGTCATAAATACAAATGACTGAAGAATACATTTTCGATGTTGATGATGCACATCCTTTAGCCCTCAGAGTAGTGGGAATCAATTTCACACAGTTATCTGATGTGAAGTTGAAAAAGACGCATGTTGATCTCATGGCCAAGGACAATGATCGACAATTTAAAAGAACAACTCAGGATCCAGAGGGACAGAGCCGAGAGCAAGACAACATTAATTAGGAAAGCTACTACAATGAAGGATGAACTTATGATATTGATAATTGAGTATTTCAAGAATCTCATTATCATCTGGGATGTAGCAACAGTTTTCAGTTGACAAGTTGATTAGGAGCTAAATGAGGTTTGGTGTTGACGGTCACAACGCTTGCAATGCATATAGTAGCAAGAATAGTATGCACCAACTCCAGCCCACATTTATGCCCTAAATCAGTTATAAGTGGTCAAGCCACACGCATATATCAATTATGAAGAACAAAATGTATAATGCGCACAAATCAAAACACAGACTTACAGGTGTTGAATGCATTGGCAAATATGCAGGTCATGGGAAGAATGTTGGTTTCACTGCTTAACTATCCAAAAGAAGTAGAGATTTCATTCGAATAACTCAGAGACAAAGTCATTAGAAGCATTGAATCAAGGAAATTTAATGCTAGCGAGATTCACGATGTTGATGAAGTAGCTCTAGATGACTATATAGTACTTCCTACCAAGCAAGCTGAAAAGGTAAAAGTGTATTTGTTGAACTGATAAGTGAAACGGTCAATGTAGAATTTAGATTAGTAAGTCTTAAACCAAAGTTGGGGAATATTTCTTATACACATGCAAGGTTGTTGGATAAGACTTTCACCCAGCTTGGAAATTACACGTCAAGCTAGACTAATATAATTATTAGTTAATTTCCAATATTAGTTATGTAAGGTAAATGGAGAACCACAGAAGTTAAAACACCAAAAGCCATGAACACGTTTATAAATAGATCCATTGCATTCAAGTAAAGGGTTTTCTCCTTGGCAATGTAAACTATCTTCGTATGTTAATACGAGATGGTTGTTACCTAATGTGTAAGTACTCTTGCAAACTATGATTGGTATAGACCATTCTATCCTATTTTTCTTGATGCTTGTAGGCATAGGGATTTCAGCTTGTAAGCTATTCTGATGTTTGTGATCATTGATGTATGCTCATACTTATATTTTCATTTGCTAACAATTGATATGAAACAAGCCGTCTCTCAACAACTCATACGTTGTTCTTGGTTACTTAGCGCCTCTTTGATTTTGCATAGGCTGCAGTCAGTGGACTGTTTCTTTTAGCATTTGTGTTTAATTTCATTTCAAGTCAGCCTATTCTTTACTTCTAAATAGGATTTGGTTAGCTACATTTCATATTGCACACTTGCATTTCATTTTTAACTCATCAATCCTAGATTATGGTAGTTGGTCCATAACCAATGGGCTTGCCATTTCAATAGTTGGGCCTTTTGCCCAATAATCCTATGAAGTTGACAAGGAACATTTTCCCACATCAACAAGACCATAGAAGAAAATCAAAGCCTACAGATATGAATCTTTTGAGATAATGGATAAGGTGAGCAATATCGCTTACAGAGTACATGCCCCGTATTATATGTGCATTTACTTAGTAATAAATGTTTATAAGATAATATAAGTTTATTAATGTCCGCCAAATGACCAAACTAGGCAATGAGATTGCTTAGTACATGAGTGGCAATATAAAATGGGGAGTGCGAAAGATGGTCTTATAAAAGCAAACAAACTAATGTATATGATCTAAGCTCAACTATCATAATGGTAAAAAGAGACATAATGTCTAAAGAAAAGTACAAGAGAAAGAGACTCAAAGCTCCACATGCCTACCACTGAACGAAGGAGAGTGGGGGTCCTTTGAAGTCGAATAGGAAACTCTTCTACCATTTAAGGTTGAAGGTAAGAATTGTATGGAAGATTGCATAAAGGAGATAGATCTAGCCCAAGGGTTGTTTCTCTAATTGGAAGAGGTGACTCGTTGTTAGGAGTTGGTGGAGGGGCGTAGCTTCTTGGTTAGATGTAAAATGTCTTGAGACCTTAGACAACAACTCTGCATGGGCCTCTCTACTGAGGGTCAAGCTGCCTCCCAAAGCTTGGGGCTGAAATGGTGGTTCTTGTTACCGCTCAAACAGCAGGGGTCCTAGGAGGGGATCCAAAAGGGGCAACTGCTAGGTCAAGGGCAACAATGGAGCGATAGCCCATTGTCACCTCAGCGAAGGCTCCCTGCTCTTTACGTACTTTCACCGATGGGAGGAGACCCAGTATAAAGGGAATCATTAGATGAGTGAGTCAATGAAAGGATAAGGAGTGATTCGTAAGGCCTATTCACAAGAGAGACTCAATTGTATGGTTTGCTTGCTTGAGAAGCAAGGTGTAAAGCTCTCTAAGAAGGGCCACGCAGATTTCAAGGGCTAGGGTTTGAGGATAAGACTTGTAAAGGATATACCCAGTCATAGAAATCCTTGTGAAAACTTGGTTTCCAAGTGGTCTTTGTGAAATTAGCTTCAATAAGTTGTGGGACCACACGGGACCAAGTGGACCCAAAATTAGGTCAAGGGGATGGAATTGATCAACTAGGGGTGTGCTTGACCTAATTGAGGGGGAGAAGGGGATCAAAGGGGAAATTTTCGGTAATTTTGATGCAATGATCCCAATGAGGTCACTAGCCAAGGGAAACCAAGGGTAAGAATTGATCTTGGAGCTAGGGCTTGAAATATCTCAAGATCCCACCGTTGCAATTGCTTCAAATTTGGAGGGCCTCTAGAAGACAGAACATCGCAGTAGTGGGAAAGAAATCAAACTTTTTTGATAGATGAATTGTGAGAAAATTGATGCCCTAGGTCACCTATGGAGGCTAGGCCTAGAAAGAAAGAGAGAGAGGTGAGAAAAATATGTTTTTGAGTGATCACCTATGGAGGATTAGTGCCTTGTCCTTTGGGAGAGATGGATTCAAGGAGATTTTAATATTTGGAATGGATTCACTTAGTCAAGGAGGCCCTTAAAACAACTTTGCATGGCATTAGGGCATGAGAACAACTGCTTCAAGGTATTTACACTTCAATTTGCAATATTTGATGACTTATCAAGATAAAATTTTGACGTAAAATATCTCTACGAATATTCACTTATTCATACATGGCCCATGACATGATACAACGCTATAAAAGATCAAATTTCCACAATTTCACATAAGAAAAGAAGTAAATTTCAGCCTAGTATAGTGAAAATCCCAGCAACATGCATGTGACAAAAGAAAATAACAAGAATAGCATTAAAAGAGTACTTACATTTAAGAAAGAGTATATCAAATCATCAACATATGCCAATAGTGAAGCTCCAAGACAAAATGAAAGAGATCCAAACATCAAAATTCATCCATTCATCCAAACTCATCCTCCAAGAAGGATAGCGAAAATCTCACAAGAGGAGATACTCCAATCCAAGTGATGATGATGAAAATGAATTATCTCACTTCTATATATACACTCTAATGAATTCAATTTAGCTAAATTGGCCTAATTGAGCCCTTAAAATAAAATAATGTGCACAATAACAATACTTTTGGTGACAAGCCCACCAAATAGCTTACTAATGTAAAGATAAGCCTCTCAAGAGGGTAGAATGTTCAACATAATGAGTCGTTGGGCCATTGAGAAGGCCAAATGAAGTCCAAGGGGTTCCATGATGTACAAATGGACTCCAAACATAGTGGACAAGGGGTTGGCCCCTTGTTTTCCAAGCAAGAACCTGTGGTGTTCCCAATTGGGTGTGGGGGCACAAGGACATCCTCATGGTTCTCCAAGTGGATCAAAAATGCTTGTAGATCAACTGTAAGGGATAGGATGGTGATGTAAGCCCTCCCTTTGCAGCAGGAGACATCCTCTAGATCCTAGAACATTTGCCAAGTGTATGGTGCAAGTGTGGAGCCGACTGGGCATGGTGAACCAGGTGCATCATCCTCATCCAAAAGGTGGAACACGAGCAATCAATGATCGATGTTGGGGATCCATGAAGTAATCTCTGCTATGGTGGAGGCCCATGGCTCTCAACGCTCACCCTACAAGTGCCAATGTGGCCCTCTAGAGGGCTAGGACCTCGTATAGGGAGACCAAGCCCCAAATGAAGACTCACTTGCAATCCTGCATAAAATCCAATGCGTCCCCTTGCCCTCCAATACAACAAGTCATTAGAATAATCAAGTAATAAAGTTACAAGTCATGGGATCAATGGGGCACTTCATGGTGGCATGCCCTTCCATAGTGGGCTTTGGCATGTACAAGTGTCTCCAAGCTCAATAGGGGGGTTAACCAAGGACCCTATTAGGTGGTTTCAACCTCTAAAGGGGGTGACATGTCTGTGGTACATCTTTTAAGCGGTAGGTGGAAAATGATATAATAATGGAATGGAGTGGGAATCAGGGGAATCATCTAGACCACATGTCAAGGTGCAAAGGTAGCTATAATAAGGGAATCCCACACCTGGGTATATGAGTGAAGGAGGGAGAAAATCGTGGTACATGAGTTACCCCGAACTCTGTTTTTCCACCCTTCTTCATATGCCTTTTGCCTTTAATTGATTTTTCTTCATAACTGCTCAGGGCTCCAAGGGATAGAGAGCATGATGTGTAATATGTAGCAATGGATACCCCTTTGAGGTGGGGCGGTTCATCGCCCACCAAGGGTTGGGACTATCATGGGTTCCTAAATGATGGAGAGAGCTCATGAGGGCTCATAGGAACTATGGTGATGGCCATGGATAAAGGGGTAGATCTCATGCTTGGCTTTTGCCCACGTGTTAAATTTGTGTGTCTCAACCATCTTTTGCATTTTGTGGTACATTTCCTGTTGAGAGTGGCCAAATTATGCTTTTTTATTTTCCTTTTAGCTACATCAACCTCTGGGGCATTGTTCCAGGCTCGACCCAAGGTGTGGACAAGGGGAGGGGGAGGCTAACCCTATGTGGACCCAGTTGACACATGTGGACCCGGATGAGAAAAGAGATGAATGGGGCTAAAATGAGTGGAAGGGGGTAATGTAGGTGGTATCGGGAACGAGACCACGCAACCAAAATTGGGATTTGCCATGTATTGCCAACCCTAAAGCTAATGGCCAGTAAAGGAGATCCCATGGGACTAAGATACAAGGGTAACCATGAAATCGGGCAATGGAGACAAGAATACAGACCTAACCCACTCCTGCCGAATCCCCCCACCAATCCATGCCCAAAAGTGCCCATGACAAGTAAGAAAAATTACTCAACTATACCAATGAAAAGCCATACCTTTGGGGTTGGGAGACCCACCTTCAAACATACATTCATAACAGATGGGCGAGGGACCACATGGCTGGCTTAGGTGGTGGAGAAAATGGCACATCGAGCTATCTGGGGGCTGCAAGGGGCTGCGACTGTCAGCTAAGGATCATCTAGGAGAAAAAATTTCTCCTATGCATACTACCCATAGGTGGTGCGTAACAATGCTCTTTGCTTGCTTCTTAGCACTGTTTTACAAAACGGCCGAATCGACTCCGACTCGGCCGAGTCGAACCGAGTCAATGGCCTGGGGAGTGACTCGGCGAGCTACCCGGTTCGATTGACCGAGTCACATATGACTTGGCCGAGTCATCCAATGACTCGGCCGAGTCATATGTGACTCGGTCAACCCGGCCGGGTCCGTTATGACTCGGCCGAGTCAATGTAGGGACGGCTGGGCAGCGTAAATCATAAAAAAATTTCACTTTTTTGGTAATTTTTTACAAAGTTAAATGCAGTTTATGGATTCCAAAGGGTAATAGTAATTTGTTAAATGCTTTTGGGGTCCATTTCCCCCTCCCAAACCCTATTTAAGACACCCAAATGCTCTCATTCACTCACAGCAGTCTTATGCATTTGAGTGAGAGTCTTCTTTGAGAATTAGTGAGCAGTTCTTGAGCTTGTTTTGGAGCAGCAGTGAGGAGTCTTGGAGGAGCATTGTAGCTGGAGTGAGGAGCTTCTTGGGCAGCCATTTGGAGCAGCATTGAGGAGCTGATTCTTGGAGCAAGCTTGAGGAGGCAGTTTGTGCCTGGAGGTATTTTTTTCCACCTCTATAAATCTGTTTTTGCTTAGTAAATTTTAGGTGCATATCAAGAAAGCTTAGAGAGTGTTTTTTGTCAAATAAATGAACATTGAATCAATTTTTTTATTTTTTTCATTTTCAGATTGTTTTCCTAGTCAAAAAATGGCACCTAGAGCAAAAGATCCTGCTTGGGCATATGTTGAAATGGTTGATAGTCAGATGCATTGCAAATTCTGCCATAGGAAAATTAAGGAAGGTCCTGGGGGCATTAATAGGTTGAAACAACACTTGGCAGGGATTAGAGGCCAAATTACCCCATGTACCTCATCAGAAATTGAGGAGATTAGAAAGAATTTGTTGGCCAGCTTTGAGAAATTTAAAGAAGATAAGGCTAGGCAAAAAGAGATACAGGCTGAAATTGGGAGGAAGAGGGAGATACAAAAAATGATGGCTACCAACCCCCACTATGATTTTGAGGGTTCTTCCTCTATCCCTCAAACTGAGGCATCCAACCCTTTCCGTTATGTTCCTCCCTCTTTTGGTTCTGTTCAAGATAAGGGAAAGGGTAGAATGAATTTGACAAAGGGTGATGTGACTATCAAAAGTTATTTCACTCCCTCCTCTCCATCAGATGCACATGGTCCTGAAGTTAGTAAAGGTCAAATTCAGCCCACTTTAGATGACCATTGGAAGAAAGAATTGAGGGAGACTGCTTGTGACTACATAGCTAGATGGTGGTATGATGCTGATATCCCCTTTAATGCTGCTCGTTCACCATATTATGAGCCTATGTTTGATGCCATACATGCTGCTGGAAAAGGCTTCAAAGGCCCTACTATGCAAGAGCTAAGGGGGTTTCGTTTGCAGAAAGAAATTCAATCCATTAATGAGTATTTGCAAGAGTTCAGGGACTCATGGGCAAGAATAGGGTGTACCATCATGTCAGATGGATGGACTGATCAAAGAAACCGTACCATCATAAACTTTCTTGTCTTCTGCCCACAGGGAACCATGTTTTTAAAATCAGTTGATGCATCTGATAAGGTAAAAGATGGCCACTTGTTGTTTCAGCTATTGGATCAGGTTATTGAGGAGGTGGGGGTGGCTAATGTTGTTCAAATCATCACAGATAATGCCTCTAACTATGTTCTTGCTGGTAAACTGTTAGAGGAAAAACACAAGACCATCTTTTGGACCCCATGCGCTGCACATTGCATAGACCTCATGCTTGAGGATATTGGAAAATTAGATTGGGTCAGAAACACTGTAGATCATGCCAAAAGCATAACAAAATTTATCTATAATCATACACTGGTTTTGAGTCTCATGAGGAAACACACTGGAGGCAAGGATATTATTAGGCCTGCCATCACTAGATTTGCTACACATTTTTTGACATTGCAATCTATGCTTTCCCAACATAGAAACTTGCAAAAGATGTTTTCCAGTGATGAATGGAATCAAAGCAATTGGTCTAAGAAACCAGAAGGCAAAGAATTGAAAAGGAAAGTCCATGAAGAAACTTTTTGGAGAAAGGCAGCAGAGATTGTGAAGCTTGCTGAGCCACTAGTTAAGGTGTTGCGGTTGGTGGATGGGGAAAGGTTGGCTATGGGCTTCATTTATGAGGCTATGGATCAAGCAAAGGAGCAAATAAAGACAACATACAAGGATAGAGTGGCAAAGTATGGGCCCATTTGGGCAATCATTGATGAAAGATGGAACAATCAACTCCATCGCCCTATACATGCAGCTGGGTATTTTTTGAACCCACGATATCATTATAAAGCTAAGGAGTCAGGAGCTTTGAGGGGGGAGGTCAGAGATGGACTGGTTGATTGCATTGAACGCATGATCCCATCAGAGTCTGATCAGCTGGAGATACATCAACAGGTCACATCCTTCAGCAATGCAACAGGTACCTTTGGGAAGAACCTAGCAAAGATTGCAAGAGAAGCAGATGAGCCAGGTAAACAAAAATTTCAATTTTCAATTTCTTAATGGTTTTACAGTTTTACTTTTTTTTATTAAAGTTTGTTAAATCATTTATAATTTGAAAGTTAGATATAATTTGTAATTTTGTTGAGCTTCAGCCTTCATCTAACTCATAATTCATTACACTCCTATGTTTTTTGCAGCACAATGGTGGGAGGCCTTTGGTGGCCAGTGCCCTCAATTGCAAAGGTTTGCAATTCGTATTTTGAGTCAAACTTGCAGTGCATCTGGGTGTGAGCGCAATTGGTCTGTCTTTGAGAGGATTCACACAAAGAAGAGAAACCGTTTGGATAAAAAACGGTTGAATGATCTAGTTTTTGTCCAATACAACCTTCGGCTCAGACGAAACCAATTGCTGAACAAAAGACCTGATTCAGATCCCATTGTGTTGGAAGACATTGATCCAACATCAGATTGGGTAGTGGAGAGTCGTCCACCAGAGTTTGATCCTGATGAGGATCTTGATGAACTTGAACATGTTGTTCAAATTCAGCCTGTTCAGTTGGATGCAGATCCCAATCCACCAGCCTCAGTCTCACAGCCAGCAAGGACTCCAGTTGTAGGTGCTTCCTCTGCTCAGCCACGACAGAAGCGCAGCCGCATATCTACTCTATCTCAGCTTGCATCTGCTGCACAGCCTGCTAGTGGTACTGGTACCACTTCTACAGTTGCAGTTGGAGACGATGATGATGATGAGGAGCCATGGGGCCCCTTGTCTGACTCTGATGATGATGATCCAGAGATTGGTCGAGATGATCTTGGCTCCTCTGGCAGTAGCTACTAGCCAGTAGAACTAGTATTGCAGTCTGGTCACCATCACAGTTTACTTTTGTTGTAGAGGCCATTTCTAGCCTCCTTGGTTATTTGTATTTTGTTTTGAGTCTTTGATCATGTATGACAGTTGACTATGTATTGCCATTGGGTACCATTTTGATATAGTGGATTGGTTCATGAGCCTACTTTGATCATATGTTGTCTTCCATCTATATTATAATGCTGTGTGTTTGGAAACATGAATAAAAATCTTTAAAATTATGTTTAAAATATTTAAAATTATGTTTTTTAATAAAAAAAATAAATATTTAATGTATTTTTTACAACGACCGAGTCATTGAAATCGAGCCGGCTGAGTCATTACTGTTTCGGAGTCGGAGTCGGAGTCGATCCTCGGCCGAGTCGGAGTCGGAGTCGGAGTCTTAAAACATTGCTTCTTAGTGCCTCAATAACAAGAAACTTGACATAATCCTTTGCGTAGTGTTCAGTCAAATGTAGGAAAGGAGGATGTGCTATCTAAGCCTAAGTGCTTCTCCTAAGTATAATGCCAAGCATCACTAATCTAGAGACTAGAAAAAGTTGGACAAGGAGTTATGAGGCTACCTGAATAGGCAATGAACTGACAACGTATCTCATAATATTCAAGGCATCTAAATATAAAGTGTTCCATGATTTCTATCTCTTGTTTATGGTAGATCCAACATAGTCTAGCCTCCTACAAAATATGGTGCTCAACTTCCATCCAATGTTGATGGGATCCTACTCTAAACTGTTGATTTCTAAAGCATCGAATGTGATCTAGCCTCAAGATTTTGTAGAGAGGCTAAGACACATGCATTATCCAATACCCGTAAATCGTTTGGGAAAATTCCACCTAGAGATGATTTAATTAAAATAATTAACTTTTTTAAATGGTTCCCTAAATCTAAACTTAGGAAATCTGGTTAATTAAAGGGTATTAATTAAATCTGGTGTGAATCTTCTAGAAGAAGACGAGGATCAACTCCCATTTAATCTTAGCCTTTGATTATGTTTTAATCTTGGTCGTTGGGGCTCCAACAAGAGATTATAAGGAGTTTGATGGGCACTTGGAGAACACATCGAGTGAGAGAGATCAAGAGATTGAATTTCTCAAGAGTAGTAGCATTGAGTTGCTGGAGTAAGATCGAGTGATCTTTTTGCAGTGAGGGCCAGTGATAGTAGTCCGAAGGAGAGTTTTCCAGATCTAGAGAGTGTAAGGCAGAGAAGGCATATAACAGTTCAGTGAGGCAACGTAGTGCCATGCAAAGGCAACGCAGATCTTCAAAGGGAGTTTGAAATTCAACTGGGAGAGTCGAGATCTAGTGCCAAAAGCTGAGGTGTGAGACCGAAGGGCTAGAGGGTTGAATTTCCAGACAATAGGAGATCAAAAGAGGAGGTGACGCAGAGCCCAGCAAGTGTGACGCAGAGCTGCATAGGATTGACGTAGAAGCTGCGCAGAGGCAGCGTGGGGCCAACCAACCTGTCTCTGATTAGTGTCGAATCTCCCGAATCAGTGTGAGATTTTTCTCACTAACTCTTTGCCAGTTTTTCTTTGTATCAGATAGCCAGTTTGGGCATCCAACGATTTGTACTCAGAAACTACTGCATAATAATAAAACCCTCAGTTGTTGCACTGGTTTTCTTGAGTTGGGTTTTTCCAGGGACATTGTCCAAAAACAACTGTGTAGATGTGTGTGCGTTTATTTCTCTCCTGTACCATATTTAGTTTGCGCAGTATTTATTTTGTGTAGGCTGCAGTGTATATATTTCAATATTTGCTGTAGAAAAATGCAAGCAATTTGTTCAAGTAATTAACAAATAGGAGAAATGTCATCAGTTTGTTGCAGTAGGAATCGGGTAATGGATTCTTCATAAGGTATCAGAGCACCGATCATAAGCCGGAGAGCTTAGTAGCAGAAGGGAGGAGGAATTTCGAATCTCTGCAGAGGCAACAATTCAAAATCCTCAAGAGGCAGCGCAACCCTTGAGCCAGGAGGGTCAGTTTTTGAGGAAAATTTATTTCTCTGAGAGAGTTGACAGAGAAATTAGATTTTCCAGATCAGAGCTTACCAGAGGTAGAGGGAGAAGCAGTATTTTCCTTGCGGAAAATATCTTCAGCTAGGACCCAATTATTTTGCCACAGGTTGCTAGTGCAAAACAGTGTCAGGAGGAAGGAAGATCACACACGAAGGGAATTTTTTTCTCAAGGGACTTCTAGCACAAAAGTTCAAATTTTCCTAGCAAAGAAACAGTAGTTGTGAGCAGATTTTTCCACTCCAGCAGGGAGTGCATAGAGCCAGTTAGCAGATGCGCAGAGTAGAAGAGGAGGAATTCGACATTTGCAGAGATGGCCACGGATGGGAAGGATCCATTGAAGAGCAGCAAATTAGATCCAGTTGCTGCAGATTTCTCACATAGATCAATATCCTTGCTACGGGAGCCCAACATAATCAATAGCAGGAGGATCACAGTGTCAGTAGACACAGCTAATCATTCAAATGACCGTTGCATAGCTAGTTGCAGTCAGTTTTTGGAAGACAGTTGCAGAATTAGTTGCAGTGACACAGGTAGAGTGAATTGCCCGCTTTCAGTATGCAGGTGCAGTTCTCAGTGTTGCGAAAATCGCGATTTTATCGCGATAACATCAAAAAATCGCGATTTTTTCATTTTCGTGATAATATCGTGCGATTAATTCAATGATTTTTTCATTTTGAAAAAATCGGGATTTAATCCCGAAAAAATCGTGATTTTTTGGGAAAAAGTCTTGATTTTTTTTTTTAATATAATTTTGCCGATTTTTACCGATTATTACAATTTTTTCCGATTTTTTCCCCTCACCGATTTACTCCCGATAATGATTTTCACAACACTGGCAGTTCTAGCCAGGAGATTCCCAGCGCTGACCTTCACAGTCCAGTTTCCAATGCAGGAGGACTATGTGAGTTGCCAAAAGGGAGTAGAGAGATTTCCCATAGGGAGACCGAGACTCAGAGGGAGTCTAGTTTCAAAGGGAGTAGCCCTATGGAGGCTAGTACTTCTGGATCTGGGGAGATCAAACTCATTATTGCAGTAGTTGCAGAAGCGTCAACAGAGCAGTAACAACAACAGTATGAGTAGATCAAATTTCATGATGATGACAACCATACCTCCAGGAGTAAGGTGGGGTGATTTGGTTTTGTAGCCCTAGAGAGACACAAGATGGGCAGAATTCTTGGGGAGGTCCACCTCATGAATCAATACCTTGCTACGGGAGCCCATAGTATGCAGTAGCAGGATGGATCAGTGGCAGTTGGTGCAGTCAGGTGCTAGAGTGACAGATGCAGTAGCTAGTAGCAGGTTAGATGCTAGGCAGCGTAGTGCAGAGTTGGCAAGAGTGCAGTTGGCATAGAGTGTTGATTTCTGGTAGCATCGAATGTTCTCTAAATCTCAAATTTTGTAGGGAGGCTTGGGCACATGTATTCCAAAGAACCCAGAAAGCGTTTTGGGAAATTCCACACGGAGACAATTTTATTAAAATAATTAATTATTTTTAATGGGACCCTAAGTCTAAACTTAGGAAATTAAAATAATTAATGGGTATTAATCTAACTGTGGGTGTAACTTCTAGAAGAAGACGAGGATCAAGCAGAAATGATCTTATCCATTGATTAGCTTCTAATCTGGGTCATTGAATGTCAACGAGAAGATTATTTAAGGAGGCTTGAGGGTCATTTGGAAGATACATAGAGAGAGTTTAGAAGATCGAATTTCTGAAGCAAAGCAGCTGTCGATGAGAAATTCGAAGTGAGCTTTTGCAGTGAGGGGCAGGGATAGTATTTGAAGGGAAATCTTTCCCGGTCAGAGAATACTTAGCAGAGAAGGCAGAGGGAGATCCAGCAGTGGCAACGTAGAGCCAGAGGGGTTGACGCAGAGCTATGCAGGCCCATGTAGAGGCAACGCAGAAGCCGAGAGGAAGTTCGAAAATTTGTTGGAGTCGATTTCAGAAGCTGAGAGCCAGGGTGTGAGACCGAGAGGCAGAAATTGAAGTTCCTAGGCAACAAATCGATCAGCTGGAGGAGTGACGCTGTCCCCAGAGGGTTTGACGCTAGGCTGACGCAGACACTGCATAGAGGCAACGCAGATGTGACTAGGGGCGGCTAGGGGCAGTCATTCAGGGGCTGGATCAACTAGGATTTCCAGTGATAGTGTGAGATAATCTCACAGATCTCTCTGTCAGTGATATTCTCTGTAACTGGATTGTCGGGAAGGCATCCAGAAGTTGTATTCATAAATTACTACTGCATAATAATAAAACCCTAAGATCTACTGCACCAGTTTCCCGCATCGGGTTTTTTCGGGGACATTTGTCCTAAAATAACTGTCACTTGTGTTGTATATTTTCCTGTTCAGTTTCTTGTTTCGGCATATTATTTTTAATTAAGCGAAGGATGCAGTAGTATTTACTTCAATATTTACCATAGAACACTGTAAATAACTTGTATGGATTAACAAGTAGGAGAAGTAACATCAGTGTGTTGCAGTAGGGATTCCAGGTTTAAGGAATTTTCACATAGAGCAGAGTCAGCAGCAGCGCAGAGGCTTTAGTGACAGCGTAGAGTCTAGTAGCAGTTAGGACTCTGGTGACAGATGCATCATACTGACCATAGTTGGCTCAGTATTTTGGATGCTTTTCCGTTGCAGTGGTTGTAGTTGCAGTAACGACAGATGGAGAGGGAGTTGTAATCATGTCATGTCCCTTCTCAAACACATTTGTAATAGGGTGTCTCTACACATTTTTGCACATTTTTGGCTAAGGAAAAGGACCCAACAGTTTCGACTTAGGGACTTAGGAGAAATTTCAATTTAATTTGGTTGCTAGTGGAAGGTGGGGGCCACCACATGGGAATTCAAACTAGGCCATTTGAATGGCTTGGAGGGAATTCGAAATGCTGAATGGAGGGGCCCACATGAGGCAAGGAAGGCCCATGAAGACAAAAGGAGGAGGAAGCTCTCATTTGCATCATTCATTCACCTTGCAAATCAAATTTACTTGACTATTCACTCAGCTGCTTAGCTGAGTCAACTGGTTGTTCAGCCACGAATCTCTCAAGCGGGAGATTCAACCTTACCTTCGGGAGACCTTGAGTGCTTGCCCTAGGAAGGCAGTTCCATCAACATTTCAGGAGATCTGGGAGTTTTCTACAACACCATCATTCAACCACACTCAGGAAATGCATATTTCTGGGCCACCAGGAAAACACGCGGAAGGAGATTGAGCCACAGTAGATCAACCATTTTCCGGAGGAGCCAAGGAATCTGAAGGACAACATTAGGCCAACATTTCTTGAGAATTTTGGAGCCAAAGAAAACAACAACCCAACATTTCAAATTCCAGGCATGGGAGATAGCGCAGAGGGCCAGTCCAGCAATTTCGTGGGTCTTGGGGGCAAGAGCTACAGCCCGGAAACTCATCCGGGAAGTCAGGAGATTTGTAGGAGGGATCAACCCAACACTTTTGGACACTTTCCAGGAGGTTTTACAGTTAGAATCCAGCAGGCCGAGTTTTGCAGTTGCAGTTGAAGTTGGGCTCCTTGGGGGTCGAATTTCAGAAGTCTAAACCAGCTAAATTCCTTCGTGGGTTTTTCTGGGTTTAGGCCAAGGAGTCAGGAGCTTGAATCTCATAATTTTCTGAGCATGGGAAGTGGTTGTTCCATCCATTCGAAGTCAACAGAAAGAGCCTGGGCTGTGCAATGCTGATTGGTGCAGCAGCTGTAGCAGCCATCGATTCAACTATTGCTCACCTAGGTTTGGTCATGCTTGTCCATTGAGACAAGCCCAGGTGCAACATTATATTTACTATTGTATTTTTCTCTTGAAGACGTAATAAAATGGCTTAGCAGTTCCTTATTTCCAGCATTTCCATGGGTGCTTAGTATCTATTTCGTTTTTCTATTTGCTGAACTAATTGTATGCTTGTATATCACTTATATTCCTACTTAGGAACTTTAAAGTGGTATCAGAGCCTAGATCTTGGCTCAGCTGTGGTAATTTTCTCTTATGAGAGAAGGGGACCGGCAGAACATCACATACAGAAGGCAGAGGTACTGGAGCAGAGAAAGAGAGCTGGAGATTACTCCAGACACGGAGGACAGGGGGAAAGCAGTGGTAGAAGAGGACATGATGGAACCTAAGAGCAGGGAAGAGATGGCTTTCGACAGCCTCATGAGGGCAATGAAACAGGAATCGTCGAGTATGCCGATTACTCGCAATTCATACTCTGCTCGTTCACCAAAAGAGGCGACTCAAAACTCTGCGAGTCAAACTTGCATTGACCGAGTTTGACTTGTGTTCAACGCGAGTTTGACTCGCAGAGTCCCCGAGTAAGCCAACTTTGTCGCGTTTGCCGAGTGTGTGTTAAAAATCTGCGGGTGCGATTTTGATTTAGTTTTAAAGTTTTAGGTTAGTTTGTCTGTCCGCTCCATTGATATAGTCGCAAACAGTGGCAAGCCACTCCATTATCGCTCCATTGTCACAGTCGCAAACCACACCTCGCTCCATTGTCCGCTCCATTGTCACAGCTGCAAACCACACTCCATTGAAGCTCGGAGTCATTTAAGCGCTTTTGTGTCAATCGGTTGCGCTTCTTAGAATGTATTTTCTCAAACATGCTCCAGTTGTGCTCACAACCTGAAGCACTGCATGCTTGGTTTAAGATTCGAATGGCGAATCTCTTCAAATCTGGCGTATCACTACCAAAGTTTTGGTGAATGAGCAGAGTATGTGCAGAGTATGAATCCCGATTTTTTCCCGAGCTGATTAAAACTCTTCGCTCTTTTGCCTCGCCGATTTATTGCCGATTCTGAGTCTGGTAACATTGCCTCAGGGCTTTTAATGACTTAGCCAAGGGCCAGAAAGAGATGATAGAGGAGATAAAGATGCAGAACAGAGAGAGAACCACTCCTAGAGGGTTTCTATTTGGGGAAACTTCTAGAGCCTCCCAGCAATTCGATCATCCCTCACCAACAACACCACACCCATCAGCTACTGGGCCAACTCGAGCCACACTGCCCTCTTTCGTACCTGTGGAACAAATCGAACGAACAAGAGGTGAAGACCCCACACAGATGGGAGATCATTTCAGAGAGTGGCAATCTATGGATGTAGACTTCAAGGAAGCACTCTCTTTCAGATATTTCTGCAAGCTCAAGCAGAGTGAGAAGAGAAAGGGCTATGGAGGACAAGGTACACAGAGCTATGAGCTGCAGAGGACCATAGGGAGGATGTACTTCCCTACATTCGATGGCACTGCCAAGTGCACTGCTAGGGCTTGGGTTGAGAAGATGGACACCTACTTCCAGCTCAACCGGATGACAAAACAGGAAGCCATCAAGATGGCCACGCTGCACATGGAGGGGGAAGCCCATGATTGGTGGTTTCATGGCTTGTTCACCCTGGGGCATGCCAATGCGGCTTCTTATGAGGATTTCACTAGGTGGGTGGTGGAACGTTTTGACCAGAGGTATCCGGAGGCCCATTTCAGGGAGTTGACCCAACTGCGCCAGACAGGCAACCTAGAGCAGTGTATTTCAGAGTTTCTGCGAGTGTCAGTGATGGTTCCGGATCTATCAGAGGCTCGGAGGGTATACACCTTCATTGAGGGCTTACTTGAGCCCCTGCGTGGATTGGTGAAGTCACACAGACCCTCCACGCTGCAGGAGGCAGTTTTGTGCACTAGAGATCTACAGGGGGCCATCCCCAAGACTAGAGCGCCTTTTCCTGCACGGACCCCTTTCCCATAGAAGGGGCATGACACTAGACCTCCACCTTAGAGGACCACACAGGGGTGGGGGCAGCTGGATGATGAGACATGAAAGGACCTCAGGAGGAGGAAGTTGTGCTTCACATGCAGGGAGCCCTGGGCACCAGGCCATCGGTGCACTGCCGACAAAGCACATTATATTGAGGTCTTTTTAGACAGTGACCAGGAGGACGAGTTGAAGCAGCGGCAGGAGTGCAGTGTGGGAGATGGTGAGAGTCCGACAGATAGGGGGCCACCACCACCACCTCCACAGGGAGGGGCATCCTTTGCCCCATCCGGGGGAGTCCTTGCTTCTTTATGCAGGGTCCCCAAATTCTTGACATTGAGGATCAGAGGCACCATACAGGGACAACGGGTGTCAGTCCTAGTTGACAGTGGGGCTACCCACAACTTCATAGATGCCCAGTTGGTTCAGAGGAGGGGCCTCACCATGACTGAGTTTGAGGGCTTTTCAGTCCTAGTACCAGGTGACCATACCATGCAGTGCACTCGGTATGTGCCTGCTTTGACAGTAGTTATGGGGAACTACTCGATGACGAACCACTTCTTTGTGGTCGATGTGCCAGACACCAACGTAGTGATGGGTGTCCAGTGGTTGTACTCCCTTGGGCGAGTCACTACTGACTGGAAGAAACTAGAGATGGAGTTTACCAGGCCAAATGGAAAACCAGTAGTTCTCAGAGGCATGCATTCCTATCCACCCCAGACAGTCTCAGCCCACAGGATGGAGGCAGATCTGCGACATGGGGACATCGCATGGGCAGTGGAGCTGAGGATTTCAGAGGTTGGGGGACAGGCCCAACCACCACCACCAGACATACAGGCCTTGTTGGACAGATACGCAGTGGTGTTTGGGGATATTCCACCAGGGCAGCCGCCAGACAGGGGATTCGAGCACACTATTGAGTTGGAGCCAGGTGTGCAGGCGGTGATCACTACCCCTTATAGGCATCCTAAGGCCTATAAGGATGAGATTGAGAGGGCCATTCAGGAGTTGTTGGCATTGGGCCATATCAGGCCAAGTTCCAGTCCCTTCGCTTCTTCAGTAGTACTGGTGAAGAAGAAGGATGGGACCTTACGCATGTGCATTGACTACCAGGCCCTCAACCGGAAAACACTGAAGAACAGGTACCCCATCCCCCACATAGATGAGTTGATGGATGAGCTTAGAGGAGCCAAGTACTTCTCTAAGATCGATCTGCATTCCGGGCACCATCAGATCAGGGTGAGGGATCAGGACATCCCTAAGACAACTTTCAGGTGCCACTATGGGCACTTCGAGTTCTTGGTCATGCCATTTGGGTTGACCAACGCTTCGACTACCTTCCAGTCGTGCATGAACTATGTCTTCCAGAGACAGTTGAGGAGGTTTGTGTTAGTTTTCTTTGATGATATTTTGATTTACAGCCGGATGTGGGAGGAGCATCTCCAGCACTTGGAGGTGCTACGTATTCTGGAGGAGCAGCAGTTTTATGCCAAACTATCCAAGTGTGAGTTTGGCTTGACAAAGATGCTCTACTTAGGGCATATCATTGGTGTTGATGGGGTGAAGGTCCATGAGGAGAAGATACATGCTATCCGTGACTGGCCAGTGCCCCGAGATGTGAAAACATTGAGGGGTTTCTTGGGTATCTGCACCTACTACAGGAAGTTTGTCAAGGGGTTTTCATAGCTGGCAGCACCCTTGACAGATTTGACCAAGAGAGGGGCTTTCGCATGGACTGATGGAGCACAAGTAGCCTTTGATCGCCTCAAGGAGGTGATGAGCAGTTGCCCGGTCTTAGCACTTCCAGATTTTTCCCAGCCCTTCACCGTGGAGTGTGATGCATCTGGGGAGGGAGTTGGAGCAGTTCTATCATAGGATGGACACCCCATTGCTTTCGAGAGTTGGAAGCTCCTACCACATGAGTGATCATATTCCATATATGACAAAGAGATGCTGGCCATCATGCATGCATTGGCCAAATTTCGACAGTACTTGGTAGGCAACAGGTTTCGAGTGAAGACTGATCACAATAGTCTTCGTCACTTCATGGGGTAGCAAGGCCTCAATGATAGGCAACAGAGATGGGTCAGCAAGGTGAAGGCCAATGACTTCGATATAGAGTATGTGCGAGGAAAGCACAATGTGGTGGTTGATGCTCTATCTCGGAGACTCGCTGGTCTATCACTCATGAGCATCTGCCATGATTGGAAGGCTCAACTACTGGTGGAGTACTCCAAGGACAGGAGGGCAAGGGAGATCTCGGAAGGTACCCATGCAGATGAGTGCTACCGAGTGATGGATGAGGTCACCTATTACAAGGGGCACATTTTTCTGGTGCGCAGCTCGTAGTTGAGAGAGAGAGTGCTCCAGGCAGCACATGACTCGCCACTATCTGGACAACAGGGGTTTTGGAAGACATATATGGCAATCAGGGACAGATTCACGTGGAAGGGCCTCAATGGGGACGTGTTGAAGCATGTATAGGAGTGTGAGGCATGTCAGCAAAACAAGGGGGAGATGATTCACCCTACAGGATTGCTACAACCGCTTCCCATCCCCGAGGGGAAATGGGAAAGCATATCTATGGATTTCATCACAGGGCTCCCCACAGTGCAGGGCAAGGACTGCATTTATGTAGTGGTCGACCGATTGACCAAATATGCCCACTTTTTCGCCATCCCCACCAGGTATTCGACTGCACAGGTTGCAGAGTTGTTCTTTAGGGAGATCTTCCGGTTGCACGGGCTTCCTAAGAACATTGTGAGTGATAGGGACAATAGGTTCATGGGAGGCTTTTGGCAGGAGCTTTTCAGATTGGTCGGTACCGAGCTCACTCCTAGCACGAGCTACCACCCCCAGACAGATGGCCAGACAAAGAGAGTTAATCAGTGGCTGGAGGGGTATTTGAGGAACTACATGATAGGATAACAGAGGGCTTGGATCCGGTGGCTGCATTTGGGCGAGTACTGCTACAACACCACCCACCACATGTCCATTGGTATGACTCCTTTCCGTGCTTTGTATGGATATGATGCATTATCTTTTGCTGATGTTGTTTTTGGAGACAGTCGGGCCCCAAAGGCCAAAGATTGGATCCAAGAGAGCCAAGACATCCTCAAGGCTCTCAAGGATAACTTGGTGACAACACAAAACCAGCAGAAGGTGTACGTAGACCGACACCGGACAAAGAGGCATTTCGAGGAGGGGGACTTGGTGTACCTCCGGCTACAACCGTACAGGCAGTCCACATTGAAGCAGAAGGGGGCCGAGAAGCTACAACCCCGCTTCTATGGGCCATACCGGGTGATCAGACGAGTTGGGGAGGTGGCCTATGAGCTGGAGCTGCCTCCGGGGAGCAGGATTCACAATGTATTTCATGTCTCGTGCCTTAAAAAGGTGCTGGGGCAACAGGTGACAGCAGCAGCAGAGTTACCCCCACTGGATGATGAGGGCCACTTGGTTTTGGAGCCTGAGACCATCTTGGAGAGGAGGGAGAGGAAGCTGAGGAGTAGGACCATCAGGGAGTTCTTGGTACGCTGGAAGAACTTGCCGGATGAGGATGCCACCTGGGAGGGTGAGCACATTTTGGAGCACCCAGCTCTGAGGTTGCTTGAGGGCAAGCAACATTTGGGAGGGGAGGACTGTCATGTCCCTTCTCAAACACATTTGTAACAGGGTGTCTCTACACATTTTTGCACATTTTTGGCTAAGGAAAAGGACCCAGCAGTTTCGACTTAGGGACTTAGGAGAAATTTCAGTTTAATTTGGTTGCTAGTGGAAGGTGGGGGCCACCCACGTGGGAATTCGAACTAGGCCATTCGAATGGCTTGGAGGGAATTCAAAATGCTGAATGGAGGGGCCCACATGAGGCAAGGAAGGCCCATGAAGACAAAAGGAGGAGGAGGCTCTCATTTGCATCATTCATTCACCTTGCAAATCGAATTTTCTTGACTGTTCGTTCAACTACTTAGCCGAATCAACTGGTTGTTCGGGGGCCCTTGAGTGCCCGCCCTAGGAAGGCAGTTCCATCGGTGTTTCAGGAGATCTGGGAGTTTTCTACAACACCATCATTCAACCACACTCAAGAAATGCGTATTTCTGGGCTACCACGAAAACACGCAGAACGAGATTGAGCCACAATAGATCAGCGATTTGTTGGAGGAGCCAAGGAATCTGAAGGACAACATTAGGCCAATATTTCTTGAGAGCTTTGGAGCCAAAGAAACCAGCAACCCAACAGTTCGAATTCCAGGTCTGGGAGACAGCGCAAAGGGCCAGTCCAGCAATTTCGTGGGTCTTGGGGGCAAGAGCTACAACCCGGAAACTCATCCAGGAAGTCAGGAGATTTGTAGGAGGGATCAGCCCAGCACTTTTGGACACTTTCCAGGAGGTTTTACAATTAGAATCCAGCAGACCGAGTTTTACAGTTGCAGCCAAAGTTGGGCTCCTTAGGGGTCGAATTTCAGAAGTCTGAACCAGCTAAATTTCTTCATGGGTTTTTTTGGGTTTAGGCCAAGGAGTCAAGAGCTCGAATCTCATAATTTTCTGAGCACGAGAAGTGGTGTTTCCAGCCATTCGAAGTCAGCAGAAAGAGTAGTTTTCTAGGCAGCGCAGTGCAGATTGCTGCAACAACTGTAGCAACCACCAATTCAGCTATTGCTCACCTGGGTTTGGTCATGCTTGTCCATTGAGATAAGCCCAGGTGCACCATTCTATTTACTATTGTATTTTTCTCTTGAAGACGTAATAAAATGGCTCAACAGTTCTTTATTTCCAGCATTTCCATGGGTGCTTAGTATCTATTTCGTTTTTCTATTTGCTGAACTGATTGTATGCTTGTATCACTTGTATTCCTACTTAGGAGCATTACAAGTGTAGTTGCAGTGCTGGCAACATTTCAGCAGGGCCAGCAGCAACACAAATGTAGAGTTTATCAGAGTTGCGCAGTGATTGGTGGGCAGCAGTAGCCAAACATTAGCAGCGCAGCAGGAGATGGTGCAGAGATAGAGTGATGCTTCAGTGGGTTGCAGCTCTAGAGCACATTCCTCGCTAAGAGGGAGTGTTGACTTTTGTAGCGTCGGATGTGCTCTAGTCTCGAGATTTTGCAGAGAGGCTAAGATATGCATTCTCTGATACCTAGAAATCGTTTGGGAAAATTCCACCTAGAGATGATTTAATTAAAATAATTAACTTTTTAAAATAGTTCCCTAAGTCTAAACTTAGGAAATCTAGTTAATTAAAGGGTATTAATTAAATCTGGTGTGAATCTTTAGAAGAAGACGAGGATCAACTCCCAGTTAATCTTAGCCTTTGATTATGTTTTAATCTTGGCTGTTGGTGCTCCAACGAGAGATTATAAGAAGGACCTTGATGGGCACTTGGAGAACACATCGGGTGAGAGAGATCAAGAGATCAAATTTCTCAAGAGTAGCTGCGTTGAGTTGTCGAAGTAAGATCGAGTGATCTTCTTGCAGTGAGGGGCAGGGATAGTAATCCGGAGGAGAGTTTTCCAGATCCGGAGAGTGCAAGGCAGAGAAGGCATAGAGCAGTTCAGTGAGGCAGCGCAGAGCTTCAGAGGGAGTTCGAAATTCAGCTGGGAGAGTCGAGATCTAGTGCTAGAAGCCGGGGTGTGAGATCGGAGGGCCAAAGGGTCGAATTTCCAGACAACAAGAGATCGAAAGAGGAGGTGATGCAGAGCCCAGCAAGTGTGACGGAGAGCTGTGTACGATTGATACAGAAGCTGCACAGAGGCAGCGTGGGGCCAACCAACCTGTCTCTGATCAGTGTTGAATCTCCCGAATCAGTATGAGATTTTTCTCACTAACTCTTTGCCAGTTTTTCTCTGTATCAGATAGCCAATTTTTCTTTGTATCAGATAGCCTGTTTGGGCATCCAACGATTTGTACTCAGAAACTACTGCATAATAATAAAACCCTCAACTGCTGCATCGGTTTTGTCGAGTTGGGTTTTTCCGGGGACATTGTCTAAAAACAACTATGTAGATCTGTGTGTGTCTATTTCTCTCCTGTGTCCTATTTAGTTTCCGCAGTATTTATTTTGTGTAGGCTGCAATGTATATATTTCGATATTTGTTGTAGAAAATTGCAAGCAATTTGTTCAAAGTAATTAACAAATAGGAGAAATATCATCAGTTTGCTACAGTAGGAATCAAGTAACTTATTCTTCACAAGGTATTAGACCACAGATCGTAAGCCGGAGAGCTTAGTAGTAGAAGGAAGGAATAATTTTGAATCTCTACAGAGGAAACAGTTTGAAATGCTCAAGAGGCAGCGTAGTCCTTGGGCCAAGGGGTCAGTTTTTGAGGAAAATTTATTTCTCTGAGAGAGTTGACAGAGAAACTAGACTTTCCACATCAGAGCTTACCAGAGGCAAAGAGAGACGTAGTATTTTCCTTACGGAGCAAATCTTCAGCTGGGATGCAGTTGTTTTGCGGCAGGTTGCTAGTGCAAAATAGCGTCAAGAGGAAGGAAGAGCACACACAAAGGGAATTCTTTTCTCAAGGGACTTCTAACCTAGAAGTTCGAATTTTCCTAGTAGAGCAGTAGTAGTTGTGAGCTAATTTTCCCACTCCAATAGGGAGTGCGTAGAGACAGTCTGCAGCTGGGCAAAGGAGAAGAGGAGGAATTCGACATTTCCAGAGATGGCCACGAATTGGCAAGATCCATGGAAGAGAAACAAATTAGATCCAGCTGCCGTAGATTTCTCACATAGATCAGTATCCTTGGTATGGAAGCCCAACATAATCAGTAGCAGGAGGATCACAGTGTCAATAGATGCAACTAGTCATTCAAATGACAGTTGCATAGCTAGTTGCAGTCAGTTTTCGGAAGACAGTTGCAGAACTAGTTGCAATGACACAGGCAAAGTGAATTGCCTAGTTGTAGTATGCAGGTGCAATTCCAGCCAGGAGATTCCCAGCGCAAACCTTCGCAATCCAGTTTCCAGTGCAGGACTGTGTGAGTTGCCAGAAGGGAGTATAGAGATTTCCCATAGGGAGATCGAGACTTAGAGGGAGTCTAGTTTCAAAGGGAGTAGCCCTATAGAGGCTAGTACTTCTGGATCTGGGGAGATCAACTCATTATTGCAGTAGTTGCAGAAGTATCAACATAGCAATAACAACAACAGTATGAGTAGATCAAATTTCGCAATGATGACAACCATACCTTCAGGAGTGAGGTGGGGTGATTTGGTTTTGTAGCCCCTGAGAGCTACAAGATGGGTAGGATTCTTGAGGAGGTCCACCTCATGAATCAATACCTTGCTATGGGAGCCCATAGTATGCAGTAGCAGGATGGATCAGTGGCAGTTGGTGTAGTCAGGTGCTAGAGTGACATATGCAGTAGCTAGTAGTAGTTCAGATGTTGGGCAGCGTAGTGCAGATTTGGCAACAGTGCAGTTGTCATAGAGCAGAGTCTAGTAGCAGTTAGGACTAAGGCGACACATGCATCATACTAACCACAGTTGGTTCAGTATTTTGGATGCTTTTCCGTTGCAATTGTTGCGGTTGCAGTAGCAACAAATGGAGAGGGAGTTGCAGTGCATATGCAGTGTTGGCAGTAGTTCAGCGAGGTCAGCAACAGCACAAATGCAAAGTTTATCAGAGTTGCGCAGTGATTGGTGGGCAACAGTAGCCAAACATCAGCAACGCAGCAGGAGATGGTGCAGAGATAGAGTGATACTTCAGTGGGTTGTTGCACTAGAGCACATTCCTCGCTAAGAGGGAGTGTTGATTTTTGTATCATCAGATGTCTCTAGCCTTGATATTTTTCAGAAAGGCTAAGACACATGCATTCTCCAATACCCAAAAATCGCTTTGGAAAATTCCACCTAGAGATGATTTAATTAAAATAATTAACTTTTTAAAATGGTTCCCTTAGTCTAAACTTAGGAATTCTGGTTAATTAAAGGGTATTAATTAAATCTGGTGTGAATCTTCTAGAAGAAGACGAGGATCAACTCCCAGTTAATCTTAGCCTTTGATTATGTTTTAATCTTGGTCGTTGGTGCTCCAACGAGAGATTATAAGGAGCTTGATGGGCACTTGGAGAACACATCGAGTGAGAGAGATCAAGAGATCGAATTTCTCAAGAGTAGCAACGTTGAGTTGTTGGAGTAAGATCAAGTGATCGTCTTGCAGCGAGGGGCTTGATAGTAGTTCGGAGGAGAGTTTTCCAGGTCCAGAGAGTGCAAGGTAAAGAAGGCATAGAGCAGTATAGTGAGGCAATGCAGTGCCACACAGAGGCAGCGTATAGCTTCAGAGGGAGTTCGAAATTCAGCTGGGAGAGTCGAGATCTAGTGCCAGAAGCCGGGGTGTGAGACTGGAGGGCCAGTGGATGGAATTTCTAGACAACAAGAGATAAAAAGAGGAGGTGACGCAGAGCTACATAGGATTGACGCAGAAGCTGCGCAGAGGCAGCATGGGGCTAGCTAGCCTGTCTCTGTTCAGTGTTGAATATCCCAAATCAATGTGAGATTTTTCTCACTAACTCTTTGCCAGTTTTTCTCTGTATCAGATAGACAGTTTGGGCATCCAACGATTTGTACTCAAAAACTACTGCATAATAATAAAACCCTCAGCTGCTGCACTGGTTTTCCCGAGTTGGGTTTTTTCGAGGAAATTGTTCAAAAATAACTGTGTAGATGTGTGTGTGTTTATTTCTCTCCTGTGCCATATTTAGTTTCTGCAATATTTATTTTGTGTAGGCTACAGTGTATATATTTCAATATTTGTTGTAGAAAATTGCAAGTAATTTGTTCAAGTAATTAACAAATAGGAGAAATATCATCAGTTTGCTGCAGTAGGAATCGGGGAATCGATTCTTCACATAAACCAGCCTAAGGGGATCCTGTTCTCATGCATCTAGTGGTGATGCATATAAGGCTAAGTTACATGAAACATTGAAATGCCTAGAAGTTTCTGAAATGGGTACGACTGGAAAAGCGACCCCCGGAAAATGGAAATGTTAGGAGAAACGTCATATGTGTGTGTGTGTATACATTTTACAAATAAGTTAATAACGCATTATCTTGCAAGAAAAAAAGAATGAGACACATAAATGACATTTTAGAAGGAAAACCCAATCTATATTAACTCTCATAGATGATTACATGATTCAAAATCCAAAATTATCCTTTATAAATGAGGTTGTACATCCAAGATTTGAAAATCAACCTTTATACATGAGGCTTTACATCCAAAATCAACCTTTATACGTGGCTATATGTGCTGAAAATGAAATAAAACATGAGCTAATGACAAGTACAATTACATATCTTATAATCCTCATCCTCATCTTCATTAACAAAAATAGAACAAGGTGCTTTTTTAGTAGAACTAGAGCGTGGATTGATTAGAGATAAATTAGTTTGTGGAGTGATTAGAGATAAAATTTAGTGGTAGATTAAATCTTTTGTGGCAATAAAAGGGTCCCACACCCTTCTTGGGTGTTTGAGTGAGCCTGTAGGAGCAACAATGTCATGGAAACGAGGCTGATTTGGGCCGAAACATTTCAGTGGCATTTCCAAATGAAGAAATGCCACCTAGGTGTTTCGGTCACGTTTTGGTCGCATTCAGCAACGTTTTGACATTTCAGGGTGTTTCGGGTACGAGTATGCCAACTTGTGGGTTGTTTCCTGCAACATAGATATAATGGAACCACAATATAAGGTCCTCCATAATCTCTAAGAATTCCTCCACATAAAAAGCCATCTTGGGTCTCAAGCTCCCTGAGGGTGTGATCCAAGGGACTTGGATGTGCTACTTATAAATATCCTCCTTGATAATCCCATTTATTTCCTGCTTCCTAGCAAGAGATGGCTAGAAACATTCAAAATGTACCTAAACAAGAGAAGTTGATCTATTGATATACCAAATGAATGAAGGAAATAGGACACTTTTGAGTACTAGCACCTTACTCTCCGAGAGCAGGTGGGAGGAACTAGGTGTTGACCTTTGAAGATTGGTAAGCAAGATAAGGGTACTACTCCCTATTGAAGATCAAGTTAAAGAATCTTCAAATATGTAATAGCTCCACCAGTCAAAGTATTTCAATCCAGAAGGGGTGTGTCCACAAACTTTACCTAAACAATGGGTTAGGGGGTCATCCTCTTGCTTCTCATGATGCAATGGAGTGAGAGGTTTTGAACTCTCTCAATGCAATCCCAATCTAAATTGAGCCGGCTTACTACCCAAATGTCTAAATTGTACAGAACTATGGGTCTAATGATGGAGTCCATGAGGTCCAGGTTGGATATGAACATGGTCTTGAAAACACTTTCTATCTATAAGACAAAGGGAAACATACCCCTTATATACATGGGGTTAGAGTACTTGCCTAGACCCAAACATAGATATATATATGCAGTGGTAATATCAACCTCTTCCCCTCAAATTAAAGTGGAAACCTAAAATGGACTTCTTCAAGCAATTGAAGATCACCTCCCAATGTTGAATATCAACTCCTGAAGCTCACAAAACAATGCAAGCACATCCAACTATCTCTCTAGACCCCTAGGCTTGGAGGCCAAGATAACCACATCATTAGAAAATAAGAGTATGGAGATTAGTACATGGTGGAGGAGAGAGTTGTGCCTTGGTTGGATGTGCTTGTGCAAAAAGGTCTCCATCTCGTGTGCTATATATCAAATAAGGAACCTAGAACTCCATGATCATCCCTGCCAACTGAAAATAAAGAGGGCCAAGTCTTACCTTCCATTGAAGGTTTGAAACCAGATGCACATGCATAATTACTAGAGAACACAATTCTGCAAAAGAAGATCAGAATGACCAGAAGTGGTCAACAAGAACTTTGGAAGCTGGGATTGAAGTATCAACTACTAGCCAAGGCTATATGGTACACCAAATAGAAAGTTGATGAATTGTTTCCTCATTTCCTTCAAAACTAAAGCTTTTAGAGAGCAAAAGCCTCCCCAAATGGGGAGGGATAATCCAAATGGATCTACATAAGCACAATATAAATGTACTTACGTACTATATTGTGGGGATTAGGATTTGTAATGTCTCAAGTATGGTCTTGACTTCATTAGATTTCAAGACATCAACTTCTAGCACATTTTTGGATCTTCTAGCTTTGTGGTTGACAATTGACGATTGTTGCAGGTTTCATCACCCTTCATGGAAAATTTACGTCTCAATGAAATCTTTCCAACAAGTTACTGTGTACCTAAAATCGAGTTCGTATGTGAAAGTTATGGCCCCATCAAGGTAACAGTCCAACTATTCCCCACTGGCCCAAGTGACGACTATGTCCACTCACCATAATTTGAAGATGGTGAGTTAGTAATCCATGGGAATCTAGTAGAGACTTCTAAAAGCATCATGGAGATTCCGAGTGTTTTTCAAAATCCTATCCCTAATCCTAATTCTAGCTATCAAAAACATAGCAAGAGGGAAAAGAGTTCAAATTTTTACTAGCCATTTGTTGCTCCATTGTATGAGCAAGAGTGTGGAGGAGAAACTAATGCAACAAAGAGACCAAAGCATATTGTAGAGGGCTGTAAAATACCATAGTGTGTCATAGCTTCATAGTAACCTTGGACAACATTGTAATATATATTGTAATCTCCATAATATAAAAAAACAGAGGCACAATCCTTCATTGCTTGTTGGTTTCCCATGTGAATTTCCAAGGTATTGTGTTCTGTTTTGTGGCTTTTCTATTGTAAGGGTATTTCACATGTCATAGAAGTTAAAGATCCAAATGTTGTGCTTTTATTTCTGTTAAAGAATGTAAACTACGAAAATATAATGACATAGTGGAGCACAGGCTCACATTAGTCATTTAAAGTTTGGATCTGTTTTTCTGAACCAACCATTGAAATATCCAATGCTATTTACGTGGAAGTAAAGAGCTCCTTAACTTTGAATTGGAAGTCATCTTGTTTATCTATAGGATTTGGATGAAGATTGATTAAAAAATTTAATGCTAGTCTTTGGTTCCTCAGGGAGTTGCTTCTCAAAACACTTCAAACGAGCAGTTTGGTTTGGCTCTAATTTTTCGGAATGGAGATAAATTGAAGCTACATTAGGATTAAAAACGTAGAAAGTTAAAATGAATTAACATATGACAATGATGATGGCCAATTTTATGGACAATGCATTCTGCATACTCAACCTTGGAGGAGAAACAACCTCCACCAGATCGGGGACCCTCCCTTGATTGGCAATAGAACCTAGAAAAGAACCCACGGAAGGAGATATATTAACACAGGATATGAAGCATGGAAAGGAGGGTCAGATTTTTGGTCAAGGAAAGATGAGAATGCTTAAATTTGGAGTTTTTCCTTCAGATTTTCTACCTTTAAACTCTTTCAAATCTCTTTACTGCAATGGGTTTTTGTTGTGCAACAACCATCCAGGTTGAAATTTTTGTTTAATTTCTATACATGGACATTCTAATGTTGATGACATGGTTGATTCTACTAGCTGTAAGAGCTGTTATTTGAAGTAGCTAGTAGCTCTGTTATCTGTTTTGAGATCCTTAATAATGCTGGATTATGTATTGGTTGCTGGCAGTTCCGGTCTTATTTTAGTACTGTTATTGGTCATAGCTCTGAATGATATACTAATGGAGTCGTATATTAATATCTCTGACTGTTACAAGAGAGTTGGCAGGTGATTTATAGCTATCTCATGTCCTAGATTTTGTTCTTACATCCCTTATCAAACCCAGAAAGGAAACGAATAATCTAGACATATTCGTTCTCAATATTAGGTGGGATATTAGGCATCCATTTCAGAGGTCAGTATCAAATGATGAAGAGCAACTGTTTTCAACCTGATGGGAGGTAAAATCCCGTCAAATGTATAATATTTTATATCTATGGACTACAGGAAAAAGAAATTTGAACAATATAGCACGAATCACATTATAAAATCAGTGATTTATTTACGTTTCCATTCTTAGAAATCATGGTTTTGCTATTTATCAAAAGGAGTTGAAAATTTGACTAAAATTTCCACCCACACTCTACTTTTAACATTGAAAGGACAAATTCAGTATTTTAAAATCAAGAAGAGAAGGATAACTGACCCTGCCACCAACATGCAATACAAAGGCCAAAATGACAGCTATAGGAATGCCAACCACATAGTATGCCCCAAGATTTACATAGGCACCCAATGTTTGCCATCCACATCCTCTAGCAATACCTGTAGAAACACTGAAGTTTAAGAAAACATGACCTCTGAAGGAATGTTTTTGTTTCTAGAGACAGACTAAGTGTTGTGAAAATCGTTATCGGGAGTAAATCGGTGAGGGAAAAAATCGGAAAAAATCAGCAAAATTAAAAAAATAAAAAAAGAATAAAGATTTTTTCTCAAAAATTCGCGATTTTTTCGAGATTAAATCCCGATTTTTTCAAAATAAAAAATCATTGAATTAATGGCACGATATTATCGGGAAAATGAAAAAATCGCGATTTTTTGATGTTATCGCGATAAAATCGCGATTTTCGCAAATATATAGTTCGAGATTATTTCAAGATCAGACAATCTATGAGAAGGTTATCTACCTACTAGAACACCCTGGATAGCATCAATAACTGTTGAGGCTGCAAGCAGTGGCATCATGCTTGAAATGTAGTCAACTACCTCTCCTTCATTGCTATAAACATAGCCCCAGACATTTCGAACAGAGAATAAAGTAGAGCCTATCATGAGGGCCTCCATGGCTGCCATACAAACCCCAACATGCACTGATAACCGTGCAGCACGTGAGCGTCCAGCTCCTAGTTCATTGGAAACTCGTGTGCTGTACTGCAAAAGGTTAGTATGAAATATATGAACAGAATTCGAACTGACAATATCATATCCTTAAGGAACTTGCTCTAAGAAACATTTCTAAATCAGTTATACCAACCTTACAGCAGCGCCCAGGCCAAAGGGTATCATATATGCAAGTGCAATAGTGCTAATGCTGCAAAGAATCAAAAGAGAGCTCAACCAAAATAAAGTAACAATCGGCAGTGGATAAGCAGATGTTGTTATTAACTTTATGTACAGTAAATTTGTCAGATGTAGATAACTGACATAATTACCAGATGGAGAGGACAGACATCTCAAGTTCAGGCTTAGGCAACAAACCAGAGAGGAGAACAAGCATTTCAAAAGACCAGTACTGCAAGCTGTCAACAAACATAGAGATATTAGTTTAGGAATAGAGCAATATTTAGTATAGTATAGTACATAATTGATTCCTACTGAAGAAATGGTTTGAAAAATATTAATCACCCTGAAGTAGAATAAGCCAAATGGAAATAGAGATTGAACTAATGTATAAATTTTTTAAATTCAACTACACTCACAGCCAAAGAGAGAGGACTCATACCAGATCATCACTGCAGATGGAATAGCGAGCTTAAGAAAGTTTGTAATATCATATAAACCTTCCCTTGAGAATGACGTCCATGTCTTCTTGCATGCAGGGGAAAATGTAACATAAAGTGATAGCAGTGCCACATTCAGCCAATTGGAAATGCTGTTTGCCAATGCAGCCCCTTTATTACCTAATCCAACTTTGAACACCAATATCCAACAGATAGGAACATGGAAGCAAAGTGTAATTGCAGAACTTAACATCATTGGAAAGACGATACTCTGTGCTTGGAGAAATTTCACAAGGGGTTGAAAAACCGCGAAAGAAAACAAGCTAGGAATCATCCATCTTGCAAATTTCCCTGCTTCAAAAGATATCAAAGGATCTTGCCCAAGGGCTACAAGAATGCGTCCCATATATGCCCATATCAAGGCAAGTGGTATGCTCACACAAAAAAGAGCAAAAATTGCTCTCTGCAATTGAATACCAAGCAAATGGTATTGCTTTGCTCCATAGGCCTGCCCACAAAGCGTCTCTAATGCACTTGCCATTCCCATCTGTTCAGACAAGAGTAACAAGAAGATAACTGATCAGTCTACTGTTCAGGATAGTCAAAGCTTGAAAGTTCCGTTTCCCACTTACAACTTAATTGAAGTGCATTCACTTACAGATCATTCGATAAACAAAATATTAAACCTGGTAAGCTTGTTTGTTAAGCAACTACAAAGTTAAGCCTCTATTAATGACAACTTTTAACTAGCAAGTGAATTGAGATGGATTCATACACACTTTTATGCTGTTTACCTCAGGAGCCTGTTAAGCATGCTGCTATGTTCTGAGCATAGTTTAATAAAAGATATTTGATTAAGCATTTAATAAATGATTGTTCCATGATGTAGGAGCATCTAATTTTGGAAAATTGATTATTATTATTAGTAGCAGTTGTGCCTGTAGAATCTAAAAGTAGTGTTACGGTGTTACCCTACCTTTATAGATAAGGAATAATCACTTGAGTAATCTAGTTGTAACTGCATTCATGCACCACTAGAAGTAAAACAAAAAAGGAATTGCTGTAAAGGTTATCATAAGGATTTGACTTCTTCTCATCCAGTGCCCTTCCTCTAACGAAGGTAATCCCATGGCCTTCTTTAGTGAAAAGTCAAGATCCACAAGTTCTTGAGTGTTTTGCCTCCCTATCACAGTGACAAGATCAAGTTTGATCAACCCAAGACCCTAGAAGAAGCAATAAGAAAGGCCAAATGTCTCTATGAACAAAGCAAAATCAAGCCAACATTCCAGAAAGCTCGGGATGAGAAGAAGAAAGATAAGATGAAGCACAGGAGAAAAGGGTATAATCCCTATTTTTTCAAGAATAACTCAGGAAAATCAGCCAAGACAGCCCACACCTAGTGAGCCAAATAAATCAGACTTATTAGGAAAGAGGCCAAGATATTTGCCCATTAAATGTTGGGGTTACGAGGGAGACCACATGTTCAAGGACTGCCCTCATAAGGATGCAAAAATTAGAACCATGCCAATATACAAAGAGCTGGTACAGTGGAGGACATAGGTAGAAGTATGCCCACAATATATGCAGCATTGGACAATCAACAAGCTAATCATCAAGTGCATATGATTGAAGTTGAAGGTAAGATTAATAACCAACCAATAGCAATATTAATTGATTCTACAGTTAGCCATAGTTATATTGCCCCAAAGCTTGTTGAAAGATTTAGTTTGAAAAGACTAAGCATGGAAGGACTTGGATAGTGCATCTAGCTATAGGGGCAAAGAGAAGAATTAATGAGTTGGTAAAAGAATGTCCAACAGACATGAATGGGTAAATACCAAAGTAGATTTAAATATCATTCATTGGGGTCATATGACTGCCTCATAGGCATGGATTGGTTGTAAAAGCAGCATGCCAACATAGACTCCTATAATAAGGCATTTATTTATCTTGATGAAGAAGGGCAACAATGTAAGTTACAGGGAATCCTAGGACCTATTTCAGTAAGGGAAATATCAGCGATGCAAATGAAGAATTTTTAGAAAGGGATGCCAAATTTATGAAGCACATGTGGAGGAAGAGGCCAAGGATAAGGTGCCTAACATCGAGGGTTATCTAGTGCTAAAGGAATATGAAGATGCCTTTTGTGATATTCCAGGGTTGCCACCTAAAAGGGTTACTGACATAAGGAGTTTAAATGAAGCTTGAAGAAATTTTGAAGGGGTACCTCTGCCTGAGTGTCATCTTGGGGTACCCTAGTGTTGTTTGTTAAAAAGAAAGATGGTATATTGAGGTTGTACATAGACTTTAGATAATTTAATAAGATGGCAATAAAGAAATAAGTAGCCTTTACTTAGGATGGATAACTTATTTGACCAACTAAGAGGAGCTAAGGTATTCTCAAAGATTGATTTGAGGTCTGAATACCATCAAGTCAAAATTAAAGAAGAGGACATGAACAAGAAACATTCATAATTAGATATGGTCACTACGAGTTTGTTGTGGTGCTCTTTGGTTTATGCAATGCACCACGTGTCTTCATGTGCTTGATGAATGGAATTTTTAGAGAGTTCTTGGATAAATTTGTCATAGTATTTTTAGATGACATCCTTATATACTCAAAATTAGAGGAAGAACATGAACAACATTTGAGGATGGTTTTATAGGTACTTCAAGAGCATCAACTCAATGATAAAATGAGTAAATGTTCCTTCTACCACAAGTAGATTCATTATTTGGGGCATATCATCTCAGAGACTAAAATAGTTGTGGACCTAGAGAAGATTAAATATTTCAGTGAGTGTCCAACACTTGAAAATGTGACAAAGGTCAGGTATTTTATGTTAGTTTTTGGTAGTGTCGGAAGTGCTCTAGCTTTGAACATTGGTGGAGATGCTAAGGCACATGAGTTCTAAAGAACCCAGAAACCGGTTTGTGAAATTCCACTTGGATTGTATTTTATTAAAATAATTAATATTTTTATTGGAGTTCCTAAGTCTAAACTTAGGGAAATTAAAATATTAATGGGTGTTAATCAAAATATGGGTGAGAATGATCTAGAAGGTAGATCAAGTCATGTTTTAATCTTAGCCATTGATTAGAGACTTAATCTCGGCCATTGAACATTCAACAGGAAAAGTATAAAATGGAGGCTTGGGGTTCATTTGGAAACACACACAGAGAGATTGAGGAAATCGATTTTTTGAGGTGAGAAGTTCTTAGGAGGAAAATTGATTGGGGAGATCTTGCAGCTAAAGGGCAGTGAGAATCCGGGACAAGGATTTCTGGAGAATACAAGGCAGAGAATGGACAAAAAGGCGTCCAGAAGAAGGCTGACACTGGTCTATGTAGTGTTGACACAGAGGCAACGCAGTCAGTGAGGAGAGGTTGAAATTTTGCAGAGGGAATTTGATTTGCAGTTGCCGGGAGCCAGGGTGTGAGACTGGAGGCAAGAAAGTCGAATTCTCAGCCAGCAGAAGATCCAGAGCAGAGAGGCAGTGTAATACCCAATAGGGGTGACGCAGAAGCTGCCCAGGGTGATGCAGTTTGATGTAGAGGCCATCAGAGGGTGACGCAGAGCCTCCCAGAGCTGAGGATCAATCACTATTTCTCCAATGACAGGGTGAGATTCTTTCACCAGTCTTTTGTCCAGTATTTTCTCTGTAATGGATTGCTAGATGAGCATCCTAGATTTGTATTCAGATATTTCTCCTGCATAATAATAAACACTCAGAATTGCTGCACCGGTTTTCTCGCATTGGCTTTTTCGGGGACTATTGTGTCCAAAAATAAGTGTGTCCTATGTATCTTGTTCTTTGCTCTGTTTTCTGTTTCATGAGATCAAATATTTAATTAGTGTAGGCTGCAGAAGTAATTTGCTTCAGTATTCAGAAGAATAACTTGGTTAATGTATATTAAAAATCAAGTAGGTGAAGTAGATTCAGATTTGCTGCAGTAGGGATTCTTTCAATTGTAGGAATTTTCACATGGTATCAGAGGATTGATTTTGAAACAGGAAGAGCAGATCCAGTGCCGAGTAGTGAGGCCAAAAGATGCACTTGGAAATAATTCAAATCCCCTTGAAGGGATTGCGCAGTCCTTGCAGGAAGAAAATCCGAGGAAATATCTCTATGAGTGAGACGACATAGAGGTACGATTTCCAATTCGTGAGTTTGCAGAGGCAGAGGGAGTGATGCAAAGCCTCAGTACAGTGCTTCAAAGGTGCAGTTTTTGCCGGGGCAGAAATCCGCTGGAAAAGAACGAAGACACGTAGAAGGGGAATTTTCTCCTCAGAGAACTTTCCGCCAGAAAGTTCGAATTTCTCACTTGCTGAGCAACTGAGCAGTGACTAGAGGAGTCAGTTCAACAGTTGGGTGAGATGGCATCGCATGGGCTCAGAGATCAGGACAGGTTGGAAGGTGCTTCCAACTATATCATATGGAAGACCAGAATCTTAGCTATTCTAGAAGAATACAATCTTGAGGCCTACGTCAAAAGTGTTATAGCTTTTCTTGCTGACAACGATCAAAAGAAGAAGTACAAGGACAAGCAGGAGAAGGTAAAGAGGCTCATTCTCGATCATGTGGTCTCACAGTTGCAAGGCAAGGACACAGCCCAAGAGATGTGGGAAGTCTTGTCTTCTCTATATGAAGGCTCTTCCGAACAGCGGAAGATGTATTTGGAGCAGAAGTTGTAGCGGACTTTGATGCAGAAAGGAGAAGGGGTGAACCTCTATCTTCAGCGTCTTCAGGACACTAGAGACCATCTTGTTGCAGTGGGGTCCATTCCTCAGCCAATTGCGATGATGAGGATAGCCCTGAATGGAGTCTAAGATGAATGACAATTTTTTGTCCAAAGTATATTGGGCAGAGAAAAACTACCTTCATGGGAGGAGATGTGGGCGGATCTTCAATAGGAGTTAAGGAGGGACCTAATGAAGGTCAATCTTAGTGTGTTTTTTAGGTATGTTCTATGCTTAGAGCAATTTATTTCCATTTTCCCAATTAGCTCAATATCTTTTCCAGATTAGCAATCACATTAGCATAATATTAAATTGCATATAGAACATAAACATAAATCGCAGAAGACAAGCCAAGACAAGAGGACACAAGATGTGGCACTAGCCAGGGACAAACCCCAATGTGGAGAAACCCTTGATCAATTCTTCTTATATGTTCTTCAATAGTTCAACAGAGAGAGAGATAGTACATATACATCAGAAGTCAACATATTAGCTTATCTAAGTAAGAGCAAAGATCATCTCTAAGAATATGATACATGAGTTAGCTTAATTGAACTCAGTTGAAGGCGTGCTGCTTCAACTGATCCTCCAAGGTGACTCCATCACCATGCGGCACCTATCATTGTGCTGCACCATCATACCATGTCCAGCATCACTGAGCTGCACCATGCTACACCATCACTGTGTCTCACTGTGCTGCATCTTTCGTACTGCTGCACTATGCATCGTACCATGTTGCGCCCCTTCACATCATCATGCTGCATACCTTTTATCATGCTACTATGTGCAGTGCTGCACTATGCATACTACTGTCATATACAATGCTGTCTACTTACATCATTCATCATAAGACACCAAGGTAGCTTGCTATGGTGCTATGGCTTGCGGCCTAGCACATAGCAATGACAATGTCTTTGAACTGATTTAGGCATTACGATTGCTACAATAGTCCTAAAAAATTGATCAAACAACCCTTAAAATCTACGGCCTAGGCAAGGGAGACTTCTCTTCAATCGTGCTGCTGTCTGGGCACAAATCTGCCCCAAACCTATCCACACTACCCTTGTTCTAAGGTGATTAGACCTGCTGCCTATCACAGTTCAGCTATCATCTACAGCTCACCCCAAAACCATTTATCCTTACCTTAATTGTTGTCCAAACAACTTTGATTAGGCTCCTAAGGATACTCGGCCTCCAAGTTGAAGCAACAGCTCTACACACAACTCATGCAACCTCTTTTCCCACGCAGTAGTAGCCTCTCTTCTGCGGCTCAATAGAAGTGCCCTAACTGCCTTTACTCCAACATCTCAGTGCTCTTGAAAAGCCTTCAAGATAGGCTTGCGAGGAGCCTCCTCAACTCAGCCTAACCTCCAGCTCTTTGATCCTTGAGACAACCCTGTTCTCAGGCCTGTTTGCACCCTCAAACAACCCTCAAACTAATCCTCATTCCCACAGCAACTCGGCCTCTAATATAGGCTCTCCATGCTGTCTTTAAGTGACCTTAACATGTTGTCTTCAATTCCTCTTTGCTGCGTCTAATGGCTCTCCTCCATGACAACATAGAGTATAAGAAACCCTTCCAAAACAACGTATAGGTTTAGGGCATCATGACTGCATTTAGCTAGGGCATCCTCATCATCTTCATGACTGCGTTTTAGGCCTTCTTCTCCATAGTTGCGTCTAAGGGTTAGGGTATCTTCTTTAGCGTAGAGCTTCTTTACATTAGGGCAACATAGATACCCTTTCTTGACTATGGCTAGGGCACGTCCAAAACTCTTCCTTCTCATGGCAGCGTTCAGATCTAGGGCATGCTTCTTTTGCTGCATGTAGGGTCTCCTTCTAGACCTGCGTTTAGGGCTTCATCCTCTTAGATTTCTCTTGCCACTAAAACCCAAAACAAGTGGAGAGAAATCAAGAGTGAAGTGTGTGTCTAAATGACTATCAAGCCACCTCCTTTTATACTAAAGAGTTGAGCACAAGTGGGGGTTATTTGGTTGCTGGCCGACCTTGATGAATTGTCTCATAACACAAATAAATTGATATCTCCATGAATACTTATCGGAATCGGATTATCTTTAGATCAATCCTACACCTCTCGATGAGAGGAATCTAAGAAAAATATCAGATGCCATAAATAAGATGACCCACATGGAGTTTGGCCCTAGTTGTCAATTTTAACACTCCCTCTCAACTAGGGAGAACTCCATCCGCTGATCCATCTGCCAGACTGTACTATCTCTGCCATCAGTGCCCTGCACTACTCTTCTCTACTCTGCTAAACCATGAAGAAGAAGAATTGATCGAGAATGTCTCATACCATTCTTTAGTATTTACTAACCCGAAGTCAGTCCCATATGAAGAGAGTGTGTCATATTACTCTTACTAATCCCAAATCAGTTCCAAAAGAGAGTGCATTATATCAATCTTACTGACCCGAAGTCAGTTCCAAAAGAGAGTGTTTCAAACCACTCATACTGACCCGAAGTCAGCTTCATTGATCCTAGATCAATATCAAAAGAAAGTGTCTCAAACCACTCATACTGACCCGAAGTCAGTTTCATTGATCCCAGATCAATATCATCCTAGCATAGGGAGTACGATAGTAACACAATGCGTCCATCGGTACTACTATAGTCCTATCCTCATTTCTTTGCTCATTGGCCAGATGATAGGTACTTCCCATGAGTCCCAGACTGCATGGGTAGGATGTCTCAGCAAGAGAAGGATGAACCACTCATCTTGCCTACATGTCGCAAGGGGTATCCGAGGGGAAGGTTGAACCACTCACCCTGTACACAACAGATCACTAGGGGAAGGCTGAACCACTCACCCTATGACTGTGTCTCGGCAGGAGAAGGATGAGCCACTCTTCCTGCCTACATAGCAGACCACTAGGAGAAGGCTGAACCATTCACCCTATGGTTGCTCATCGCTCCAAGATGTACCCCCAAGCCCCCCGGAGCTCTCAAAGCTCAATGTCCATACCATATAGGACCCTTAGGAGAGATTCTCTCCATGACTCCTAGTCGTTCTCGGAAAGTCACCAATTTGACCTTTTCCTAGGGGCTTCGATAGAATGTCGGTGACCTGCACATCAGTCCCAATGCGATGGAAACTTCTTGCTCATCGATGTACCATATCCCAGATGAAGTGGTCCTTGATGTCTATATGCTTGGAGCGATCATAGAACACGAGATTCCTCAATAATCGAATCCCCCTCTGGTTGTCACAGGAGATCATGATGATACCAATACGTGTCCAAACAACTCACTGAAGAGCTTCCACAACCAGACAGCTTCACACGAGGTCACACTCGCAGCTATGTATTCGGTCTCAGCGGTGATCAAAATAACCGACTTTTGCTTCCTGCTTATCCAGGATATCGTAGAAGAACCCAAAGAGAACCAGCACTTAGAAGTGCTCTTGTGATCCTCCACACTGCCTGCCTAGTCAACATTCGAATAATCATGCAGCTTCACATTTCTGGCAGTGTATCTCAATCCATGAGAGATTGTGCCCAGAAGATATCTCAGAAGATTCTTGGTACCAATCTAGTGAGGCTCAACCATATATGAGGTCAACATGCTAATTGCAAAACATATATCTGGATAGGAGTTCACCAAGAGCATCAATGCTAATATGAGTTTATGAAACTCAGAGGCATTTCCCAAATCAGGTCCAGCATCACTACCACATAACTTCTGAAAGTTAAGCTCCATCGAAGTAGTCACGGGCGTGCAGTTTACCATTCCAAATCTGGAATCCAACTCCTTCTTACTTTTGCAAATGTGAGGGTCCGCACCTATCAAGAAGAGGTCGTCCTCATAAGGTGAAAGTATGAGAGGTCTATCATCCATAACCTTCAAGAAATGGTTTGGATCGGCTTCACTCCTAGTGAATCTCAGCTTCATCTGACAGCTATCAATCCTCTCATATCAAGCCCGAGGTGTTTTGCTTCAAGCCATAGAGGTATTTCTTCCACCTGCATACAAGAGATCCCCGATCATGAATCTCAAACCCCTCGGGTTGTTCCAAACCTGTGGACCTGCTACATGAGGGGAATGGTTCCCTTATAATATTTTCTTCCGCTACATCTCGGACAACTACCTCCATGCTCTTCTTGAATTCAGGCATCCCTATCACCATCTGACTCACATTGGGTAGGGCCCCATAATGAGTAGACCTCCGGTGCTATAGAAGAGATGTGTCAATCGACATGGTCCCCAATGGACTTCCTGCAACTTGATACAAATTGCCAACCCTGAACCCATGAGTAAAAGTACCTTTCCATTGATGAATGCCACCCTGAAACCTTTGACTTCCATTGCCGAAATGGACACCAAGTTCTTCTTGCGATCAGGTACATAAAGAGATTCTTGTAAATGAATCGAGTTACCCTCATTCAATTGAGGGGTAACATTCCCTACACCCTTTCCGGGATAGGTGGCATTGACTCCAAGTATAATCCCACGATTGTTTCCATCTCTACCAAATTAGAGAGAGCACCCTTCTATCCGATGAAGTGCCTTGAAGCACTACAATCAATAAGCCAGATTCCCAAAGAGTCTAGAGGAGAGGGCCAATATAAGATAATACTTCTTTATCTTATCAAAAACAACATTTGATTTTTCATACCTGGGGTTCCTTGCTTTCTTTGAAGAGTCGGCCATTTCCTTGATGTCCTATATTACCTGTCATTCCTCTGATCATTGAAGATGTCCCTGGAATGATTGTTATCATCATCAAGTGATGTGTCCCTACAATTTGGACACTCCTTCACATAATGGCCAAACTTATTGCAAGCAAGGCATCTGCCTTTCCTTCCACCCTTAGATCTGGACTTCGCATTGAAGTGATCTTTAGGTAGGTCATTAGATGCTTCCGTTGCGCCACTTGGATAATATTCTTTGCTTCGACTTCACCCTTGGTGAATTTGAAGAGGGACGAGGAATCCATTGAGCCTTTTGTCCTTTCCAACTGTCTTCGGTGGTTGCTCTTTTACTCTTGCTTGGGCTTTGTCTTCACCTCAGCTCTGATACCATGTTAATTTTAGGTATGTTCTATGCTTAGAGCAATTTATTTCCATTTTCCCAATTAGCTCAATATCTTTTATAGATTAGCAATCACGTCAGCATAATAGTAAATTGCAGATAGAACATAAGCATAAATCACAGAAGACAAGCCAAGACAAGAGGACACAAGATGTGGCGCTAGCCAGGGACAAACCCCAATGTGGGGAAACCCTTGATCAATTCTTCTCATATGCTCTTCAATAGTTCAACAGAGGGAGAGATAGTACATATACATCAGAAGTTAACATATTGACTTATCTAAGTAAGAGTAGAGATTATCTCTAAGAACATGACACATGAGGTAGCTTAACTGAACTCAGTAGAAGGCGTGCTGCTTCAACTGATCCTCCAAGGTGACTCCATCACCATGCGGCACCTATCATTGTGCTGCACCATCATACCATGTCCAGCATCACTGAGCTGCACCATGTTGCACCATCACTGTGTCTCACTGTGTTGCATCTTTCATACTGCTGCACTATGCATCATACCATGTTGTGCCCCTTTACATCATCATGTTGCATACCTTTCATCATGTTGCTCTGTGCAGTGTTGCACTATGCATACTATTGTCATATACAATGTTGTCTACTTACAACATTCATCATAAGACACCAAGGTGGCTTGCTATGGTGCTATGGCCTGCGGCCTAGCACATAGCAATGCCAATGTCTTCGAACTGATTTGGGCATTACGATTGCTGCAACAGTCCTAACAGATTCATCAAACAACCCTTACAATCTGCGGCCTAGGCAAGGGAGACTTCTCTTCAACCGTGCTGCTGTTCTGGGCACAAATCTGCCCCAAACCTATCCACGCTGCCCTTGTTCTGAGGTGATTAGGCTTGCTGCCTATCACAGTTCAGCTGTCATCTACAGCTCACCCCAAAACCAGTTTTCCTTACCTTGATTTCTGTCCAAACAACCTTGATTAGGCTCCTGAAGATACTCGGCCTCCTAGCTGAAGCAACAACCCTACACACAACTCCTAAAAGGCTCCATGCAACCTCTTTTCCCATGCAGTAGTAGCCTCTCTTCTGCGGCTCAATAGAAGTGCCCTAGCTGCCTTTACTCCAACATCTCGGTGCTCTTGAAATGCCTTCAAGATAGGCCTGCGAGGAGCCTCCTCAACTCAGCCTAACCTCCAACTCTTTGATCCTTGAGACAACCCTGTTCTCGGGCCTGTTTGCACCCTCAAACAGCCCTCAAACTAATCCGCATTCCCACAACTCAACCTCTAATATAGGCTCTCCACACTGTATTTAAGTGGCCTTAAGACGCTATCTTCAGTTCTTCTTTGCTGCGTCCAATGGCTCTCCTCCATGACAACGTAGAGTATAAGAAACCCTTCCAAAACAACATATAGGTTTAGGGCATCATGACTGCGTTTAGCAAGGGCATCCTCATCATCTTCGTCACTGCATTTTAGGCCTTCTTCTCCATAGCTGCGTCTAAGGGTTGGGGTATCTTCTTTAGCGTAGAGCTTCTTTACATTAGGGCAACATAGATACCCTTTCTTGACTGCGGCTAGGGCACATCCAAAACTCTTCCTTCTCATGGCAGCATTCAGATCTAGGGCATGCTTCTTTTGCTGCGTGTAGGGTCTCCTTCTAGACCTGCGTTTAGGGCTTCATTCTCTTAGATTTATCTTGCCACTAAAACCCAAAACAAGTGGAGAGAAATCAAGAGTGAAGTGTATGTCTAAATTACTATCAAGACACCTCCTTTTATACTAAAACGTTGAGCACAAGTGGGGGTTATTTGGTTGCTGGCCGACCTTGACGAATTGTCCCATAACACAAATAAATTCATATCTCCATGAATACTTATCGGAATCGGATGATCTTTAGATCAATCCTACACCTCTCGATGAGAGGAATCCAAGAAAAATATCAGCAACCATAAATAAGATGATCCACATGGAGTTTGCCCCTAGTTGCCAATTTTAACATAGTGGCAGCAGTGGGAGTGGCACAAAGACGAAGGAGGAGGAGGAGAATGCAACTCTAGCATCGAAGGGATAGCAGAAGCCGAAGCGAAAGGACATTTCGATGGTGAAATGTTTCAGATGTGGTGAGACGGGTCACTTTGCATCTTAGTGTCCTTTGAAGCAAAAGGAGAAGGATGAGAAACATGATCCAAAGACTGCTTCAACAAATATTGACAAGGATGAGTTTTCCATGAGTGCCCACGCATCTCCAGGTGGGAGATGGGGTGATATTGAGATGTAGTCGGGATGAATACATGTGGGCAGGATCCTTGAGGAGTCCACCTCTTGGATCAATTCCTTGCTACAGGAGCCCAAGATTCAGCAGTAGCGAGATGGACTTAGTGTCAGATGATGTAGTGGATTGTTTGGAGGACAGATGCAGTGGCTTGGGACTAGAGACTGATCAACACAGAGCAAGGTTGGCAGCAGTGCAGTTGGCATAGTGCAGAAGTCAGCATCAACGCAGAAGGTTCATAGGGTCTGAATCAACAACAGTCAGATTCCAACATTCATTGTATTATGCTGAACAGAGTTAAGTTCAGTTAATTTTGGATGTTTTTCAGTTGCTTCTCTCAAGCAACTGAGTTGCAGTACGAATGCAGTGTTAGTAGTGGCACTGCTAGCAGCATAGCAAATGCAGCGTTTGAGAGGGAGTTGTAGTACAGAGGCAACAGTGGCAGTGGCAATGTCATGGGTAACAATACAGTAGCAACAGCAACACAGTGTTGGTGGCAGCAACAGTGCAGAAAGGAGGTGCTTCAGAAACAAAGCAACATGTAGGTGGACATTGTTGCTAGAGCACTTTCCTCACTAAGAGGGAGTGTTAGTTTTTGGTAGCATCGGAAGTGCTCTAGCCTTGAAAATTGGTGGAGATGCCAAGACACATGAGTTCTAAAGAACCCATAAACTTTTTGGTGAAATTCCACCTGGATTGTATTTTATTAAAATAATTAATATTTTTAATGGAGTTCTTAAGTCTAAACTTAGGGAAATTAAAATATTAATGGGTATTAATCAAAATATGGGTGAGAATGATCTAGAAGGTGGATCAAGTCGTGTTTTAATCTTAGCTGTTGATTAGAGACTTAATCTTGGCCATTGAAGACTCAACAGGAAAAATATAAAATGGAGGCTTGGGGTTCATTAGGAAACACACACAGAGAGATTGAGGAAATCAGTTTTCTGAGGTGAGAAGTTCTCAGGAGGAAAATCGATTAGAGAGGTCTTGCAGCTGAAGGGAAGTGAGAATCTGGGAGAAGGATTTTCCGGAGAATACAAGGCAGAGAAAGAACAAAAAGACATCGAGAGGAGGGTTGACGCTGGTCTATGCAATGTTGATGCAGAGGCAATGTAGTCATTGAGGAGAGATTGAAATTCTATAGAGGGAATTCGATTTGCAGTTGCCGAGAGCAAGGGTGTGAGACTGGAGGCAAGAAAGTCAAATTCTCAGCTAGCAGAAGATCCAGAGCAGAGAGACAACGTAATACCCAGCAGGGGTGATGCAGAAGTTGCCCAGTGTGACGCAGAGGCCATCAGAGGGTGACGCAGAGCCTCCCAGAGCTGAGGATCAGTCACTATTTCTCCAGTGACAGGGTGAGATTATTTCACCAGTCTTTTGTCCAGTATTTTCTTTGGAAAGGATTGCTAGATGAGCATCCGAGATTTGTATTCAGATATTTCTCTTGCATAATAATAAACCCTCAGAACCGTTGCACTAGTTTTCCCACATTGGGTTTTTTTGTGGACTATTGTGTCCAAAAATACGTGTGTCCTATGTATCTTGTTCTTTGCTGCGTTTTCCATTCATGAGATCAAATTTTTAATTAGTGTAGGCTGCAGAAGTAATTTTCTTCAGTATTCAGAAGAATAACTTGGTTAATGTATGATAAAAATCAAGTAGGTGAAGTAGATTCAGATTTGCTGCAGTAGGGGTTCCTTCGAGTCTAGGAATTTTCACATTTCATGGTATTGGCTAGCTACTACGAAAGGTCTATTGAGGGGTTCACACCTAATCATATCCTTAGAAAAAAAGGGTGTAAAATTTAAATGGACTCAAGATTGTGAAAGCACCTTTGAGAATTTGAAACTATTTTTGGCAAGTGCACTAATTTTGTAGATAGTTGATCCAAATGAGAAATTCATTTGTGTGCACAAATGCATGCAAGGGCGGGCTAGGAGGAATCCTCATGCAAAATGGACATTTAATATGCTTTGAGTATAGAAAAGTAAAAGACCATGAGAGGAATGTTAGTTTTTGAGTTTGGGGTAGCAGCAGACATGTGTTCTAGTCTCTAAGGTGTCTAAGAGGCTAAGGAACTTGGGATCTCCAAAACCCAGAAAAGGATTCGCAAGAAAAGACTTGGAGACACCTCAATTAAATTAATTAGCCATAATTAAAATATTTCCTAAGTCTAACTTAGGAAAAGTGGTTAATTAAAGTGAATTAATTGAGGAAGTTTGATTTTGCTCTAGAGACTTTTGGAAAAGTTAATTGACGGAGTCAAGATGATCTTAGCCATTAGTTGAGATGTGATCGTGGTCGTTGAGAGTCCAATGAGAGATTATAAGAGCAGGTTGAAGGGTTTGGAGAAGTGACGTTGAGACATAGTGAACATTCAAGAAGTTCAACTACCCAATTGCTGGTATTCAACAAGGGCGCAGTTGAAGCTAGGGAAGCATCAAAAGCAGGGGTTCAACAAATATTTGGGAGCAGGATTCCAAAGGAGATTTCCTTAGTATTTTCCAATGTCTGGGAGACAGGAAGAGCAGGCTGAATTATTTGCAAAGGAGGCCGTACTCAGCCAGTGCGAGTAGCCAATTGGCAATGCGAGTGGCAAAGGACCTTGTTTAGTGGGCTAGAGGCCAGATCTATCATCCAGAGGCAGAGTGAGTGGGCATAGAGCACTCCAGAAGGCAGGACGGCTTACTGAGATGTGATTCCAAAGGCTGAACGAATTTCCGAGAGAAACAATGCGCATTTCCCAGAGGCAGTGCGAATAGCCTGGAAGAGTGCCAGTTTCCTAAAGAGGGCCAGATCAGGTAGTAGAGAGAGACAATTAGTCTCCATATTATTTTTCCAATCAAGATCAGTATTTGCCAAAGGTTTGCCAGTGAAAGGAAACCCATTGAAATTTCTCAAATTGTTGAACATAAGAATAAAACCCTCATCTGTTGCACTGGTTTTCCGATAACGGTGACACATTTTTATGTGTGTGTGCATAATTTTCTCAGTTTTAGTATTTTATTTTTAGTAGCATTTTTATTTGTGAAGATTGCAATAGTGATTTAATCATTATTTGCCATAAAGTAAATTACAAAAGATGAATAATCTCCAGTAGATAGAAGATTAAATTCTAGTTTATTGCAATCGTGGAAATTTCACATGGTATTAGAGCAAAGATCAGATCAGTGAAGCTCTAGAGCGAGGGTTGTGTAGTTCAAAAGAAGATCTGAAGCATAGAGAACCATATTTGCGCAGGCCAAGCCACGCAGTGTCAATTTCAGAGGCAGAAATTTGATTTCCAATCCAAGGAGGTGATCCGAAGGAAAAATCAAATTCTCTCAATTGCAGCAGCAGGAAGTAAGGTTGTTGGAAAGGGTTTCTAGAGGAAGATCTGAGATTTCACAGAGCAAATATAGGGTAGAGAATTTGCAGCAAAAGGTTTTGTAGCAGTAGATCAACGCAGGGCAAGGAAGAGAAAGCACACAAGGGTTTCATTTCTCTAGTGTGTTTGAATAATCAGATTTCCCAGATATGGCTGTAGAAAGATTCAAAGGCTAGGAGGATATGGATTTGTCTTCCAGATTGGAGGATGAATTCACTCAGATAGATTGCCTCTCTAGCACGACTTCACAAGGTGTCTGGTACATAGACAATAGAGCATCAACACACATGACAGGAATTAGAGACTACTTCTCTAGCTATAGGGAGGAGAAGATGGACTTCCAGATCCAAATGGGAAACAAAACTAAATGTACTTCAGTTGAGAGGTACCGTCAAAATTCAAAGGAAGTCAGCAGCAAGCACCAGTGTTACAGTTGTGCTGCATGTGCCAAGCTTAGGCATGAACCTAATTTTAGTTTCAGAACTATAAGACAAGGGATATGATGTCTACTTCGTAGAGAAGAAGGTGTGCATCAAACACCAAAACTAGAAAAAGGTGAAGTAGATTGGAGTTCGTAGAAACAAGTTATATAAGTTGCAGCTCGACTCTCCAAAGGCACTAGTTAGTAGTAGTAGCATCAATAGCAGTAGTAGTGGTAGAGACTTGGGTGAATTGTTGCATAGGAGAATGGGATATTTACACCATGGAGCACTGAAAATGCTCAAGGAGACAGTGACAAGTGTTCCAGAATTAAGAATGGAACACGATGATGTGTGCAAAGGGTACGTGCTTGGGAAATTTTCTAAGACAACGTTCCCAAGGAGTGACAGGAGATCAGATGGTATGTTGCAGCTTGTACATTCAAAAATTTGTAGCCCAATGTCCACCAGATCTCTCAGAGGGTACAAGTACTTCATTACCTTCATAGATGGCTACTTCAAGAAGATCCAAATCAACTTTTTGAAGAAGAAGGATGAGGTCTTCAGTCATTTTTAAGAGTTCAAGGCTCTAGTGGAAAACATGACAGGGAAAAAGATCAAGGTACTTTGCACGAATAATGGAGGAGAGTACATAGATAGTGACTTCACGGGATTCTGTGCGAAGGAGGGCATCAAGAGGGAGTGGACAACTCCATACAATGCACAATAGAATGGAATAGCGGAGCGGAAGAACAGGTCTATAGTTGGGGCAACAAAAGCTATGCTATATGATCAGAACATGCCCAAGTTTCTATGGGCAGAGGCATGTAGCACAACGATGTACATACAAAACAAGGTTCCTCACAAAGCGTTGGGGAAGATAACACCAGAGGTCTTCTCAATGAAGAAACCGGAGGTCAGTCACTTTAGAACCTTTGGTAGTATAACATACTGCCATGTGCTAGATGAGAAACACACTAAGTTAGATCAGACTGTAGAGTAGGGGTACTTCATTGGGTATAGCGAAACCTCAAAGGCATACAAGATCTATATTCTGAGCAATAGGAGGAACCTCATGAGATGGGATATAAAATTCATGGAGGAAAGGGCCTTTAGGAGATCTCATGAGTTTCCAGTAGGTGATCAGAGTGAGAAAAAGCTCCATTAGTCTAGCAACAGGGATAGCTGTAGGTACAGTCGCAAGGTCAACAGAGTACTAGTACAATTACTAGTTTGAGCATGAACTCAGGTATAGGGAACCCAATGAGTTTGCAACAGACGAAGCAGCAGAGACAGGATGAGGAGCTGGTAGAACAAGCAGAGAAGTTCGTCAAATGCTGAAGGATGCGCAAGAGTTTATGGGGGCTCCTAGGACAAGCAAGAGGGAGTGCAGATAGCCAGACAGGTACCAAGTGTTGGTGGCATAGGTTGTTGAACCTTCCAACTATCAGGAGGTTGCACAACATCAGGTGTGGCAGGATGCCATGGTGGAATATAGCTCCATCATGACAAACGATGTATGGGAGGTAGTGCTTAGGCCTATGGATAGGTCAATAGTGGGTCCAGGTGGATCTATAAGGTTAAGTGCGCTACAAATGGCAGTGTAGAGAAGTGCAAGGCTAGGTTCGTGGCTAAAGGCTATGCACAGAAGGAAGGTATAGACTATGAGGAGACCTTCGCCCCATTAGCCAAATATACTTCCATCTGGCCAGTGATATCTCTAGCAACACAAATGGGAAGGCAGATTCACTAGATGGACATCAATACAACATTCTTGAACAGGGTAATAGAGGAGGACGTATATATAGAATAGCCAAAGGGCTTCGAGACGTATGAGAGAGGCACACACATGTGTAGGTTAAAGAGAGCATTATATGGGCTCAAACAGGCTCCTAGGGCATGCTATGGTCGACTTGACAGCTACTTGCAGCAAATGGGATTCGTAAAGAGTGACACAGATTCCAACCTTTACTATATGATGGTAGAGGGTGAGCCACTCATCCTAGTGTTGTATGTGGATGATTTCTTCTTGACAGGATCATCAGGGCTCATAGAGGACTGCAAGAGGAACCTGGCAACAGAATTTGAGATGAAGAATTTGGGGCTGATGCATTACTTCCTAGGCCTAGAGGTATGGCAGATGGGTGAGGAGATCTTCCTTCGTCAAAGGGAGATATATTATAGAGACCTTGAAGAGGTTCAAGATGCAGGACTGTAGACTTGTGTCCATGCCTATGATTACAAACTAGAGGAAGATAGATGGATCAAAGATAAGGATGTGGACCTAACCTTGTATAGAAAACTTATCAATTCACTCATGTATCTAGTCAACAGAAGGTCAGACATCTATTTCGCGGTCAACACTCTTAGTCATTTTATAGTGGGACCTAAGAGAGTGAATTGGACAGTGGCGAGACATATATTAAGGTACTTGTGCGACACAATCAAGTATGGGTTGAGATATACTCGAGGTGATGGTGTTAGCTTATGTGCATATACAAATGTAGACTGGACAGGCAGTTCAGTGGATAGGAAAAGAATGTCAGGGTGCTACTTTAGTGTTGGATCAGGGGTTGTCTCTTGCTGTAGCACGAAGCAAAATTTCATGGCATTGAGTTCTGTAGAGGCATAAGACATGGCTACATGTGAAGCTATCTGGGTTCGGAAGCTGCTAGTGAGTTCGTTCAGTTAGAGGATGAAGTCGACCAACATCTACTATGATAATTAGAGTTGCATCAGGCCATCTGAGAATCCAATGTTCCATGATAGGTCAATGCATATTGACATATGATACCACTTCATCAAAGATTGTGTGTGGTGTGGATCAGTCCAGCTACAACATGTTCCCACAAATCAACAGGTTGCAAATATACTCACAAAGGCCTTGGGTAGGGAAAAGTTTGACTACTTTAGGGAGTAGATTGGTATAGTGGAGAACACCTTCCTTGCTAAGAGGGAGTGTTAGTTTTTGAGTTTAGGGTAACATCGGATAGGTGTTTTAGTCTCTAAGGTATCTAAGAGGCTAAGGAACACGGGATCTCCAAAACCTAGAAAAGGTTTCACGAGAAAAGACTTGGAGATACCTCAATTAAATTAATTAGCCATAATTAAAATATTTCCTAAGTCTAACTTAGGAAAAGTGGTTAATTAAAGTGAATTAATTGAGGAAGTTCGATTTTTCTCTAGAGACTTCCGAAAAAGTTAATTGACAGAGTCAAGATAATCGTAGTCATCGATTGAGATGTGATCATGGCCATTGAGAGTCCAACGAGAGATTATAATAGCAAGTCGAAGGGATTGGAGAAGTGACATTGAGACAGAGTGAACATTCAAGCAGTTCGACTACCCAATCGTAGGTATTCAATAAAGGCACAGTTGAAGCTAGGGAAGCATCAGAAGTAGGGGTTCAACAGAGATTTGGGAGCGAGATTCTGGAGGAGATTTCCTCAATATTTTCTAGTGTCTGGGAAATAGGAAGAGGAGGCCAAATTATTTGTAGAGGAGGTCGCTTTGGGAGCAAGATTTCGGAGGATATTTCCTCAGTATTTTCCAGTTTCCAAGAGAGAGGAGGAGGAGGCCATACTCAGCCAATGCAAGTAGATAGTTGATAGTGCGAGTGGCAAAGGTACTCGTTCAGTGAGCCAAAGGCCAGATATATCATCCAGAGGCAGAGCAAGTGGGCCTAGAACCGTCCAGGAGGGAAGGCGACTTACTGGGAGTTGATTCCAGAGGCTGAACAAATTTCTGAGAGTAGCAGTGCACATTTCCCATAGGCAGTGTGAATAGCTTGGAGGAGTGCGAGTTTCCTGAAGAGGGCCAGATCGAGTAGTGGAGACCCGATTATTTTTCTAGGGGAGATCAGTATTTGCTGGAGGTTTTCCTGTGAAAGGAAACCCATTGTAATTTCTCAAATTTCTAAACATAATAATAAAACCTCCATCTGCTGCACTGGTTTTCCATTCGGGGCTTTTCCAGGGACAATCGTCCAAAAATAACGGTATCATGTTTTTAAAAGTGTGTGCATCATTTTCTTAGTTCCAGTATTTTATTTTCCACAACGTTTTTATTTGTGAAGATTGCAATAGTGATTTAATTGTTATTTGTCCTAAAGTAAATTACAAAAGATAGGAGATTAAATTCCAATTTGTTGTAATCATGGAAATTTCACAAGGAACTATGCTACACATGATTTGGAGCTGGTTCTTAACATGTGGACATTACCTTATGGGTAAGAGATTTCAACGTAGAATAGACCACAGTGGTCTAAGCCTAAAAGCACTTGTAAGGACAACCAACTTTAAATGCAAGGAAAATTTGGTGGTTAGAATTTCTAGCTGAGTACACCTATGAAATAAAATACATAAAAGGGAAGGATAACAATGTGGTAGATGCACTAGCCCCCGGGGGATAGCTCAATTGACAAGGGTCGTGAAAATGAAGTGTTATGTACCAAGAGATTAGAGATTTAAATCCCCTTGATTTACCCGTGTCTGCAGAAGGGTCATATGTAGGCACCCTAGGGTTATATTAGTAGTAGTAGTTGGAATCGACCTCATGTTACACAAGTACGAAACCAGCCCAATTTTTTATTCCTCTAGTCACAAAAAAAACGTGGTAGATGCACTTAGTAGAAGGATTCCTGAAGTGCATGCTACAACCATCAATGTATGCAAGTCTGATTTAAAAATCAGAATCCTAGAGTTTGGAAACACAGATCATCTATACATACAAATTAAAGAGGACTTATAGAAAAATAACTTGCAAGCTAAGTACAGGGACTATGAGTTCAGTGAGGATGGATTCCTCATGTACAAAACTAGAACTTACATACCAAACCCATTGTAGTTGAAAAATTATTATTGAATGAGATGCATAGAGTCACCTTAGGGGTTGGGTATGTTACACACGTTTTGTTGGAAGAAAAATATTATTGTGGAGTTTGAAATAGGATATTAGAAAAAATGTTAAGAGATGCAAAATATGTAATTTATAAAAGGGAAGAAGCCAAAATGTTGGTTTGTATACTTCCTTTCTTAAACCAAAGGCACCATGGGAGGATTTATCCATGGATTTTGTTTTAGCTTCATAGAGGTGATGCTTCCATCTTTGTAGTGGTTGACATATTGTTTGAAGTAGCTCATTTCATCCCTTACAAAAAGAGTAATAATGTGTCTAAGGTTGTTGATTTCTTTTTCAAAGATTTCATGGATTGCCAGAGACAATCATATTAGATAGGGACTCCAAGAGTCTAAGCCACTTTGACTAGTTTCTTTACAAAAACTTGAGAAAAAAGTTGTAGTACAGTTCTGCCTATCATCCCCAGACCAATAGGTAAACTAAGGTTGTGAAAAGGAGTTTGGTAAATTTATGGAGATGTCTTGCAAGGAACAAGTTGGGACAATGGGATTTGATGTTGCCAGAATTTTAGTTGAGTTTGTTGATTTCTGGTAGTATCGAATGTGCTCTAAGCTTGAAAATTTGCAGGGAGGCTTGGACACATGTATTCCACAATACCCCGAAATTGTTTTGAGAAATTCCACCCGGAATCAGTTTTATTAAAATAATTAATTATTTTTAATGGGTGCCTAAGTCTAAACTTAGGAAATTAAAATAATTAAAGGGTATTAATCTAACTGTGGGTGAAACTTCTAAAAGAAGACAAGGATCAAGCCAAAATGATCTGGGCCATTGATTAGAATCTAATTTGGGTCGTTGGTTCTCAACAAAAGGATTATAAGAAGAGGCTTGATGGTCATTTGGAAAACACATCAAGTGGGAGATCAGAGATCGAATTCCGAAGAGAGCAGTGCAACAGTTGCCAGAGAAATTTGAAGTGATTTCTTGCAGAGAGGGGCAGGGATAGTTCCAGTTGGATATTTCTCCTGATCCAGGAATACTCAATAGAGGAGGCAGAGAAAGATCCAGGAGAGGTAGTGCAGAGGCTACGTTGGCCAGCGTAGGCTGGTGCAGAGGCAACGTAGAGCCCTGTGGAGATTCGTATTTTTGCTGGAGAGATTGATTTCTGAAGTCGGAAGTCGGGGTGTGAGACCAGGAGGATAGAATCAAAGTCTCAAAGAGGCAAATCAATCAGCAGAGGGAGTGACATAGTCCCTAGAAGCTGTAATGCTAGGCCTACACAGTGACTTCACAGAGGCAATGTAGAGGCAGCAAGGGACTAGCCATTTTGAGGTTGGATCAGTCAGGATCGCCAATGATAGTGTGAGGTATTTCTCACTAATATTCTGTCAGTGATATTCTTTGTATTCGATAGCAAGCAAGGCATCCAAAGATTGTATTTAGAAAAAATACTGCTTAATAATACAAACCCTTAGTTGCTGCACTGATTTTCTCGTATTGGGTTTTTCCAGGGACTTTTGCCCAAAAACAATGGTGTAATGTGTTGTGCATTTCTTTCTTGCTCAGTTTCTTGTTTCCGCTTATAATTTAATTGGTGAAGACTGCAGTGTATTTGTTTCGGTGTTTACTGTAGGAAACAATAAATATTTTTGTTCAGTATTTAACAAATAGAAGGAACTTAATCAGTTGCTGCAGTGTTGATTCGGGTAATCGAATTGTGTCAAAGGGAGTAGTGCAACAACTTTAGCGAAGAGGTAGTTTTCTGTAGCAGTTGCTGGGGCAAAAAAGTGTGCCAAAAGGAAGAAGAGAGACATTGTTGAGGGAATTCTTCCTCAGAGGACTTCCAACCAAGAAGTTCAAATTCTCATTTGCTGAGCAAGAGCAAGGGGCAGCAGATCTACTAACTCCAACAGGGAGTGCGTAGGCCAACCCAGTGTTGCACAAAGGAGAGAGGAAGCAGTTCAACACTTTCATTCGCAGAGATGGCAGCTAGTGGGTTACGAGATCATGATCGGTTGGATGGTGCATCCAACTATGTGATCTGGAACACGAGGATGTCATTCCTTATGGATGAACTTTTATTCAAGACCTATGTCAATAGTGTGGTAGTTGTACTGACAGATCCAAATTCGCTCAAAAAGTATAGAGGAGAGATGGCGAACGCCAAGCGAATGATCCTCAATGGAGTGAAGGATCATGTAGTATATCACATCTCTGGCAAAGGGATTGTCGAGGAGATGTGGGATGCCTTGTCCACGCTATATTAAGGATCTTCCAAGCAACGAAAGATGTACTTGGAGCAGAAGATGAGATCCACGCAGATGTAAAAGGGGGAATGAATAGATCCGTTCCTTGCAAAGCTTCAGGAAACCCAAAACGAGTTGGAAGTTGTGGGGTCAACACCTCAACCTATCGAGATGGTGAGGCTAGCCCTAAATTCAGTCGTAGAAGAATGGCAAGTGTTTGTCCAGAGTATCCTGGATAGAGAGAGATTGCTAGATTGGGAAGGGATGTGGGCCGCTTTTTAGCGGGAAGAGATGAGGAGAGACGTAGTCAAGTGAAAACTTGATAGTAGTAGCAGTGGCAGTGGGACGAAGCCCAAGGAGGAGGATGAGAATGCAACCCTCACATCTAAGAGGCAACAGGAGCAGCGGAAGAAAAAGAAAGTTGTTTCAAAGATCAAGTGCTTCTGGTGTGGTGAAATTGGTCACTACGCTACACAGTGCCCTCTCAAGAAGAAGGACAAGGACGAGAAGCATGATTCGAAGGCTACATTCGCACTGATCGAGGAGGAGGAGGAGTTTTCCATGATTTCCCAGAGGTGAGGTGATATAGAACTGTAGTTGGGCAGGATCCTTGAGGAGTACACCTCTTCGATCAATACCTTGCTATAGGGACCCAGATAAGGAGTAGCAGGATGGAATAGTGTCAGTTGGTGCAGAGGAGTGCCAAAGTGACAGTTGTAGTGGCTAGGAGCGCTAGAGACTAAGTAGCGCAAAGCAGAGTTGGCAGCAGTGCAATTGGCACAGAGCAAAGGTCAGCAACAACGCAGAGGCTTTAGAGGGTCAATGCAGAGATTAGCGGCAGTCAGAACTCCAACAACAAGATGCATCATATTGAACACCTGTTCAGTAATTTTGGATGCTTTTCCGTTGTTGATGTAGTAGCAACAGTAGTTGGAGAAGGTTGCAGTGCAGATGCAGTGTTGGCAGTGGCAATGGCAGTGGCGGCAACAACATGGATGCAGAATTTGAGAGGGAGTTGTAGTACGGATGCAATGTTGAGTCTTGACAGTGGCAGTGTCAGCAGTAGTACAGATGCATCATTTGCGCAGCAGTTGGTGGGCAGCAATGTTGAACATCAACAACGTAGAGGGAGATGTTACAGAGAAGGGTGATGCTTCAACGGGTTGCATTACTAGAGCACATTCCTTGCTAAGACGGAGTGTTGATTTCTGGTAGCATCGGATGTGCTATAAGCCTCAAAATTTGCAGGGAGACTTGGACACATGTATTGCACAATACCCAAAAACTGTTTTGGGAAATTCCACCTGGAATCAGTTCTATTAAAATAATTAATTGTTTTTAATGGGTGCCTAAGTCTAAACTTAGGAAATTAAAATAATTAAAGGGTATTAATCTAATTGTGGGTGAAACTTTGAGAAGAAGACGAGGATCAAGCCAAAATGGTCTGAGCCATTGATTAAAATCTAATTTGGGCTGTTGGTTCTCAATAAAATGATTATAAGAAGAGACTTGATGGGCATTTGGAAAACACATCGAGTGGGAGATCAGAGATCGAATTTCTAAAGAGAGAAGCGCAACAGTTGCCAGAGAAATTCGAAGTGATTTCCTGCAAAGAGGGGTAGGGATAGTTCCGGTTGGAGATTTGTCCTAATCCGGGAATACTCAATAGAGGAGGCAGAGAGAGATCCAGGAGAGGCACCGCAGAGGCTACATGGTCCAGCGTAGGCTGACACAGAGGCAACACAGAGGCTACGTTGTCTAGTGTAGGCTGACGCAGAGCCTTTTGGAGATTAGTATTTTTTGTTGGAGAGGTCAATTTCTGAAGCCGGAAGTTGGGGTGTGAGATCGAGAGGACAAAATCGAAGTCTCAAAGAGGAAAATTGATCAGCAAAGGGAGTGACGCAGTCCCTAGGAGCTGTGATGCTGGGCCTACACAGTGATTGCGAGTGAGAGGCAACAAGGGACTAGCTATTATGAGGCTGCATTAGTCAGGATCACCAGTGATAGTGTGAGGTATTTCTCACTAATCTTCTGTCAGTGATATTCTCTTTATTGGGTAGCCAGCAAGGCATCCAAAGATTGTAATTAGAAAAACTACTGCTTAATAATACAAACCCTCAGTTGCTGCACCGGTTTTCCAGTATTGGTTTTTCCGGGGACTTTTATCCAACAACGATGTAATGTGTTGTGTATTTCTTTCTTGCTCAGTTTCTTGTTTCGGCTTATAATTTCATTGGTGAAGACTGCAGCGTTGCTGCAGTGATGATTCAGGCAATCGAATTTTCACAGAGTTTGCATTCAATAGCTTAGTTAACTAGTATACAAGACTTTCCCCATCCCATATTGTCTATATGGAGAGCCCCAAAGGATCGATAGATTTAGTGGAGCTGCCTATAGAGGAGAGGAGAACTGATGATGTAGATTTGTTTGCTGAACAAATTCAAAGATTACATGAACATAGTAAGGAGTGATTGCAAGCAGTAAACCAAAATTACAAAAATAAAGCAGTTGACTCTTAAAAAAAATCATTTGAAGTAGATGATCAAGTAACGGTCTATTTGAGGAAATAAAGGTTTTTTTGCTAAAACATATAACAAATAGTAGCACAAGAAGAGAGTTCTGTGCAGAATCATAAGGAAAATTCTCTAATAACCTTTAATGTTTTTATTGTTGTAGATTATATGAATTTAATGCAAGGGAAGAAGGGGAGCAGGTTGAAGACTGGATCTCACACCTTTTAATAAAAGAACCAGAGGAAATTGTTGGAGTATCTGATGAGCAAACTATTACCACCAGATGATGAAGTTACAAACATTATTTGGTTCCATTGATAGACAAAAAACAGAAGAAGCCTCTTGGATCTTGGAAACTAAATATCACTGATAGTGTTCATCAATTTCCACTTTCAAATGGGTTTGAAAATGTTAAATTCAAAATGACATTTTTGTGAGAAGGGAAGAATGACGTAGGAGCATCTAATTCAGTAAAACACTTTATTATTATAATAATAATACAACCATCTAAATTCTAATTTAAGTGATATTACCCCTATTCTCATAGATAAGGAATCATTAGTTCTTTATCTGCCTGTAAATGCACAAATGCACCACCCGTGGGGAAAAAGAAAAGAATTGTGTTGGAGATTATTAAGGAGGTGGGATGAAAGGGACTCCTGGTGCTTAAGCAATAACTCCGTGTTGGTTTTCTAAATAAATAAATTAAAATAAACTGTAAAGAATACTATCAAAAGGGATTTTATATATGTGGTTTTGTCCTTCTATTTGAATGATAAAACTGCTAATAAAAAAATCAGATTTCTCTTCTGTGCAGTTTGGTGAACAAAAGAAATTGTTCTTTCTTTCTCCTTGTTTGCAGATTATATTGCTGTGCACTATGAAAGCTCCGTGCTCGGTTGTCAACCCCTGACTGCTACACTATTCAAGAACTTCAAGAACCCAGCAAGGTTGTTGTTTTATTTTTTATTTTTTATTTTGCAAATCATATTAAACTTAGTGAAAAGAAAAAATAATTCAATTTAAATGGAGTATCAATCTTTGCCAAGCAGACCTAACTGAAATAAAGTTCCTAAAATAGGTCGTTAGAGATTTCCAGCAATATGTATCACATAAAAAGAGAAATAGAATGGCCCAAATAAGTAGCTTGATATGTTTTACAGATACACTCAGGGAAGAGCAAAAACAACAAGATCAGAGAATGGGTTACATTATCGTTCAGACCGACCCCTCCTTGTTTTGAGTTTTTGAACAAACGAAGCCTCATAAATGAATTTAGACTGTAAAACACCCAAGGATAGCAAAATAAATAACTATGGCAAAGTTTTGTAAATCATACCAACACATGTAACCCAGTAACACCTGCAAAAGAAGTGGCAATTGAAGCACTAGAAAGTGCAAGCTCTCCCAAATGCCCCACCATCATAACAGAGATCAACTGCAAGCAATACTGAAACAGATTCACTGCAATCATAGGTCCTGCTATCCACCACAACCTTTTGATTTCCTCCCATACAACCCCAGCAGTGCACTTCACATCATCCAAAGGCTCTATTTCATGAATACCAGGCCTGTGCTCGCCTCCAAACGTGGAAAGCAACTGAGTGTCCTCGCCATTTTCGCTTATAAGTGGTTCCTTCAACAAATCTCTGGCATTGCTATGAACTTGAGCTAAACTAGTTCTCTTCATGCTTCCTTCCATGAAATATTTCTACCAACTTAGGAATCTAAACTTGTGAATAATCTATTGCCAATATAAGAAACTAAAGTCAATGATCTCACGAAAAAAATCTCATGCATGAGCCTGCTGCCAAACATGGAAAATTGCTTGTTTCACAGCAATAGCAAGAGTTGCATTGATGATGGTTATTCCATGTTCAGTGAGCCTCCTAATGATCATGTTGCAGAGCCGAACATGTAAATATCGTTTGCTTAAGGATATAAGAATGAATTCCAACCTTATAAATACAGGTGAGACCAACACTTGTGAACATGGTTTGTCCACCAAGAAAAGCACGTTCTAGCAATTTCAGTTGTTGAAACCATTGTGCATAGGTGGCTGGACAAATCGAAGGCACAAAACCAATCTGGCAATCATATTGATGTCCGTAGCTTGAAGGCATGGAAAAGTATGTACACTTCTAAGTTTCTTGCTCTCTATACATCTCAAATGAAAGTATGTACACTTCTAAGTTTCTTGCTCTCTATACATCTCAAATGCGTCTAAAGAGCCTTAAGTTAGCCCGCCAGGGAAAGCAGTTCAGAGATAAAGCGAAGTCCAGAAGTCCTGATGAATTTGATGGAATATTAGTTTAGATGTTCGTCCTCTGCAACTCAGATTCGCATGGCGTCATGATGCAGGAACGCAGTATTGCCGTCATCGTCATATTCCCCGTCATGAAAGACCCATGTTTAGTGTGGTCAAGTCGGCATTATACTGCACCGTTTGATCTTTGGCCTATGGCAAATCCTATGATTCACAACCATTGCTTTAATTAATTAATTAATTAAAAATATTAAGATAAGACGTTTTGATTAATTAATTGAATACATTAAAACTTTAATATGGGAGAGAGTATTGAAGCATCCTGATCTCTATGTCATTATGCCATTTTTGTTTTGGCGACGTAAATATATATAAATTTTAATATAGGTGTTTTAAATTAATTTTTAAAAATACTAAAATCTTAATATGGCAAATTTTTACAAGGAGAGAAGCATTGTAATTTGTATCTCGTTTTTTGTTTTGGAATTGTGACGATATATATTGAAGAAGGAAATAAATGGAATTTTTTTTTTTTTAAAATGAAGAATAGTGTAGAAGAATTTTTTGTTTGGAAAAGTAAAATAATATAGAAAAAAAAGGAAGAAGAGTATGGAAGAAGAAAAAAATAATTAAATGGGAAAAGTAAAATAATATGAGTTGGGTAAGGTGATTTTTGTTTTTGTTTTCTATTGGTGGAAAATTCATATTATTAGTAAAAGTTTGTTTTTAGAAATTGTTAAAAAATTATTGTAAATGTTTGGTTGAGATTTAAATAGATATTTTTGAAATAAATAAAAAGAATTGAATGTTTCGCAAAAATCATTTGTATAATTTTTTGAGAATTAATAGAAGGTATGCTTCACCTAGAATTTGAATCAAAGATTCCTATGCTTGAATTGTGTGTTTCACTATGTGTGCTTAATCTATTGCACCTTTGAGTTTTGTGTTTGGATTTCAAACTCGAGAGCTCTTGAAATTGTGTTTGATTTTTCTCTAAGCAGTATTAAAGTAGTTGATCAGGTGTTTGTATAATTCAATGAGCAAATTGTAAGAGGTTGTGTCCATCTATATAATTAATGGTATCAAAGTAGGAGTATCTTATGTAGTTGGAATCCTACTTAAGAAAGGTAGAGTTACAAAAGAAGAGATGATACAACTTTAGGTGCATGTTGGGTATATGTTGTAAGAAGGAAGATTAGGAACGACTTCAAGATAATGTGGGTAGAGTTGTCTAAGAAGGTTTAAGAGAATTTAAGTCATGGGTAGTTGCTGAAGAGGAAATTCCTTGGTGGGCTTAGAAATTTGGAGGTAGATTTATATTGTGCAGGAAGGTTTGAGAAGTGAGTAGTTCCAATAAGAGTTGAAGATGGGTAAAAATATTGCAAGAGATTTAAGTGAAGGAGAGTAATGGATGTTTGATAAGGCAACTCCAACAATAAAATCGAGTAGAGCTATAAAGTTGGGGAAGAAGTTGCACATTGAAAAGGTGTCAAAATGACTTATAAAGGAGTGAGAATTAAAGTTTGCAGTATAGGAAGGTCCTATGAAAAGAGGCTTTGGATGGAACAAGTGAATACACGAAAAAAATAATGGCTAAGTTAGAAGCTATGGAAGCAATGCAAAAATTCACGAAACTCTAATCAAGATAAGGCCTTGAGAAAATTAGTAGAAGGTAAAAACACTAGTGAAGATGGAATTTTAAGTGCATGTGAATCAATCAAGAAAAAATTGAAAGCTTTAGAACAAGTAAAGAAACTTTGTCATGTTAGGGAATTTTATGTGCATGTAATGAGAACTTGAGAATGGATGAAGTCCTTATAGAAGATGAGGTAGAAGATAATCCATACAATGAATTGGAGGATAATGATTAGCATTTGAGTAAATATGGTGATTATGATGATGAAATTATTGAATGTGTACTAGCAGAGGAATAAATATTAGATGATGATCCATGAGATAATCTAAGTTCCCTAATGCATTGTGATGATGTGGTAGAGTTTGATGTAAAATTTGAAGAAGATGATGATGACTATATTAAAATCATTGCCCATAAAGTTGAGAAACAAGGAGCTTTGGAGGGCATGCTTATGGACTCAATGAAATTGTTTGATGACTTTAATATTTGTGCATGTGCAAGTTCAAGTGCAAAGGAAAGTAACCAAGTTCAGATGCTAAGTATGAAGAAGAAAACAATCATTTTAAAATTACAAGTGAAAAAGAGGATAGAAATGTGACTAATCTTGAAGTGAAATTTGACAAATTTGAAGACTTTGAAGATTTGGGCAACATTATTGAGAAGCTATAACTAACACTAAATAACATGAAGTTGAAGAATATTTTGCAGAAGAATTAGAAAGGCATGAGGAGATTGTGAAAGAGGAAATAAAGCAAGAGGATGAATTGGTAAAAGAATTTGAATTCAAAGCAATATTTTATTAAAGATGAAATTATTAGAATTAGTAAAGAAATGGTGTTAATTGAGAATTTGAATTTTGTTTAACAAAGAAGACAACTAATATAGGTCATTAACAATGTTGAGGATGAGATTGTGTTACAATAGTTGAGGATAAGAAAACCACAAAGTAAGGAGGATTGCAATCAAATTTGAAGAAGCCAAAAAAAATGGCATTGAAGACTATAGAAGGTGAAGGAAGATAGATGAAAGCTATTATTTGTGACACTGAAATCATTCTATCATGGAGCTACAAGAGGATGATTATGATGGGAAATTCCATATTGATGATGGACATGAACACATGAATATGAAGATTGCCCTACTAGTGGTATGGAAAATTGATGGCATTGCATTGGGTGTAGTAGTTGGCATAGAAGTAGTGAAAAAATTTTGAGGTTTCATGTATAGTGATCCAAGCAACAAGAGAAGGAGAAAACGAGAACATGAAAGAAGATCTTATTTTGTTTAACATTTTAAGTGTTTTTTTATTGTGCAAGTATTGACAGTGTTATGAAAGTTGCAGGAATTCATGAGGAAAGCCACTCTCGTGGAATAAGAATGAAGAGAATTAAAATGAAGATAATTTAGAATTTGAAGCAACTACATAGATGAAGAATTTTGGAGAAAACTTTTATGTTGATATAATTACTATCAAGGATGTTGATGAAGGGCATGATGCTAAATGCATGCCAAGAGTCAAGGATATAATTGAGGAAGTTGATTGTGATGACACCAATAGTGTTTCGAGTTGATGGAAACATTAAAGTTGCAAAAGTTAAATATATTAAATAGGGAATCATAAAGAAATACTAAGATTTTGAGGATAATTTTGAGATTAAAAATGGGCCCAAAACAAAATTTTACTATCAATATCAATTTTAAAAAAACTAACATTATTCAAGATGATGATATCAAACACAAGAGAAAATAATTTTGGAGGAAAAGAAAAGAAAATTACATAAGTTTTCTCATATTTTAACTTATTTCCTTATAGGTTTACTGAAATATCAAGTGTAGGCACTTGTTGAATGCAGATCCAATGAATACCCACTCTACATATTTTTGGTAGATTCACCATGACATAGATTGGAAATGCATGAAATACTTTTGATATACCCACTATGAGATATATTGGAAATACATGAAAAACAATTTTTCTATAAATTTTCCATATATTTCTAGTACATCTCATTGTGAGTCTATCAAAATTATGTAAAGTGGGTACTCAATGGATGTAGAATTTAATTCTTCATCCAATGAGTCACTACACTTGAGATTTTAGAAAACCTATAAGGCCATAAGATGAAAATATGAGGGAAAAATTGTAGTCTTCTTTCTTTCACTTGAAAATTCATAACTCGTATTTTATTATTTTCCCTATAAACCTTATATTAAACCTCAAATTTTCCCCAATTGCTAACACAATGACAACATGAGTGTTGATGAAAATGTTAAAGGTAAGAAATAAAAAAAAAAAATGCAGTAGTAGATAAAGAGAGTTATTAAAGAAAGGAATGATCATGTTTTTTAATACGAGACAAGAGAATATTATGGAGATGATGAGGAGGAGGAAAACAAATTTAGAGGAGTTTCCATTGTTTCCTTTAAGAAAGAGTGTTTGGGAGAGGAATCCATTGAAGAAATTCTTATGATATGTTGCACTAAGGAGATAATTTCTTTTAACAATTGATGATGTGTTACAAAACTATTCAGAAGTTTAATGTTTATGTATATGATGATGATAACAATAAGTGGGATCTTGATATGCCACATTACAACAACTGGAAATAATGAAAGTTGAGATAACATCATGTGGAGTGAAGGGCATTTTGCATTTGAATGGTGGTGTACATATGGAAAGAAATTTTACTCTTGATAATGATAGCAACAAGCTTGAGGAGCCTAAGAAGATATTAAGAATGGGGAAAAGAGTGAACATGAAGCTCAAGATGAGAAAAAATGATTTTAGTGTGAAGTCGGAGAAAGAAAAAGAAGTGGCATAAATTCATGATATATTTGATAAAGAAGATTTTTCATTATTCAACAACTATAGAATATCCAACTACTAAGTTGGTCCTCAGCTCTAGAACATGCTTTTTGACTCTATGATGCATGGGTGTAATATCGCTTTCATATTCTCATTCACTTGCCCTCTACTTTACTAGTTAATCACTATTCAAATGGCTCCATGTATGTTTTAATAAATCCTTGGCTCACTAATGATGTTGTGAGTTTATATAAACCAAGCCCTTGGTTAGTTAATTAAAGACATTAAATTTTAAAATGGGAGGATGGTTGGAGGAGAGAGGCATTATGATTTTTGTCTCATTCTAGTTTGTGCTACACAAGAGGAAGGGATATAATGAGATATAATGAAGGAGGAAATAAATAGCACGGGAAAAAGAAGAAAAGGGATGGCACAAAGAAAAGGGAGTGGAAGCATCACAAAGGAAATAAGGGAGGTGGAATATAAGCTAATAGGAAATGAAAAAAGAAGAAGGGGGAGAAGTGTTTCCACTAGAAGAACCAAAAGAGAAAAAAAAGAATGCATATATAAGAAGGACCAAAGAGAAAGAAGGAAGAGAGAAACAAATAAGAGTTGAAAAAAATTCACATCTACAATAAATAAAATCTTGTTCTTAAAAATCATTGGGAAATTATTGTAAACACCTAACTAAAACTTAGACCAACAAATTTGAAATACATAAGAAAATTTCAAAGATCCTAAAAATTTATTTATACTTAGAAAAAAAAACTAAAAAAACATATAATTGAGAGATATAATTATAATTCATAGGTTAACTATTTTAATATAATAAAATATAAAATATAAGAAAAATAAAATGATATTAATATAAATATAATCAACACATTTTTTGGGTCTTTCTTTTCCTCTTTATCTTACCATATAAATATTGACAGATATTTATTACTTTACATATTTTCAATACAAAATTTATATTATTACAAATATATATTTAAATGTATTATTATAAATATATTTTTATCTTCAAATTTATTGAATATTACACATGAACAAGTTGTTATTTTGAATTGTTTTAAATCCTGGACTTTATGTTCTATTTTCAAATAAGGGGATCATTCATTGCGAGGATCATTTAAATAAGGTTTGGGTTCAAATTTGGTTAATTAGTAGTATGATTTTAATTTTAGGTTAGTATTAATAATGTTTTTTTTTAAATAGCTTATAAAACATATTAAAAAATAAAATATATGTGAATGATTTGGAATCCAATATTATTAAATGAATTTAATTTCATAAAGACATATAAGAGATAAGAACCACTTGAGCATGAACATCTAGTTTACAAAATTAATGTTTAATACCATGAATGCTAAAGAATCTTATTAGAATTTAAATTAGAGTGATAAGAGTGTAAAAATTATTTAACTTGCTTGGAATTCAACATTAATAAATAAATTTTATGAAGGAACATAAAGAATAAGAACTATTTGGAATTTTTGTAAGCCAATAATATTATTAAATAAATTTAAGAATATAAGAGATAACAATTATTTGAATATATTGTAAGCAAACATTTTATATATACATATATATTAAAAGATAAAACATATTTTTGATATTTCTAGAATATTAATAAAAAAATACAATCCTTTGGTTGCATAATAGCTCACTTGATTTCTTAACAATTTTTTAATCTTAGCATTCAAAATATGCTTTACTTGTACATGAAGAAGAAATAATAACTTGTCACTAGAAAAAAAAGATCAAAGAGATTAAAGGAAAAGACTAAGGATAAGACACCATTGCTAAATTATGAACAAGTACAAATTCCAACATCCAAAAGTAAATCCTCTTTTTAGAGCAGGTCTTCTAGAACATTATACTCCCTATAATAGTGAAGGATCTTAAGATAATCAAATTGTTGTTGTAATTGTAAGATCCTTTTCCATGATTCCAATTGAAGGATTCTAATATCCACCTTTTCATTGAACCAATCCACCATTATTTTGTAATCATCATTCAGTTTTAAAAACTTCACTCACTTTCAAAAATCTAACCTCAATGGACACCACAAAGCAACTTAGAAACAAAGTTTGTACCATTTCTAATGCCAACTTACATTTTAGAACCACATTTTGAGGGAGTAGAATGACAACACTAGCCCCAGAATTCTCCATTTGACAGCCATCAAAGAAAGCCCATACATTTACTTTAGATAGCATAGAATCCCCTATAATTATTGTCTTCTTCCATTTTTAGGGCTTGAAATGTTCGATAAAAGAAACTCTAGAATTATGTGCAATTATTGTTGGGAACACACCATCATTTTGAAAAAGAACTATGCTTCTCCCTATCCAAATTCCTCACGTCATGAACACTGAGAGAGAGAAAATTAAAAGATGAAAAACTAAATCTCTGAACCCAAAGCCAATAAATTTCTTCAACAAAGTTCCCAAACCACAACTTTTTATTTTTGGGACTAATATAACCTCTTTCCAAACAAGCTTCACAAAAGGGAAAAAAATAAATAAATGGTCAATAGATTCATTGTTCTAACTACATAAAACATAGAATCCATGATCTTCCCATCCTTTTTTTTGCTAAAACACCCCAAGTGAGAATTTTACTTTCAAGGAGAAGCCATAAAGAAAGACAACATTTCAGGGTTCCTTGGCCCTTCCAAACTAAATTAAACCACCATTTTGATTCATAGGTCAAATTTTGCTGAATCAAAGCATTAATACCCTATATTGTTGAAATAACCCCACATTGATTATTTTTCGACCAAGAAATACTATCCTCTTCATCCATATTTAGAAGATAATTGCTTTCCCCAAAGTCATCAAAAAAATATTCCATCCACCTATAAAAACTTACAGATTTGTAAATCTTGAGTAGAAGCCTAGACATGATTATTAACATCCTTAGGGTCATATCTAGTCACATCCACAATATAATAAACACCATGAGAATTTGAAAATTCTACCAACCACAATTTGTGCCTACTATCACACCTAATCCACAAATCTCATTCAATTATTAAATTCCTGCCATTACCAATTTTCCAGGCTATCCATTTTCCCATATCCTGTATCCCCTTGACCACATTTCTCCAAATCACTCACACACCCCTGTTTGATTTTGAGTGTTGTCTTAACCATACCTCCATCAACTTATCCTTTAGAACGAGTTCCATATGTTGTTTTTAAAAAACATTGGCTATCAACTTTTTGCAGCAAGGGATAAAGGGAACAACTCCATCTTTCTTAGGCCTCAACCTCCATCTTTTTTCGGAATTTCCAATCTTTCCCACTTGGCCAAAGACACACCTCTTTTTTTATTTTTTTCATTCCATTAAAAATGAGCATTCACTTTCCTTATCGACATTAAAATACTTTTGGGAATTTTGTGTGAGGTTATCCAATTAACTAGAATGCTCTCTATAACTAATTTCCCTAAATCAATAGGCCTCCTGAAGAGAGCCAATCATTACAACCAATATTAATGTGTTTCTCCACTTTTCTCCGAATCTAGAACCAATCAACTATTTTGTAATTATTTGGTTTGAGGAAATAAGAAAGATATTTAAAACCATCATTTAGCATACCAAATTGAGAGGAAAAATATTTTTAATGGATTCAAGATTCTCCTCCTCGAGGTTGCTAGTGAGACTAATCAATTTATCAAGGCTTACTTCCATGCCTGTGGCATTACAAAAATGATCTAAAATTTCTTTAAACATCTTCCATTCATCCACATTCCCCTAACCAAGTAATAATGAGACATCAATAAAGAAGATATGTGTTATGGCTACATGCTCACTTCCACTCTAATTCTTCCATTCTCCTTTTCTTCAGTTATTAATATGCTTAAGCATTCAATAGTGAGAAAAAATAGAAAAGGAGATAGGGAGCATCCTTGCCTTATTCCCCTTGAAGCCCTGAAGAATTCAAAAGGTTCACCATTGATAATAACAACATAATTAGCAGATCGAATACAACCCAAGATCCAAGACACAACTTCAAATTTTAAACCAATTTGTATGGAAACCAATCTTAAGAAAGACCAACCACTAGTCATATGTTTTTTTCAAATCAATATTCATCACCAAAGTTGGAAAATTATGAGTATTGATTGTATGAATGACCTCCTGCACCATGAATTTTCCTGATTGCATCATGAATCTTCCTGTCGTAGAGAAAACCTAATTGAGCTAAGGACATATGATTTGATAAACCAACCTTCAACTTGTTAGCAATCAACTTAGAGATTATCTTGTAGAGAGAATTGCATAGGGCTATAAGCTTAAAGTCATTAAAAAACTTAGGCTCCTCCATATTAGGAATTAAAGCAACTAAAGTGGTATTAAGAATTCCATAAACAAACCCCCTTTTTCTAGAATCCTCGACCACCTCTAATATATCTTTCCTCATCAAATCAAAGAAAGACAAGAAAAATTATGCCCATGAATTTTGTCCTTGGGGATCTTCATAAGAATATTTAAAGCTTCCTCTTGTGTAGCAAGTCTCTCTATTGAATTTGATTCTTCATCCATGAAGAATAGGTTTAGAAAATTTTCAATTGATCCATAATATTTACATGTCCACTAACAATTTCTAATAAAATCTAAGCAATTTCATCAAAGGAAGAAACAACTTTTGAACCATCCAATGTAAAAATTTCCCAAATGTGGTTTACAACCCTTAGATGACTAGCAAACCTGTGTAAGAAATGTTGTTTTAGCCTTCAATGATCCAAGTGTCTCAACTTTTGAGTTTTCAATATAATTCTTGATCTCTTAAAATTCTTTTTCTTTTTTTATTATAGTTCTCTAACTTGCTCTTGTTCATAATCAATTAAAAGACCATATGAAAGTAGAATTATGGAATTTTCTCCTCTATCTTATCCAAGGAACCATAACTCTCCTTATTTTTTTTACCATTTGCATACAACTTCCTTCAAATATTTTAAATTGATCATATAAAGTACTCAGCTCAATTTATCTATATGTTTCCAAACCAATACTCGTTAAATAGGCCAATATCCCAGTATATATTGGAAAGATTTGGAATCATACATTACAAATATATTTTATGAAAAAACATAAGGGATAAGCATGAATCACTTGAACATGTTGTAAGCAAATATATGCAATTACTAAATAAATTTATTAAGGAACATAAGAGATGAGAACAAACAACTTGAACAATGTTGTAAGCGAACATAAAGCTTAATTAGATAATGTGCTAAAGTTTAATTAGATAATGTGTCTATATCTGAAAGAGGTTGTTAGGTTTTAGAAATTTTTATTATAAATATTAAGTGTGTATGTTGAAGATTTAATAGAAAACACATTCTTATCAAATGTTGCAATTAAATTTATTAAGTTAATTGCATTTTATAAATGAGTATTTGTTATTGAGTTTTTCTTTTGAGATCATATTAGTTTGTCATTAACCAAAATTTTCTATACTTTAACATTGTTAATCAATTTTTGTTGTTTTTTATTATTATTTAAATTTATTTATTTGTAAAATGATTGTTTAGTTCTTATTATGGGTTGTTTATTAACTTCCATTTCTATTAGTTTAACAATACAATATTTCATTAGCGTTTTTATTTTTATGATGATTTGTCTTTATTGTTTTTTAGTTTAATTAAGTTATATTTAAACTATATTTAAATTAAGAGCCACAGATACTAGTTACTGTGTAGCTCTTGTTAATAACTGATTTCTAATTTTAAGATTTGAATGAATTCTTCTAGACTCTATTGGGACAATTATATATTTTACTTGCATCATCAGAATTCATCAGCAATTTAAAATAATTATAATTTTAAGATTTGAATTCTTCCAAGCTCTATTGCCACAATTATCTATGTTACTTGCATCATCAGAATTATAAACAATAAACCAAAGTTGAATTATAAACCATTAACCAACGTGGATAATTATGTGGAAGGTAAACAGTTAGATAGCCAATGAAACCATTAACCAATTTGCACGGTTTTGTTGGAGGTAAATTATAAGGAAACAAATTAAATAATGTACTGATCACCTATCAAAGAGTTTCGTTTGAATCATGAGAAGAAAAAAGAAAAAGAAAATGTCCACAGCACAGAAAGTCTCTACGACAAGCCAGACAGTTTGCACTCTGATTCACGGTCTGGGCCAGAACGCATGGGGGAATCGCACTCACTCCTAAAAGCAAAAGAAAAAGAACAGAACAAGTTTCCAAGAATACTAATAACTTAAGCCCACTTGTAATTTGCTTTTTATAACAATATGCCAATACCCTAATATTTTTATTTATTTTGCTTTTTATAACAATATGCCAATACCCTAATATTTTTATTTATTTTCTGTGATTGAAGAATACTAATAACTTAAGCCCACTTGTAATTTGCTTTTTATAACAATATGCCAATACGCGAATATTTTTATTTATTTTCTGATTGAAAACAACACTGGGGTACGGGCCATCCATGTTCAAGCGTGCAGTGAGATACCTTCAATTTTTTATTTAATTTCTGTGATTGAAATTGAAACTAGAGAAAGAAAGATAACATGTTTCAAATTTTTATTTGATCTCTATGATCGAAAACAGAAAAACGAAGATGGGCAACTCCTTGAAAAAGTGGAGGCAACTAACCAGTGCAACTTTTAGTGGCGCATTCGAAGACTGCCTATATTCTCCAATATGATTTAAAACTGAAGTCTACATTTGATCAGCATATTATTGCACGTGAAGATTTTCGGATATGTGTATATATATATATAAAAGCGGCCATGCACAGACATGGACATCAATTTCCACCAAATATACATACTGAGCATTTCCACCGGAATGAATTGATGTCCATGTCTGGGCATGGCAGCTTTAATAACCCTGCACAGACGACACACCCACCCAACATATTCAAACAATAAAAAAGAATGGCTGTTATTGACTTGGTAACTGTTAGATATGAAACAGTGGACCTTCCTTTCAATTCTTAGATTGAAGGCATTTTACAACAGCAACAGGAACTGGAAGACAAAGGAAAAGAAGTCCATCCACTTATGCTATGTGTGTTTATAAAGTTATTTAGTTTATTATAGATATAGTATGATATGTTATGTGATGTTGAGGAGTAAAAAATTAAATATTAAATTTACTTATATTATATTATATTAATTAATACTTGCAAATTATTCATCATAACTTGTTATATGATATTTAATTGTGTTTATAGTCTTGATCTATTTCATTTTTTAAAGTATAAAAAGTTATGAATGGTATAGAATTAATAATCTACAAAAATTTTTAGTCAAATGAAATTAAGAATTAGTTATCAAATAGTTTTTAGCTTCAGATATCTATTTCTACCCTCCATTTATTTATTGGTTTTACAAATTCACAAATGACAAATTCTCAAATTCCAAAATTATATAACCACTTATCTTAAACATAAATTTAAAAGGCAACTTATTAATCCTGCATTAAGCATAGTTGGGCTTGTAAAACACTGTCCCGCTCGCATTTTTCTTATCTGCTGCAGTGGGATAAAAAGAAAAATGAACGTAGATTTTAAACATAACTTGTTAAACCTACCTGTCCTTGTTCGCATTCTCTTTCCACACATCTTCGACAGTGGGATACAATACAAAAATGAGTTTGTTTGTTCGCTGCCAAAATAAAGTAGGGTTTCTGGCCACCCTGTAACTTTAGGTTTTGCGTTTTAGGATTTCGCTGCAGTAAAGTTTACCTGCTTCGGGAAATTTCAAACATTAGGTTTTTTTTTATATAAAGAGTTTACTTGGTTTCTGGTGTAGATTTATTTATTTCAGGTTTTAAATAATTTTAAAGTTTAAATTATTGTTTTAATATTTTTTATGATAAAATCTTAATATATATTAAATTATTGTTTTAGTATTAATTTTAAATTATAATATTAATAAATAATTATAATATTTTACTATATATATTTTTAAATTATATATATATATATAAAGAAAGTAGTAGATATATATTAATTCACGTAGGTAAGTGGACAAAAATCGGGAGATTTATATCAGAGTGTAGAAACTTCTCAAGGCCTCTATAATTACATGTTGTTCAACCCAACCTAGAGTATTCTTTCCCAAAATATCAAAATTCTCTCTTAACACTTGCCTATGACTATACATTCTACAGTACTCGTTTAACAAATATTTACAAGTGTAATTTGACATCAAAAAGCTTGCAAAAAGAAAACAAAAAGGACTTGTTACTCCTCCAACAGTGCCAGACTATTGAGATCTATTCCAGTGGATTCTTCTTATGACCTTGGGTTGTTCTCTACCAACTTGATTTTCAGGAGTTCAATTTGTTACCGAAGAGCGTCCATTTTGTCTTCCAACTAGAAAATGCGCTCATCAACTAGAATTTTGCTAGTGGATACACCGCTAAACAATTTCCTGACCTTCCTTAATTTCCACATGTTCCTTCTCATAGCTACCACACGCACATTGAAGCCTTCCACCCTCCCTCGCCATTCGCCAAGACATCCTGCCCGACCGAGACCGGTGGTGGCCCCATGAACTAGAAACCGATCCCTCGTCTTCTTAAATGCTCACCACATTCATTTTACCAACAAGGGAGACGCCATAGTGACTACCCACAAAGATAATGCGATTTTTTGATCCGAAAATGATCAAATTCTGCTTATGACAGACAACAATCTCTAACGCATAGTCACCACCGAGCTTAACAACTGTGATGCCATCCTCTACATCACCCAACTTCTTCCCCTGACTTCCTTTCGTGCAATTCACCTTCGCCTTGCCTGTTACATTGTCTCTGCCATTGCATTGACTACCCAGGAGCCTCTGCCACGACCTTTAGGCCTTTGAGAAATTCCCCTGGACAGAGACAGACCAAATCATGAGACCGAAGATCATACCATTACTCAATTTATAGAAGATGTTGGTCCAAACTCTGATGCCAAATTGATGAGGGGTACTCATGACGATGATATCCCAATGCTCCACCATTATTTCTCTGCTCGACGAAGCATCCATCAAGTTGTCCCACACCATCTTCCCTCGCGCAAGCTGACCTTCTTGGACCAGAGGAATTAAATGCTCTGCACCCTCCCTAATACTTCACATGTTTCCTTTTCTATTTCTCCAACCGCTGCTACTGGTACGAGGAACTGAAGCCTGAGTTCTCACACATAGAAGCCTCTCGATTCCAAGTGTAGTACTAGCATGAGGGAAGTAGCCATGCTACTTCATAATCCCAAATTTAAAGAAGCCATAGGGTAGGAAGATGGGCTAGGGGAAATGACTGTCGATGGGACACGGGTAGGGGGATAAGAGATGAGGGGGGCAGTGAGGAGGCAACCAAGGTGGCAAGGGAGGAGGGAGGAGGGAGAAAAGGGAGGAGAGGTGAAGGGGATGGAGGATGAGGGGGATGGGGAGCAATGATAGGCAGAGGGGCAGGAGGGGGAGGGGGGAGCAAGGGAGAATAAGGTTCAAGCTAGGGGGATGGAGCAATAATAATCCAAGTTGTCTCCTTTACTAAGATTCTTGGTCCTACTAATAGCATACTCCGCTGTCAATATAATTCGAATCATAACAATTATTAGGGAATGTAGATTATTCCCACTATACCATTCACTTTGTTGCTTTCCTCATTCATCTGACATGCCATATTGACTTGCATATCAGCTTCCTTGTTATTACCTCTTAGGATATGGAAAAATGTAATGTGATCAAAGAGAGGGATCATGCCTTGGGATCTCTTGATGATTTGGTTTACTTTTGTATTTTGGGCTAATGAATTATATTTCATATGCTTTATGGTCAACATGGAATCTCCTATAATTTGTGTGTCCTTTATGCCCTTTTTTTGAGCTAGAGAAAGCTTGAGGTACAACCCATAAGCCCCAGCTTGATTATTTGTCTTCGTTCCCAGGTCCCAAGCATATTTGTCTTCTACGATTCCTGTGGGATTAATGAGAATCCCTCCCCCTCATGCTACCCCAATATTTATTATTAATGTTAATAATATTATTAAAATTATGATATTTATATTAATAAAAATACTATTATTATCATTAATTAACATTAATGATATTACATTATATATTATTAATAATATTAAAGTAATAATTATATATAATAATTACGCTGATAGGCGCCCGCTTATTGGAATTGGGGACTTTAATACTTTTGCTAATTAATGTTTTTGATCAGATGGTTTAAGTTGAAAGATGTCAGTGTATTCTTGTCGTTGCCACTCCATCAATGAATGAAATTGAAAGTGATAACTTCCTTGCATATCTAAATCAGGTGTTTAAACCCCATTTAAAATAATATTTGACCAAATCTTGATTAAAATTTTACTGTACCTCTTATTTATCAGCACGTACAAGGATTAGTGAAAATTAAATTGAAAATAATTAAGAATTCTCTAAGGGGTGAAACAAATGTCTATTTACATTTTGAAATGTATGGGTGTTAGAACGTGGAGGAATAAATGACAACGTGGAGGAATAACAATAAGGCTTCTTGCCCTAGCGTCGTTATAAACTTGGTCTGCTTATATAACGACTACCGGTTCATATTCTCTTTGCTGCGCCATGCGAAGTGAAAGTTATGGTTGTTGGAATGTAGAGGAATAAAATGCAACATGGAGGAATAACAATAATTTTTCTTATCCTAGGTTCATCACAAAATTCACTTGATTATGTAACGGATACCTGTTCATATTATCGTTGCTACCCCATTTGAAGATGGTTTCATCATTGATGAGCACCAGTATTGCAGCAAGAATGCTGCAACTCTTGGGGCTACCAACTTTACTTTATTAACACGGAGTTCGTACAAACTTGGAGGTGACAGTGTTGTATACACAAGCAGATGAAATGAGTCCACTATTTGTCATGGCTACGTCGACGATAGACTACTATGGTTTCTCAAATCAGCCTTCTATTGATTTAGAAGAAGTTTGATTACCAATGAAGAAAGGGGAATTTAACCCTAATTAAGAGAATTGAAACATTGTCTACTGTAGTAATGAAAGACTGAAATAAATGCTTTAAACACACCACTCATCTAACTATTTGTGAACAGATATTGCTTCAGAAGAATTCTAGGCTAACATGTGTGTAATCCTAACTATCCTAGGCATGCAATCTGAGATAATCAAACACTTTACTGTTGTGCATATGAATGAACACAATAACTCTTTTTTCCCTTTTTGTCTTTTTTTGTGAAACTGTGAATGCTAAATCTTCTTGGTGGTATGGCAGGTGGGTTAGAGATGGATGTGAAGGGTCAGATAGCTTAGGAGGCAAACAAGGGTCTTCTCCTAACTTCCTAGATGCATTTTCCTTAAATCAACCTCAAAACAGGCTACTACAGGTCGTCCTACAGGATGTCCTAATGCTCCTACACAATCCGGCCGAAAGCATAAGGAGGGGTTTGGAAGGTGGTATAAGGCTTAGGGAAGGTGAATGATGAAAGGAATAAAGCAAGGGAGTGGCTAGGACTTCCTTAGAGCTCAAACCAAAGTTTGTGAGATGGTTAGATTTTCTCAATAAACCTGGAAAGTTGTTCTTATGAAATGATGAATTGGTTGATGGACTTAGTGGTCGTTGGTGATCGTGGATGAATGAGGTTAGGCTGGGGCTGCTAACATGAGATATTTGTGCACTATTGAAACTCATGCAATACATACATCACTGGCATTTACCCATGGATCATGTCAAACAAGAAAGATTTCCAATCAATATAAGAAAACATAATTCCATTATTTAGTTGCCTAGTTCATGCATGGAAATACTTGCAGAATATTGTTAAACACCACGAGATCTAATACAAAGCTGGAGATATCAGAAAGACCAACTGAAACCTATTCTTGAAAACTGCAAAGATGCTGGTCTAATTAGCATAAAACCGTAAATTCCATAAGAAATTAGAATTCTCTCTTTTGGGGCTGAATAGGAGTTTTCCCTCAAACCATGGTCCCTGAAGGGAGGAGTGAGGCCAAATCCACCTGATATAATCCTTTTTGGTATTCCTTTATCTCTCTAAAGCTACTGCTAAATCTATGCACAAATGGAAGCAAACTAATCAAATTCACTACTACTTGCAATGGAATAATGCCAAAATCAATTCAACAATTAATCTATGAAATAACCTAAGAATACAAGTACAATAAGAGGAACCTCTACTACTAGGGTTGGGCCCTAACCCAAGAGCTTCAACCCTTTGAGTCAACTTAGCGTTGGATCAAGGAAATGCTCATTTTCATTATCATAACCAAAATTACATAAGAGTGTTTTGGCACAATCCTAAATAACTTGAAAATACTTAGTGCTCTTACATAAAAAAATCTGAATCCTATTGAGGCTCTAGGCCTCCTTATTTATACAATTGAAGTCTCCAACAACTTCCTTAAATTTAGGGAGGCTTGGCTCCCAAACTCAAGATGAACTGGTTCTTAACTGCCACTGGCTCGACTGCCCATGATCTCCCTGACTTGGCTGCTTGCAACTTTGAGCTAGTGTTATTTGATTTGTGGGATATTCGAATGAGTGAGGATTTAATGAGGAAGATCCATATCCTATAATCCATCCTTCTTGTCTCATTCAAGTTCCTTCACCTTAATTAGCCCAAATTGCCATGATTTTCTCCCAAAAACCTATAATCAATGCACATTAGCCCACTAGACATAACATCTTACTTTTACTCATCTCATTGAGAAAAAGATAATTAAAACATGTAAGGAATTATGAGAAGAGTTGATTTTACTAAGCTTAAAGGTGTATTAAGGTCCATATAGTTACCCAATGATGAGACTCATCAGTTACAGATCTATTTTTAATGTTATGGATCCACAAAGTTTAAGTTTAGTTTTTTTTTTTTTTTTCTCAGATTTCATAATGTCATAGATTGTGGTTTTTTTTTTTTTTTTTTTTTCAGATTTCATAATGTCATAGATTGTGGGAAATTATAGTGGTGATGAGATCAGATACAAGGCTACCATATTACTAGTTTAGAGATATCTAAAATAACATATAGGACTAAAGTTCATAGCTGTCTCATGTAGCAGTTGGAACCAATTTTCAGATATGTGTATATGCATTGAAGTTTCCTACCAACATAATTGGCCTTCAAATATAAGAGTGAACTAGACAACACCATTGTATCTATACCTTACCATTTTGTCTCATTGGAGAACGTACCCACATTTTACATATTACCCCAAGATTGTGGTTTTAATCCTCAAATGGAATTATAAGATTAAGCAATAGCATTAATTTGTTTTATTTCGATATGTAAATTGTTATGATAACATGAAAATGCTTTATAATTTTAAAATATTTTTATCTCCAAAATCATATTGCCACGAGATTGTGGTTATTAATCCTCAAATGGAATTTTAAGATTGAGCATAGCATTAATTTGTTTTATTTAGATATATAAATTGTTATGATAATCTAAAAATGTTTTACAATATGAAAATTCATGTCCAAAATCATAAGTATTACAAATATTTTTGCACAAACCAAGTTCATAGTCTTGTGAGTCTTTCTGAAATCTTATTAATAAGTTCATTTGAATATATATGCGAGAAGAAAACAAATAAACATAAATTCCCCTTTTTTTGTTGGCCAAATTGAACCTATTAAAATTGTATTCATTTTTTTATTTGCATGTGTTATGTTAATTTTTTTTATTTATTCTTTGTGTGTATATATGTAATTTAAAATCCTATCTATAGCTTTCAGTTTGAGCATTGAAAGCAAAATCTAGTAGAATATGTAAAAGGTGAACACGCTCTCTAATGAGACGTGAGCAATACCATTAATTTGTTTTATTTAGATATATAAAATTTAATGGTGAAATGAAAATATTTTACAATGTGAAAATGTTTTTGGAAAAATTATTTTTAAGGTTTTATTAATTTTTTTATGTACATATTTTATATTAATATTTAGATTTTGAAAATGTATTTGTGTGTATTTTCTTACATTTAATTAAATATGACAATTTCAGATGTTTATTCTTATAAATTATGGACATTTTACCAGTTTAGGATTAACATCAAAGTCAAATAGATTTATCAAAATCAAATTAGAACCCCACAAAAAATCTGTAGTTTTAACCCACAGTCCAATAGTGGTCAGAAGCATCCATAATGACACAATTTTCAGTGAAAAACATGTGTGTACCCGCCTTTAATTAAGCGTGCACATGATGGTAGCCATATTATTAAGGCTAAGATGGTAATGTCAAAACTATAACTGCAAGCTTGCTTTAGACTTTGTTGCACAAAATGTGATTGTAATAATCAATCCAACTTTAGCTTTAAACGTTTGTGTGTGTGTATTTTTTTACAATTAATTAAATATGACAATTCCAGATGTTTATTCTTATAAATTATGGACCTTTTACCAGTTTAGGGTTAACATTAGAGTCGAATAGAATTATCAAAATCAAATTAGAGCCCCATAAAAAAAATTTCGTTTTAACCCACAATCCAATAGTGGTTGCTTCCAGTTATATACGATTTATGCAAGATCAACTTTTCAATTTGTATTGAAGCAAGTAACTCTTTAATTTTGGTAGAATCACTAGATTGAGAGGTTACTTATATTCATGTAAATAGTGCATAGATAATTGATGTGTATGTGCAGATCCAATTGAACTGTATGCAACTTATAGTGCATACTCATTGATTTGTAAGTGATTTATTATTTTTATATCATGTTAATTCAATTAAATGAATCTTTTGTTATTATAGTTTTTAGAAACATCTAAAATAGCATACAAGACTAAAGCTCATAATTGTCCCCTGTAGCAGTTGGAACCAGTTTTCAGATATGTGTATATGCATTGAAGTTTCCTACCAACATAATTGGCCTTCAAATATAAGAGTGAACTAGACAACATCATTGTATCTATACCTTACCATTTTGTCTGATTGGAAAGCGTACCCACATTTTACATATTGCACAAGATTGTGGTTTTAATCCTCAAATGGAGTTATAAGATTGAACAATAGCATTAATTTGTTTTATTTAGATATGTAAATTGTTATGATAATAGGAAAATGCTTTATAACTTTAAAATATTTTTATCTCCAAAATCATATTGCTAACATATAGTGGTTTTTAATCCTAAAATGGAATTTTAAGATTGAGCATAGCAGTAATTTGTTTTATTTAGATATATAAATTGTTATGATAATCTGGAAATGTTTTATAATGTGAAAATTCATCTCCAAAATCAAAAGTATTACAAGTATTTTTGCACAAATCAAGTTCATAGCCTTGTGAGTCTTTATGAAGTCTTATTAATAAATTCATTTGAATAGATATACAAGAAGAAAACAAATAAACATAAACCCCACCCCCCTTGGCCCAAATTAAGCCCATTAAAATTGCATTCATTTTTTTATTTGCATGTGTTATGTTGATTTTTTCTGATATTCTTTGTGTGCATATATGTAATTTAAAATCCTATCAATAGATTACCATTTTGTCTTATTGGAGAGGGTGTTCACTTTTTACATATTCCACTGGATTTTAATGCTCAAACTGAATTTTGAGATTGAGCAATAACATTAATTTGTTTTATTTACATATATAAATTTTAATGCTGAAGTAAAATATTTTACAATGTGAAAATGATTTTGGAAAAATGAACTTTTTAAGGGTTTTTTATTTTTTTTGAATGGACATATTTTATATTAATATTTAGATTTTGAAAATGTATATATCTACATGTTTAGATTTTGAAAATATTTTTTAAAATTAAATTATGATATATAATTATTGTAATTAATTAAACATAGGCAATAATGATTAAATATTTTAAATTATGATTTAATATTCACTTCTTATTAATAAGTTTACGTGAATAGAGATGCCAAAAAAAAAACATACATCCCCAATTTCAAAATGAAACTTTTAAGTTTTTATTCATTTTTTAATTTACAATAATTCTTTTAATAAACATATTTTGAAAATGTATGTATTTACATATTTATATTTTGAAAATATTTTTAGTGTTGAATTATAATAAATAACTATTGTAATTAACCTATATATTTACATATTTAGATTATATATATATGAATAATTAATCAAGCATAAATAATCACAATTAAGCATTCTAAATTATGATTTAATAATAAATATATTCTATTAAAATAAATTAACTTTAAATTAAATTATAAAAAACTATATTTATAATTTTTATATTTAATTTTTCTAATAATTTTTAAATTTTAAAATTTACTACATATTATATTATATTACATATCAACCATACTATTATATTATATTATATTACATATCAACCACATTATTATATTATATTACATATTATATTAAGTTATTAATAACAAGTTAGTAATAATGTTATTAATAAAATTAATACTAATATATAAAAAAAAAATTCTTGCCTAGTATATTATTACATTAATAAATTATTTATGTTATAATTAATATAATATTGTTAATATAATAAAGTATTTATTCTTTTTCTTCATATTCATAATAATAATAATAAATTTATCAATAAGAAAATGTTACTCATAATAAATATTAATGTTATATAATTGTTACTAATATATAAGTATAAATATTATTATTATTATAAACTTAGCAATATTAATATTACTATAACTTTAATAGCATTAATATTTTCATAAAAATATTAATAATATTTTTAGAGTACTTTAATTAATTATTATCGTTAATGATTAATTTTATTTTATTATTGGGTTTATTATTCCCTTGGGTTTATATTATTAATAATACTTTGGGTTTATAATTTAATCCCTTAGGTTTATTAATCCTTTGAATTTAAAATATTAATTCCTAGGGTTTATTAATCCCTTAGGTTTAAAATGTTAATTGTTAGGATTTATTAATCCCACGTGCTTTTAATATTGATTCTTTGGGTTGTTTGATCCTTTAGGTTTGTAATATTTATCCCTTGGGTTTACTAATTCATTGTATTTATAATATTAAACCCTTGGGTTCATTAGTGGCTTCAGTTTATAATATTAATATTTCCTTGGGTTAATAACTTAATCCCTCGGGTTTATTAATACGTTAGATTTAAAATTCTAGGGTTATTAGTATCTTGGGATCAATATTTAAAGCACAAAGAATTAATAATCCCTAGGGGTTTAGTATATGAGGGTTTAAACCTAGGGTTTTTAATACTAAACCTTAGGGTTTATAAAAATCAATCCCTTAGGTTTATACAATCAATCTCCCGGGTTTATTAATCTAAGGGTTGAACCATGGTCAAACATGGTTCAACATCGCACTCTGACAAAGATTGTCTCAATATGAAAATCGACCATGGTCAAGCATGGCCAAACATGTTTATTTAAGGGTTTATAATATTTATCTTAGGGTTTATATACCTTGAGTTTATATTGTTATCTTTGATTAAATGGTAGTCCCTACGGTTTATAATCCATTGGGTTTTTAGTATTATTGCCTTGTGTTTATTATTCCCTTTGCTTTAAAATATCAATCTTGTTGAACCATGGTCAATCATGGTCAATGAAGGTAAATATTCATAATCCATGATCAATGTTGGCCAACCATGGTCAACCAAACCCTGTCGTGCTGTCTGAAATCAATCATGGTCAACCATGGTCTAACGTAGCACGGTGACAAATATTTTGTCAATATGAAAATCAACCTTGGTCAACCACGGTCCAACATCACACTATGACACATATTGTGTCGATATGGAAATAAATAATGGTCAAACATGGTCGACCATCATCCTACATCGCGTTACGACAAGGATTGTCTCAATATGAAAATCAACCGTGGTAAGCCGTGATCAACCATGTTTATTTTAGGGTTTATGATATTTATCTTCAGGTTTATATATTTATAATATTTATCCCTTGGGTTTTTAGTATTAATCATTTTGGTTTATTATTCCCTTGAGTTTATTAATCTAAGGGTTCCTATTCCTAAGGCATAATATTGTTTGTAGGGCTTATAATATTAATCCCTAGGTCTAATATAAATCCTGTTGGTTTATAATCATGGTCAACCATGGTCCAATGTCACATTGTAACAAAGATTTTATCAATATAAAAATCAACCATAGTCCAACATCGCATTGTGACAAAGGTGGTATCCATATGTAAATCAATCATGGTCAACATTGCACTATGACAAAGATTGTCTCTATATGAAAATCAACCATGGTCAACCATGGTTCAACGTTGCATTATGACAAATATTGTCTCAATATGAAATATTATTCATAGGAACTATAATATTAATCCTATTATTTAATATAAATCCCTTGGGTTTATAATCATGGTCAACCATGTTCCAATGTCACATTGTGACAAAGATTGTCTCAATATGAAAATCAAGCATTGCCAACCATGGTCAACTATGGTCCAATGTTGCATTGTGACAAAGATTGTTTCAATATGAAAATCAACCATGGTCAACCATGGTCCAACGTCGCATTGTGACAAAGATTGTCTCAATATGAAAATCAACCATGGTAAACCATGTTTATTTTACGGTTTATAATATTTATCTTAGGGTTTATATATCTTGGTTTTATAATATTTATTCCTTGGGTTTAATATTATTCCTTTGGGTTTATAATCCCTTTAGTTTTTAGTATTAATTCCTTTGGTTTATTATTCCCTTGGGTTTATAATATTTATCTTAGGGTTTATATACCTTGGATTTATATTGTTGTCTTTGGTTGAATGTTATTCCCTAGGGTTTATAATCCATTGGGTTTTTAGTATTATTGCCTTGTGTTTATTATTCCCTTTGCTTTAAAATATCAATCTTGTTGAACCGTGGTCAATCATGGTCAACAAAGGTAAATATTCATCATCCATGGTCAATCTTGGCCAACCATGGTCAACCATGCCCAGTCATGCTATGTGAAATCAATCATGGTCAACCATGGTCCAACGTAGCATGGTGATAAAAATTATGTCAATATGAAAATCAACCTTGGTCAACCATGGTCAAACGTCACATTGTGACAAATATTGTGTCGATATGGAAATCAATAATGGTCAAACATGGTTGATTATCATCTTACGTCGCATTGTGACAAGGGTTGTCTCAATATGAAAATCAACCATGGTAAGCCATGGTCAACCACGTTTCTTTTAGGGTTTATAATATTTATCTTCGGATTTATATACCTTGGTTTTATAATCCCTTGGGTTTTTAGTATTAATCCTTTTGGTTTATTATTCCCTTTGGTTTATTAATCTAAGGGTTCCTATTCCTAAGTTATAATATTGTTCATAGGGTTTATAATATTAATCCCTGGGTCTAATATAAATCCCCTTGGTTTATAATCATGGTCAACCATGGTCCAACATCACATTATGACAAAGCTTTTCTCAATATGAAAATCAACCATGGTCCAATGCCACATTGTGAAAAATATTTTCTCAATATGAAAATCAACCATGGTCCAACGTCACATTGTGACAAAGATTGTCTCCATATGTATATAAATCATGGTCAACATTGCACTGTGACAAAGATTGTCTCTATATGAAAATCATTCATGGTCAACCATGGTTCAACGTCACATTATGACAAATATTTTCTCAATATGAAATATTATTTATAGGAACTATAATATTAATCCTACTATTTAATATAAATCCCTTGGGTTTATAATCATGGTCAACCATGTTCCAATGTCACATTGTGACAAAGATTGTCTCAATATGAAAATCAAGCATTACCAACCATGGTTAACTATGGTCCACTGTCACATTGTGAAAAATATTGTTTCAATATGAAAATCAACCATGGTCAAACGTCGCATTGTTACAAAGATTGTCTCAATATGAAAACCAACCATGGTAAACCATATTTATTTTAGGGTTTATAATATTTATCTTAGGGTTTATATACCTTGTGTTTATAATATTTATCCCTTATGTTTAATATTATTCCTTTAGGTTTATAATCCCTTTAGTTTTTAGTATTAATTCCTTTGGTTTATTATTCCCTTGGGTTTCTAATATTTATTTTAGGGTTTAGATACCTTGGATTTATATTGTTTTCTTTGGGGGAATGTTATTCCCTAGGGTTTATAATCCATTAGATTTTTAGTATTATTGACTTGTGTTTATTATTCACTTTTCTTTAAAATATCAATTTTGCATAACCGTGGTCAATCATAGTCAACCATGATCAACAAAGGTCAATCCTCATCAACCATTGTCAATCTTGGCCAACCATAGTCAACCATGCCCAGTTGTACCGTGTGAAATCAATCATGGTCAACCATGGTCCAATATCGCATTGTGACAAAGATTTTGTCAATATGAAAATCAACCTTGGTCAACCACGGTCCAACATCAAATTGTGAGAAATATTATGTTGATATGGAAACAAATGATGGTTAAACATGGTCGACCATCATCCTTCGTCACACTGTGACAATGATTGTCTCAATATGAAAATCAACCATGGTCAATCATTTTTATTAGAGTTTATAATATTTATCTTAGGGTTTATATACCTTAGGTTTATAATATTTATCCCTCGGGTTTATAATCCCTTCAGTTTTTAGTATTAATCCTTTTGGTTTATTATTCCCTTGGGTTTATAATGGCAATCTTGTGAGTTTATTAATATAAGGGTTCTTATTCATAAGGTATAATATTATTCATAGGGTTTATAATATTAATCCTTTGGTCTAATATAAATCCCTTTGGTTTATAATCATGGTTAACCATGGTCCAAAGTCACATTGTGACAAAGATTTTCTCAATATGAAAATCAACCATGGTGCAACATTGTATTTTGGCAAAGTTTATCTCCATATGAATATCAATCATGGTTAACCATGGTGAAATGTTTCACTGTGACAAAGATTGTCTCAATATGAAAATCAAACATGGTTCAACGTCGCATTCTAACAAATATTGTCTCAATACGAAATTTTATTCATAGGATCTATAATATTAATCCTACTATTTTATATAAATCCCCTGGGTTTATAATCATGGTCAACCATGTTCCAATGTCACATTGTGACAAATATTTTTTTGATATGCAAATCAAGCATTGTCAACCATGGTCAACTATGGTCCAACGTCACATTGTGAAATGGGCACTGCGTGCTACGCCCGCAAGATGGTGGGGTACGCATCAAGGCAGTCTTGAGAGCTGGCACGAATGGAGAAAAATGATGCGCCTACAATTTGGAAAACCCCAATCAGTAATAAGAACCGGTTGTAAGGGACAAAATAACTTGCACGCACACCTTTCCCGATGGGTGCCGACCTATAACATGCAGCTTGTCCCAACACATGCCAATCTCAACATAGAAAGACGGAATAGGATGCAATGGCAGAAAAGGCAGATCGCGCTACTGACTATCCGCGAAGAAGCATTCAATAGGGTGTGCGAAGGATTGAACAAGGTACACGAGGTATGATGTTCAGACTGGGACCTGCACGTTCCAGCGATCCAATGACCGATAGGACATTGTGCAAAACCCTAACCGCAGAATCAGTCCTAAGGTTGCGGAATGAAGAAAGGGTCGTAATCTCTAAACAGAAGACCTCGCATGAAATAGTACCTGCGGAAGGGACAGCACACGAAGCCCTCACAGAAGAAATCACACAGCTACACGAAAGTGAGCATGTGAGACTTCAGAAAGATATTCGGTAAGGGGACTAAAGACTTTGCGAACTTGAAAGAGACCGGGTACTGCTAAAAACTAACAGCATGTTGTTGGACACAGAGGTCAAGAAGTTGGAAAATGAAAAGAAGGAAGCTTTTCTTATTGAAAAATCCAAGGTAGTACAGAAGGATGCGCACACCCCTACTAATAACTGGAAGGACTACACCAAGACTTAGTCGATCTGATGTCGTGGTTGGGACTGCATATCACACAACGCAGAAATCAGGAGAGCGCACCGCAACCAGTAGGGCGTGCGACGAGAACAACGAAGGATTTTTCGCGGACTATCCGATGGGGTGAAATGGAGCTCTACAAGGGTGGTGCGACCACCTGCCGTCGGCAGAACAATCTCATTGCTCCAGGCAGTTGAAAGAGAGCACGAGACTATAAAACAGCTGTTGGGGAAATGCGCAAAGACAGAGGTGCACACAGAGTCAAGATGTCACGAGGCTTGCGCCCACGCACTGGGGGTGCACTGCTGCGCGGGTAGACTGGGAAGTGACCGTTGGTGTCACTGTTCATGACAAGATGGTCGAATTAAGGAAAAATGGAGTGGGCAGCGACCAATTAAGACAACAGTTATGGACCAGATTTTGGCAAATATGCCACCAAGGAAGCATTGATGATTCGGATTTGGGGGGAACGGTCGCATTCAAATTCAAAAAGCGCTATAAAACTCCAAGGACTAGCCACTAAACAACACTTGGTCATTTTAGATTTGAGCAGTTGCAGAGTGTTGAGCACCAAGCAATCTTAGAGTCTTTAAGTGTGCGACAGAATATATCCAGCGCAGACACAATGACTGCTACCAAGCTAGGAGTAAGCTTTGTAGAAGAAACCGCCAGCGAAGACGCGCAGCCCCATCTGGTTCACGATGATCCCACGGATGCAAGGGTTGCGTCGGAGATTCCGAAATCACCTCGGACGCGGAGGTCGAAGAAAGATAAGCAGACCCAGGTTCCAGTTCGCATGTCCCCAAGAAATCCGCGGTTTGGTAAACTATCTATGGAGGAGAAGGGCAAGACCGTCACCATTGAATCGGAAGACGAGGAGGAGGACTTACAAGCTCTAGTTGATCAAATAGAGGAGCAAGAAGACGTGGAGGAGGACGTCCCACCAATGCCTTCCGCAGCGAAGTTACCCACGTACGTCCCTCCGCGGAAAGGGAAAGCTAGGGTGCCCAAAGACCTGGAGGCCACGAAGAGTGCGCTCTAGACCTCGCTCCTCCCCGACGGAATTACTTTTGAAGGTCCGCTTTTAGGTCGGGTGCCTACCCTGAAATTCGAAGATTGGGAACAGCTTGCAAAAACGCAGCAAGCAAGGGCACTAAAGGAGCAGGTGGACGTCGCGCGATAAAAGGAAGCACTACTTAAAGCGCGCATCCAGCGATGGATTGACGAAGCTTTCATGATCACGACAAATATTGAAGGAAAGCTCGCGTAGATGCAAGGAATGTACGCGTTTAGGCAGGTATGTGACCCTGTTAAGGAAGCTTCGAAGAAACGCGTGCAGCAGATACAGCAAACAACAGAACATTGTGTCGCGGACCTCCAAGCAGCATAGGACCTGCTAGATGGACTCCGCGCCAAGATCGCCGCACCGACTGAGTGACTCGAGGGCGTGTCACGATGTTTGTGTTGGGGGCCTGTTGGGGATCGGATCCCCCGCTGTAGGTTGTTGGGGCTCAAAGCCCAAGTTTTGGTCAAATGCATTGTAAGACACCGCGAAGTATGGGCGCGAAGTGCGATATGTATGGTTGAGCCATAGGGTTGTCCGCCCTAAGTCACGTAAAGTAGTATAATGTAATGTCAGCCTACCCATGGTCTCCGGACCATGGGATTGTATAAATAAAGCGAGGCTCTAAACTGTAAAGAATTTAAGAAAAAAGTAAACATGATGAATCGATAATGTATGCGAGATACCTCTGAGTCTGTAAGTCCAAGTCTTGGGTCATAGTAGTAGGGAGAGGCTTTGCAGCTGAGTGCGCAGAGGCCTAGTAGAGTCTGCAACTGAGTGCGCAGACCCCTGCAGTTGAGTGCGCAGGGCGGAGTTGGGATTGTAATTGAAGGAAGAATTAATAAAGATAAGTTTGATTCTAAATATTGTGTATCTGTGTTTCCTCTTACCTTTATGCATTTATATTGTTTGATGATTGCGCGCACTTATATGAATGTTGAATGGTAAATAAGAATACTGAGCTCACACAGATAAGTTAAGTACTATAATAGTAACGCAGTAAGTATAAGGGATCAAGGTAGTACGTTCTCCACGTTGCAACCAGAGTTGCGCGAAGGCAGCTTCACGGTTGTAAGGGATAGATAGCTGCGTGGAGCAACGTGTGCAAAGGGTCGAACCGCAAACCTCTCAAAAATCATCAAGACATCCCTAGGGTGCGGAAACCTGGTTCCAGCACTCTCCCATACTACCTCGAGTGAGACCTCAGTCCGCGCACCGCGGACTATTGCCGAAAGGGCCGGTAGTTTCGGGATTTGTTTGGCTAAATCACCTCCGAACCTGGGTCAGGCCCCAACAAGCCAAGAGGTGAAGTAATATTTTTTTCGAAGCTTTGTCATAGTATGGTAAGCAATTGTGATATTTATCAATTGTAGAATTTGCTGAAGATTAATAATAAAACCCTCATATCTAAAGAATTGCTTTTCCCTTTCAGGTTTTTCGAGGGATGTTTTGTCCAAAAATATAATGTCCATTGTGTGATTGATTTTCTCAAGTTTTCTAATCAGAGTTTTTGTAGTTTATTTAATTGGTGAAATTTGTAGTTTTGTTTTAATCGTTTTTTGCAATAAATAATGTGTTGGGACAAATAATCTGCTTAGAGATAGGAGAATAATAACGAGATTAACTCAAATAGAATTTTTCAAATGGTATCAGAGCGGATTTGAAGCGCGACGCTTTACTGGAGTAGATTAGCGTAGGGTTTCAGAAGAGGAAGCCAAGGGTTTAATACCCACGTCAATTTCCAAAATTTCTTGGAGGTATTTTACTAGTGTTGTTTTCTGCAAGTAGGTTGAGTTCAGCAATGCAAATTGCCAGAACGCATTTCCAAAGGTAGTGCGAATAGCTAGAATCAAGTTTCCAATTGCAAGTCCGAATTGGAGGAAATTCAAGTGATTACGGGAATTGTGAAATCCTGTAGGCGGATTATAGGAAAGGTGGATAGCAAGAAAAGGTGAATTCCTGTAATTACAAGAAGTGTGAATTGTTGGGAAAGCAATTTGCAGGATAGTCAAGTGAATTGTTGGAAATGGCCAAGATCACTTGCAGAGGGAGACCGTGAGGTTTTCCAGGTACTTTTATTAGCTAGTAGAAGAAATTATTTTTATTTTCTCTCGAGGGCTTCAATAATGACTTTAGCAGGATTGAGGAATCAAGATAGGTTGGATGGTGCATCGTGTCAAAAATAGTAGCGAGAAAGGTCCTTCTTTGACTTGTGCCTTGGTCAAAGAGACCAGAAGAAGTTTTTCCTTAGCATGTACAAGTTCCTATAAGTAAGGAACCAATTCCTATAAGTTAGGAGCTAACACCTAAAAATTAGGACAAGTTCCTAAATTTAGGGCAAATTCCTAAAAGTTAGGATGTGTGCATGAAGCAATTTGACTAGTGCAGATGTGGAAGGCTCAATTGTTGTCTCCTAGTGCAAATTATCTTTGGAAAAATACAAGCGAGTGAGTCTCAAGTTCTAAATTTGGGCAGGATGAGTTACAGGAGCAAGTTAAACTTAGTTAACTTAATCAATCACCAATTTGATTTCCAGAAATAATAACTTTCCAGATTTAGCCTATTCAAAAATCTTATAAGGAGGACCAAGGCACAAAATTATTCAATTGTTTTGAGAGCATGAGTTGGTGAGACAAGGCAATAGCGAGCATGAGTTTGTGCAGGAGCTTGTGGTGGGAAGGGCATATTGATAAAGGAGAATTCCTTGAGGAATGCACTAGAATTTAGGAGTAATTCCTAAATAATAGGAGCCTCTATTGTGTTGAGATTTGGTAGCTTGGGAGGTACTCCAAGCCTTAGGGTTCATGGGTTTGGAGGTTGGAGCACCATAAGAGTGACTTGTAGGGTTGGAACCCAAGGTGTGGGCTTTGCACCTAAGTTGGTGGGTGTGAAACCACGAGGAATTTGAGTGATTTGACACATGGAGGTGTTACGGGACCCTTGGAGGAGAAAGGGGCAATGAAAATCACTCAAAGCTGAGCTCTAGAAGTGGAGAAAATAATTTTTATATGTTCTTGGTGGGTTTTGTGGCACATAGAGTAGGTTGTCTTGTGCTATTATGTGCCCCAAAACATGTTTTGATGACACTACATGGAGCCAAACCTTAGAATATAAATATAAGGTGCGTGAGGAGGCAAAAGACACATCAAAAGAGCATCAAATCATAGAAACATATCCTCAGAGGCGGCCACATCTCTAGAAGGACAAGGCCGAGTTAGTTTGGGGCTAGTTTTGGGTCTTTTGGTATATAGAAAGGGACCGAGTTTGACCAAGGAGTTGGTCGAGACAAAGAAGGAAATTCTGGGCAGATTAAAGTGTTAATAAAGTGCAGATAAACTCTATTTAGGGTTGTGGATTGGTACAGAAGTCTAGACAAGAGGCCAGACCCCATTCCTCAGTAAAATAGAGGTTTGTTATGTGTGAACACGGGTTCGTTATTAATACTGAAGCCAACATGTGGAGGAAGCCTTGTAGCAAAAGAAGGTTGCAACTGTAGGATCCTTTTGAACAACACTTGGAGAGGGTTGTCTAGGTTTGTTGGAAGCCCTAACCAGGAAACATAAGGTACAACATTATTCACCAACCCTAGAAGCATTAAAAGGTATGATATGTTGATATGCTTATGTTGATTTGCACTAGTGGATGAGTAGTCCAATTGGAGATTTTGTATGGGAATTGTGGTTTGTTGGAGGGCAAAATGAAAGTGCCCAAATCTGAGCCCTAAGTGTAGATCTTAGGAAGGACTCTGAGGGATGCTAGGAGTGGTAGATCAAAGGAGCTCAAGATTTGGCCAACCAGGAACAGTTTGTATAGCCCATGTTCATTTTTGGAGAAGCAACATTTGATTCTAATAGGTGGCAGCCCTCCTGCCCTACACTAGTCTTCATTAAAGCAACACAGGAAGACTATAGTGGGAAGAAAAGTTCAAAAAGAGTTGAGGAGTAGCAGTGGGAAAAAGTCTCAAAGTGTCATAGCCTTGAAGGACTAAGGAGTAGCTAGTGAGTGTGAAGACCCTATGTGTTGGTTGTTGATGGACTTATGATTAACTAGAGGGCAAATTGGAGAGACAAGTTCAGTGGCCTAAAGGAGTTGGTGCGTTGATAGAGGCATGTGTTGCAAAAAGGAAGCGAAGGACCCACGGTGTACAGGATACGACAAAGCAGTTGTGATTATCAACTACATCAATTAGACCATCATTGTATCTTATATCTTGTATTTTTGTACTAGTGGATGTATGAGGGCCATTATCCCTGGTACAAGAACCCTAGTTGTTGTATTCTCATTTTAATTAATATAACGAAGTTGGGTTATTGTATAAAATTGTAAAAAGTTGTATATATTTTTTGCACTAGTAGATTTACTGTTGTATATTATTCTTCTATGCAAAGTATTCATGTTGTGATACTTGGATTGGTAGTGTTAGTGATTTAAGATTCTATCCTAGACCCCAGTATCATGGAAAAACAACATGGAATCAGAACTACTTTGAAGGGCTAGTGAATCAGAGTGTGCACAACAAAGTACAACTTAAGAGGGATTTGGTCACATTATTGTTGAAGGGCTCACATAATGTCGAAGTTGCAAGTTGGTCTCTGGAATGAGGACAGGTTGGAAGGCTTTCCCAACTATAGTTCGTGGAAAGAAAGGATCAAGTTGATTTCGATGGTCAACGGGATCTGGGAACTTTCCGAGAAAGCAATCAAGAAGCCAATAGATCCTAAGGAGCTGGAAGTGTATGAAGAGCTAGATACGAAGGCAAAGTTAATCATCTTAGACGGTGTCAAGGATTCCATAATACCTCATATGTCCGAGAAGAAAATTTCCCATGAGATGTGGGAGGCTCTTTAGAATGTGTTCCAAAATAAGAACAATAACTGGGTATTGGTATTGGAGGATAATTTGAATGCCACCAAGTTGATCTGGGGTGAAGGGGTGACTCTGTATCTGATAAGGTTATCTCAAGTTCGAGATAAGCTTGTTGTTTTCGATGTGACTATTGCAGATTTTGAGATGGTGAGGATTGCCTTGAAGGGTTTTACTCCAGAGTGGAAGTCGTTCATCAAGAGGATCATTTCCAGGGACAAGTTGCAAGACTAGAATAGGTTGTGGGATGAATTCATTCAGGAAGAGTTGTGAGATGAGGATCTTCATCCGAACAAGAAGGCTACAGATGATGACATGACACTTGAAGCAACAATGAAGGGCAAGCAGAAGGACCTGAGTAAGATCAGGTATTTCAACTATGTCGAGATGGCTCACTTTTGGACGAGATGTATGATGAAGAAGAAGGGAGTTGACGAGAAGAAGAAAGGGAAGCAGTCATAGGTGTCACCACTTCCACCAATATAGATGATCTCTCCAAAAGGTTGGAGAAGGAGGACTTTGCCTTGATATCTCATTTCTCACAGGGTACCATCGACGAAGCTACATGGTACGTGGACAGTGGAGCGTTGAAGCATATGACAGGGTCACAAGAGGTATTTGAGACTCTAGTTAGGTGGAACTCGAAGTCGCAAATGGTGTTGGGAGACAAGAGTCAAAAAGAGACCAGAGGATCAAGGGTCATGTCATTCAGGATGGGTCAGGTCAGGTGATGCGAGTTCAGGATGTACTATTTGTACCAAGACTCAAATATAACATTATGTTTGTCTCAATGCTCGAGCAAAAGGTGTTTGAGGTCTTGTTCTAGGGTGGGAAGGATAGACTCAGGCCTAGAGGCTCTAACTTTGCAGGTGTCGTAATTGGAGTTAGAGAGCATGGTCTATATAGGCTAACAGGCAAGCCTATAGATCATGAGAAGAAGAAGAAGAATCAGGTACAAGTTCTATAGAAGCAGATGTAGGTTTCAGAGGAGCAGGTAGAGGTACTAGAGAAGAAGGTCCAGGTTTCAGAGGCTCAGAGGGAGTCGAGTTGTAGAGGGATTTCACAGGTTTAGGAGATTGTGCATCCCAAGAAGAGCGCGTGGTCAGTGGGGAGCAAGGGTGCTTTGACATCTAGCAAGAAGGAATCATGGAGAGACTGGAAGACATTTTAGGAGAAGGAGGAGGAGGAGGCTTCTAATGACGACGACAGTTTCGAGAGAGGCATAGTCCATGCTACAGGGTTTGTTGTAGTTATGGGCGCCAAGAGTTGGGCGAGTGTTGCGAGCAGTGATAGTGATGATGATGAGTTACTTCATATTCTTGGAAGTACCTCCCTCACTAAGAGGGAGTGTTGTGATTTGGTATCTTGGAAGGTACTCCAAGCCCTAGGATTCAGGGGTTTAGAGGTTGGAGCACCACAAGAGTGACTTGTGGGCTTGGAACCCAAGGTGTGGGCTTTGCACCCAAGCTAGTGGGTGTGAAACCACGGGGCATTTGAGTGATTTGACACATGGAGGTGTTAGAGGAGCCTTAGAGGAGAAAGGGGCAACAAAGATCACTCAAATCCAAGCTCTAGAAGTTGAGAAAATATTTTTTATATGTTGTTGGTGCGTTTTATGGCACATAGAGCAGGTAGGCTTAGGTTATTATGTGCCCCAATACGTGTTTTCATGACACCACACAGAACCACACCTTAGCATATAAATATAAGGTGTGTGAGGAGGCAAAAGACACATCAAAAGAGCATCAAATCATAGAAACATATCCTCTGAGGCAGCCACAACTCTAGAAGGACAAGGCCAAGTTAGTTTGGGACTGGTTTTGGGGTCTCTTGGTGTATGGCATGGGACCGAGTTTGACCAGGGAGTTGGTCGAGACATAGAGAGAAATTATGGGCAGATTAAAGTGTTAATAAGGTGCAGATAAACTCTATTCAGGGCTGTGGATTGGTACAAAATTCTGGACAAGGGGCTGAGCCCTGTTCCTTAGTAAAACAGAGGTTTTTTATGTGTGAATAGGGGTTGGTTATTAGTCCTAAAGCAAACATCTGGAGGCAGCCTTTGTTAAATTTCCACGACCTTGGGTCTAGGTTAGAATATTAAAATCTCTGACGCTACCAAACCAAGAATCTCAACAAGAACTACTTTTCACAACGGAAAATATAAAGTAGTAAATCACATTTGCACAAGTATATACAATTTTTAACAAAATATTGTATAATAATGTACAACCCAATCTTTGTTACATTAAACAAATCTGAATAATACAATAGTCTATGGTATATAAGATACAAGGAAAAACTTCCTTGCAGCTTCTATGTCGTATCTTGCCCTACCAGTCCTTCGCACCTGTACTGCTCACTAGCTTCCCCTTAGTCCTTCAAAGGACAACATATCGAGAATCCAGGATGGATGCCACCTAACACTGCTGCAAGTCACTTTGGTTTCATTTACACGAGCTGATCCAATCTGCTCTCTAGGTTGGCCAATACCTGAGCTCCAAATTGCCTTCTAGTAGCCTCTTTCGTCCATCACAGGGCTACTCATAAGGCTCCAAACTTCACACAACCTTCAACTCTTCTTCATCACTTCAAGATAGCTTGTCTAGGGCTACTTTGGGTAGCCAATACGGTGCCCTCCACCAAACCAATGGCACCCAATACAATCACTGCAAGATTTGCACCTAGTTGGAGTTTCTTCTCGCCAAAGAAAAGTCCAATACTTTGCTCCCACAAGTTGCTCAACAAATGGATCCAAAATTGGTCAAATATTTGACCCAACACATGACACAACTATTGCTCTAAGTCTGTTGTACTATTATCCGTGGTTAGAGCATGTGCACATTGCAACAACCCTCAAATACCCACTCAAACAGCCTCCCTTTTGCTACGACCTAAGCAAGGAAGGTTCCTCCTTTAATGTGTTGTTGTTCTGGGCACTTTGCAGCCCCTAACACCTCCACACTGGCTTGTTTTGGAGTGGCTAAGCCTGCGGCCTTGCACAGACCTACGTTGCCACCTACAGCCCACCCAAAACAACCATACCTTGCCTCTTTTCAGCCTCAACGAGCCCTTGAAACAACTCCTTGCCTCAACCTTCTCTCTAGCATACAGATCCATGAACTAGGCCTTAAATATCCCCCTCCTCCTTTGTTGGTCTGCCTCTCCTTGTTGCAACCCGAGAATAGAAAATCCTCCCCTCCACTAAGCTCTTTTCTTCTTGTGTGTGTTGCACAAATGGATGCTCAAATGCCTCCTCCTCACCTCTTATTTATACACATAAAAGGACTCTTCCAAAACATCACACGTGGGGCTTGTACAACTGTCACAACATTAAGCCGACCTTGACACTTCTTGTGCAAACCCACACTTTGACTTCAAAAATTCATAACTTCATTTCTAGAACTCCAATTTGAGTGATCTTCGAAGCGTTGGAATCGGCACGCCAAGTTCTATCTGCTCAAATTATTCATGGTTTTCGCCCAAGTCCCGATGGGTGCAATTCCCCGTGCTTGGATTCCAAGCCCACAAGTGACTCTTGTGGTGGTTTTCCCTCCAAACCCCGAACCCTAGGGCTTGGAGTACCTCCCAAGCTACTCAAAAATCAACACTCCCCCTTAGAGAGGGAGGTACTTCCAAGACTAGGAAGTAATTCATCGTCATCATCATTACTCGCAACACTTGCCCAACTCTTGGCGCTCACAATTACAGCAATCCATGTTCTGTGAACTAGGCCTCTCTCAGAAGTGTCACTGTCACAACTGGAAGCACCCTGCTTCTTCTTTTCCTGTATTGCTTTCCAATCCTTCCATGATTCCTTCTTGGCAGTTGTAGGAGCACTCTTGTTCCCCACTGACCACGTGCTCTTCTTGGGTTGCAAAGTCTCCTTCTGAACCTACAAGCTCCCTCTCGAACTCGACTCCCTCTGAGTCTCTAGAACCTAGACCTTCTTCTCGAGAACATGTCCCTGCTCCTCTGAAGCCTGCACTTGCACCTGCTTCTCTAGAACCTACACCTTCTGCACCTGCTTCTCATTATCCATAGGCTTGCCCGTCAACCTATATAGACGATGCCCTCTAACTCCAAGCATGATACCAGCGGAGCTAAAGCCTCAAGGCCTAAGTCTTTCCTTACCATCTTCGAACAAGACCTCAAACCCCTTCTTCTCGATCATCGAGACAGAAATTACGTTATATCTGAGTCCTGGTAAAAACAGTACATCCTGGACCCGCATCACTTGTCTTGTCTCCATTATGAATGGCACAACTCCTGATCCTCGGATCTCCTTCTGACTCTAGTCACCCAATACCATGTGCAACTTCGAGTCCCATTTAGCTAGAGTCTCAAAAACCTCTTATGACCCGGTCATATGCTTTGACGCACCATTTTCCATGTAGCATCCATCCTCATCAATAGTACCCTGCAAGAAATGAGAGATCATGGAAAAGTCCTCCTCCTCCAATCTCCTAGTAAGATCATCTATCTCAGTATAAGTGGAAACATCGGCAACCTGCTTTCCTTTCTTCTTCACCGGACATCTCGATGAAAAAACAACCCATTTCACCACAATTGAAACACTTGACCTTACTCAAGTCCTTCTTCTACTTACCCTTCACTCGCGCTGCAAGTGCCACACCATCATCGAAATTCTTCTTCTTTGGATGAAGATCCTCATCTCGCAACTCTTCCTGAATGAAGTTGTCCCATAACCTATTCCAGTCTAGAAATTTCTCTCTAGAAACAATTCCTTTGATGAAGGGCTTCCATTCCTCGGTGAACCCTTTCAAGGCAATCCTCACCATATCTCCATTTGAAATAGTCACACCAACGGCACAAGCTCATCTCTAACTTGAGACAACCTCGTTAGATACGAAGTCGCTCCTTCACCCTTTATCATATTGGTGGACTTCAACTTATCCTCCAATACCAATACCCAGTTCTCGTTCTTATTCTGGAACAAATTCTAAAGAGCCATCCACATCTCATGTGCAGTGTTCTTCCTAGACAAATGAGGTATTAGGGTATCCCTCACACCATCTAGGATGATCAATCTTGCCCTCGTATCCAAATCCTTGTATACTTCCAGCTCCTTTTGGTCAGTTGGCATCTTGATGGCTTTCTCGGCGAACTCCCAGATCCTATTGACCTGCAAGACCAACTTGATTCTTTCCTTCCATGGACTATAGTTGGAAACCCCTCCAACCTATCCTCATACTGGATACAAGCCTGCAACTTTGACATTGTCACTTACAATGTCACCAACTCCCTCTTAAGTTGTATTTTGTTGTGCACAACTTTGATTCACTGACTTCCAAAGTAGCTCAGACACGCTTTGACACCATGTTGAATTTCCACGATCTTGGGTCTAGGTTAGAATCTTAAAATCTTTGACGCTACCAAACCAATAATCTCAACAAGAACTATTTTGCACAGCGGAAAATATAAAGTAGTAAATCACATATGCACAAGTATACACAATTTTAACAAAATATTGTAAAATAATGTACAACCCAATATTCGTTATATTAAACCAATCTGAATAATACAACAATCTATGGTATACAAGATACAATGACAAACTTCGTTGCAGCTTCTATGTTGTATCTTGTCCTGTCGGTCCTTCGCACCCGTACTACTCACTAGTTGCCCCTTATTCCTTCAAAGGACAACACATCGAGACTCTAGGAGGGATGCCACCTAACACTGTTGCAAGTCACTTCTGCTACATGTACATAGGCTGATCCAATCTTCTCTCTAGACTGGCCAATAGATAAGCTCCAAACTACCTTCTAGTAGCCTCTTTCGTCCATCAAAGAGCTACTCATAAGGCTCCAAACTTCACCTAACCTTCATCTCTTCTTCGTCACTTCAAGATAGTTTGTCTAAGGCTACTTTAGGTAGCCAACATGCTGCTCTCCACCAGACCAATGGCACCCAATATCATCACCGCAATATCTGCACCTAGTTGGAGTTTCTTCTCGCCAAAGACAACTCCAACACTTGGTTCCCAAAGGTTGCTCAACAAACTAATCCAAAATCAGTGAAATCTTTGACCCAACACATGACACAACTATTGCTCCAAGTATGTTGTATTGTTGCCCCTGGTTAGGGAATGCGCACGTTGCAACATCCCTCAAATGCCCACTCAAACAGCGTCCCTTTTGTTGCGGACTAGGAAAGTAAGGTTCCTCCTTTCGTGTGTTTCTATATTGGGCACTTTGTAGCTCCTAACACCTCCACGCTGGCCTGTTTTGGAGTCGCTAAGCTTGCGACCTAACACAGACCTGCATTGCCACCTACAGCCCACCCAAAACAGCCATACCTTGCCTCTTTTCTTCCTCAACAAGCCCTTGAAACATCTCCTCCTTGCCTCGACCTTCCAGCAAAGTACTCGGCCTTCTCTCTAGCATACAAATCCCTGAACTAGGCCTGAGATAACCCTCTCCTCCTTCATTGGTCTGCCTCTCCATGCTACGGCCCTATAATAGAAAATACTCTCATCCATTGAGCTCTTTTATTCTTATGTGTGTTGCACAAATGGATGCTCAAATGCCTCCTCCTTACCTCTTATTTATACACATAAGAGGCCTCCTCCAAAACGTCATACTTGGGGTTTGTACAATTGTCACAACATTAAGCCGACCCTGACACTTATTGTGAAAACCCACACTTTGACTTCAAAAATTCATAACTTCATTGCTAGAGCTCTAATTTGAGTGATCTTCAAAGTGTTGGAATTGGCACGCTAAGCTCTATCACCTAAAATTTTCTCATGCTCAATTTTTACATGGTTTTGGCCCAAATCCCGATGGGTGCAAAACCCCATGCTTGGGTTCCAAGCACACAAGTGACTCTTGTGGTGATTTTCCCTCCAAACCGAACCCTAGGGCTTGGAGTACCTCCCAAGCTACTCAAAAATCAACATCCTTATAGAAGAAGAAGGTCGCAGTTGTAGCAACCTTTTGAACACATTTGGAGAGGGTTGTCTAGGTTTGTATAAAGCCCTAACCAGACAACAAAAGGTAAAATACTATTCATCAACCCTAGAAGCATTAAAAGGTATGATGTGTTGATATGTTTATGTTGATTTGTGCTAATGGATGAGTAGTCCAATTGAAGAGTTTGTATGGGCATTTTGTTGGAAATACTGAGAGGGAGGGGTGAATCAGTATTTCTTTTCAATTGTTATTTTACCAGTTAGATCACTTATATTTAGGACACAAAATGAATAATAGGAATAAATGCTTTTTATTAATATAATATTTACAATGAATCAAGTACTATATAGGTAGGGCTCCAACCCTAGATGAAGACACCTAGGTTCCAACCTGGGATGTGCCAAGCACCTACTTGGACTTTCCAAGGCACCGACCTTGTCAATTCTGAGGCACCGACCCCAAAGACTCCAATCCTATATCTTCTTCTTCAAGCACCAACCTGGATTCTTGAGGACTTCGATCCTCTAGGGCTCCAACCCTATCCTTCAAGGCACCAACCTTGTTTGTTCGAGGCTCCAACCTTCCGGGCACCAACCCTCTGGGCTCCAACCCACTGTTGTACTTTGTCTAGATATGTTTGATAGAAAAATCACGACTCCCAAAGTCTTCTTCACGGATCCTTGTCAATCTTCAATTATAGTATCCATGTTATGTCATCAATGACAACCTTCTCATATAGAAGGTGTCTCCACAACTCTTCATATTACCCAAACAATTTCTCCAAGGTCACCTCATGATGACTAGTGCATCATGGTCTCCAAGGATCTCCACGAATCTTCAAAGTCAGCTCCAAGGGCAAGGATGTATACTCTAAGACTGCTCCAGAAGAGTCTTCACAATCAATCTCTTTCAAGAGTACTTCAAACTGGTTCAAAAGATGTTATCCAAACAAGGTTGCCAAAAATTGTGCCTCCAACTCAAATCTGTCCAACAGTCTTCTCAAAGAGTTTAGTCTAAGCTTGCTTGACTATCACAATGTATCTCCACACTGCACAATCACCTTATAAAAAGGCTTCCTTCTAAAGCTCTTTATCAAATATGTCTACAAGATGT